>CM060691.1:77447495-77767495 GCA_030686995.1 Artemisia argyi | reverse complement strand
AATAGTCCCCGGTATTTAAAAAAATGAAAAAACATCAAAAATACCCTTATACTATTCAAGCTTGGCAGGTTTAGTCCTTTTGAGAACTTTGGGAGAATTGCAATAACAGCCCCTCAACTTTGCACCAATTACAAAAATGGTCCTTGTGCATAAATAAACCAAACGAACCCTTTTATATTAGCATAACCAAATCCAAACTAAAAACACCAACAGCCCAACCCTTTTATTAAAAACCCAAGCCCACTCCAAAGCCCAACCCTTTAAAATTATTACCAGGGTCAAACGGTCAACAAACCGCCAAAACCACTCCCTACTGTTCATCTCCTTCTCCCTCACCTGCATCACCCAAACCACCTGGTATTCCACCTCCACCTCACCTCCCCAGCTGTCTACCCACTCCCCTCCACCTCCACAACCCTCTAAAACCTTGAAAACATCTCCACGTTATCTACAGTGCCCCCTTGACCCTTTGGCGCCAAGTTATTAATTTAAACGGCCAAGATCAATCAGACCATATCAATGGCTCACAATTGGTGGGAAATGACCCAGTGGGTCCCACAAACTCAGAAGGTGTCTACAAAAGGGAAAAGAAGCAGAATGAAAGAAGTATTAGACTAGTGTAGTGTAATTTAGTGTCGATTAGTATAATTCAACATTCTTAGTGGAATCTTAAGCTTTTGAGTAATCATTTAAGTTGTATCAGTGTATTGTAACTCTTTTTCCACAATCAATTTCCAATTTCAGTTGCTATCTCAGTTTATGTATTTTCTTTGAATTTCAAAAGTCTCCAAAAGTTTGAATGTTGTTCATTGTTGTTGTTTGTTGGTTCTCTTAGCTTATATAAGCCTTGACAAAGCTTATTGATCTTTCAGAAACTATAAATTAGCAATATTCAGTTAAATAGAAAAATACCAAAAATAATTAAGAAAATATAAAGAAAATAAAAAATTAGAGGGAAGAGAGGAAGAAGGATTGAGCAGGGTGTGATTTGGATTGCTTCTGGGTTAGTAGACTTGTGGAAGTCAGTAGGAAGTGATCTTGTTCCCTGGTTCCTAGATTTTCAGTATTGACTCATTTGTAAGTTATTTCATAATATTTTGTATTTCACTGTGTATTAGTTCATAGTATTGCTTATTGTTGTTTTTTTATACTTCTTTGGTGTTATTAGATAAGATTATTGTTTAATATCTCATGCTTGTTCTTTAAAATTCATGATTGCTCAATATTTACTTTTCACTGTCAAAATAGAATACTTGTGATTTTTGCATAATAGTTGTTACTCTCTGTGTTTTTGTGTTTAAACTAGTCTATTACACCATAATATTAACTTTGGAATCAATCTCATGATCTTATACAATAATTTGTAGTGAAAATCAAAAATTAGTCATCATAAGGTAGTGTTTGGAATTGCTAAGTCTGTGGACTGTGTGGTGTTTTTAGGTGGTATTCTCAGGCTCCACACATTCAATTAGGTTAAAAATTACTTGTTCAGGTCATATAAGTAGCAAGTATTTAGTGAAAGTCAAAATCCAAGTCCAAAACCCTTGACAGTTAACTGTCAAGGATTTTAGACTCACAAACCCACCATTTAGCTTATAAGATATAGCTTTAGCTTAATTTAGGTTAAATATAGCTTATATTAATTTATTGAATCAGTAGTAGTGATTAGAACTTCATAAAAGTCAAACTAGGAGCAAAAATTAAAAAGTCAAATTGCTTCTCTCAGATTTTATCAAATTTTCAAGGATTTGTTTAGAATTTAGGAGAAGGTTTTAGGAGCTGAAAATTGTTGTAGTAATAGCCTACCAACTCAACTTTGTAATCCCACAATTGTTATATTTTTAGGATTTTTGTACTGGGCCCCACAACTGCTTAAACACACTTGCAGGGCAAGTGTGTGCTCTGTCTCAGCAGACCATAGTCAAACCACCACCTTTGGTGGTGATTTGAGACCACCTCAGTGGGCCCCAGACCATAATTTTAGGTTCTTACAACCCCCCTCCTACCAGGCTTGAAACCTTGACCTTTTGTTTGACCTGGTACCCAGTGGACCCTACTTAGATTTGCCCTTGAACTCTGTCCCTAATCTGTCTCAGATTCTAATAAGCCAAGTGCTTATTTTGAGCTTATTGGCTTATTCAGTGAACACTTATTGATTTTTCTTGCTTAAACAGGTTTACTTAACTTATTTGAACTTGAATAATCCATAGTGGGTCCCACACAAGCTCAGTAGAGCTTATTTGCTTGTTTGGTCAAACTTGGTCAACTGCTTAAGTTGTTAGCTTATATCTAGCTTATTAATAAGTTATAAAATAATTGTTTTCACAAAAGTTAGTTATATTTAGATATAAAATAGATTTGTAAAAGAAAATTCAAGAAAAAACAATATAAAAATAAGTGATAGTTTCTATTTAATTTAATTTAATTTTAATTTTCATTTTTAGATTTTTATTAAGTAAGTTGTGTTTTTATATTTTTATTAATTTCCTTTTAGGTTAAAGTATTTTTAATAATTTTCTCAGATTTTTGTTTTGTCATTTAGTATTTATTATAATTAATATTAGTTTAATTAATAATTAATCAATAATTAAGTTATAAATAGCATAATTAATTTTTATATAGCAACACCTAGTTTTTATATTTTTTATAGCTTTTATAAGTCATAATATAGTTTTACAATTTTTTTCATAATTTTCTAAGTCATTTTAGTATTATTAATAATTTAAATTAATTTAAATAGTTTAATTAAGATAATTAATTTTTAATTAATAAGAAATTCATAAAAAGACAAAAAGATTTATTTTTATTTTTTTTATACTTTATTCAAGTTCTTATTTAGGTTTAGAAATTATTTTTACAAGTTTCTAGTTTAATTTGTAGTATTTATAATTTTTAGTTTGATTTAAATTAGTTTTAATTAAATAGTTAAATAGTTTTTAATTAAATAATTAATAATAAATAATATAATAATCTTAAAAATAGTTTTCTTTTTAATTTAATTTTATTTTAAGTTTAAGTTTATAGAATTTTCATTTTTAACCCCTGTAGTTTATTTTTCTTAAAACTCACATTTTTCTCAGTACGCAGTCGCGTCTGTTTTTAATTTGGTGTACGTTTAAACGTTTTAGATATTTAGGTTTCACGTAATCGTTAAGATAGTTTATTTAAGTTATTTTAAGTTATAAAACTCTAGTTAAACACACACACACACACACTTATAACCTTTCCTGTTCATATTCACTCGATCACAAATTCGTTTATAATAAAACATCGCACACCTCGTTGGGACATTACGACCCGGGGAAACACTGTATTCCACGGAAGCATTTGCCTCAGCTGTTTGACTATTATACTTGACCATTCACAAGTGGTTGACCAATAATTATCTGACCGTTTGAGGCGAATCAAGGTATGAATAAACAAGGTGTCTAATGTATTACAAGATCAAAGGAACGTTTTTTGTTAATCACTAGATAATTATAAAATGTTACAAAACATTTTATATCTTTTGTAAAACATTTTTGGAATTAAAAGAATATGTTTTATTCATTACAAATTTGTGAATTCAAATTTTCAACCAAAAATGGCAAATCTAATCCAGAAAAATTCCCCTCACAAAAGGACAAGAAAATCCAACGTTCAGGAGGGCGGCCCCCTTAATTATACTAGGCGCCCCCCTTAATCATTAAGGAGACCATCCCCTAATTAAGGGGACCGGCACGCTCCAGAACAGTATTTTCTGGCCCTATAAATATTGGATCATTCCACATATTTTTCTCACCTTTTTGCACTAAAACTTTCTGATCTAAACATCCCTCTCCATCTTCTAAAAATCCTTTGATCTTATATACTTTGATCTTTGTTTCAAAGTGATTCAAGCCTCAACACTCAAGTGCAAAGAGAAGAATACTTCTACTAGAAGTATTACAACTTAGTATCATCTTGCTATCTAAGTTGTTTGGTTGTTTCATCTTGTTGATCTTTCATACTTTGGTGAATAAGGTGTATGTATTAGTTTGCTAGATTTAGTTGTAGAATCTAGAATTGTTGTAAGTGTGTAGTGGAAGTTGAAGTGAAGAAGTAGTGTTGGGTATTAGTGAAGATAGGAGTGAGTGGCAATAGTGATTAGTTGTGAAGAAAGTGAAGTTCTCAAGTGGAGAAGATTTGAAGACATTATAGATTGAAGTTGTGAAGACTCTAGTGGCTTGAAGGTGAAAAGATATTATTGGCTTGAAGTTGTGAAGACATTGGTGCTTTGAAGTTGTGAAGTTGCAAGACATTGAAGTCGTGAAGAATTTTGTGAAGGTGTGAAGATACTAGTGGTGTGAAGACTTATTGAAGAAGTCAAAGGTGTGAAGAAATTGTGGTGTGTTATTTGGTGTGAGATTGGTTCTAGCTACGATTAGAACTCGACACTTTGCTTTGTGTCGTTAATTGGTGTAAGCATTTGGTGTGTACGGTTTTCTCCGCCATAAGGGAGGTTATTGACTTAGTGAAGAAAACTCTCGAGTTCGGTGCTCGGGGAGTGGAAAAGGGCAAGGAAGGTGTCCTTGTAGCCGAACCACTATAAATCTTTTGTCTCTCGGTTTGATCTTTCCATCCCTCATTCTTTACTTGTTTTTTACTTGCTTCTCGTACATTATTATTATTGTGTGTTGTGCAGATATTGGTTTCACATAAAAATCAAACTAGGTTCTATTCAAAACATTAATTGTACATTAGTAAATTGAAGTATATACAATCATTAAAACACATATACACATATAAATACAAACTTATATTTAAGTGAGATATATGAAATTATAATTTCTATTCAACACTTTAAATAAGAAGTATTCATGTGAAATAAGTGAATTAATTTGTACCTATACTTTAGTGTCAAAGGTTTTACAAATTACCATCAATTCTTTGAATGTAAACTTTTATTAAAACGAAAAAGACGCAAAACTATTCAACCCCCCCTTCTAGTTTTCCACAGACTCCAAATTAAACAACTAGAAGATGGTATCTTCTTTAACCAATCTAAATATATTAAGGATATGCTTAAGAAATTTGGATTAGAAGATTTGAAAGCAATCAAAACTCCCATGTCCACGGAAACAAAACTCACCAAGGATGAGGAAAGTGAATCCGTAGATAGCACTAAATATAGAGGTATGATTGGAAGTCTACTTTACCTAACGGCTAGTAGACCCGACATTATGTTTAGTGTTTGTCTATGTGCTCATTTTCAAGTAGATCCTAAGACAACTCATCTCGAAGCCGTTAAAAGGATTTTTAGATATATTAAGGGCACTACACATTTAGGTTTGTGATATCCCAAAGGAACGGGAATAGACACCATAGTGTATGCCGACTCGGATCATGCCGGTGACTATGTTGACAGAAAAAGCACTAGTGGTACTTGTACTTTTGTTGGACATTGTCTCACCTCATGGTTCTCTAAGAAGCAAATGGATCTCGCTATCTCTACAATGGAAGCCGAATACGTTTCGGCCGGAAAGGCATGTCAACAAGCTCTTTGGATGAAGCAAGCTCTTGTCGACTACGAAATTCAACTTAACGACATCACCATCCTTTGTGACAACAAAGGAGCCCTTGATCTTAGCAAAAATCCAGCTCAACATGCTCGTACCAAACATATTGAAATCCGTCATCATTTCCTTCGTGATAACGTTCAAAAGGGAAACATCTCAATTGAGAAAGTTTCTTCCGAAGACAACATAGCCGACATTCTCACAAAACCTCTTAAACGAGAACCTTTTAACCTTCTTAGGCTAGGCTTAGGACTTATGGAACCTACATTGTAGTTCTAGACATTAGACAAAAATTACAAAAATCAAAACAAATCAATAAGCCTTTTTCTCAGTAGAGTCGGCGGAACCCTCAACCATAACGGGCGGAACCCTCTTTTTGGTTCTTCCGTATCCGCCGACCTGTAGAACCTTTTTCTTAGTTTATATTAAACCAAACACCCATTATCTCATACCACCACTTCCAAGCTACTACTATTCACTTTACCATTCATCCACACCTACGAATTTTTGGTCCTCCCTTCATTCACATTGCTCATCAATCATCATTGTAAGTATTCTAAACATGATTACACTCCTGATCTGAGTCATTCTATTTTTGCACAAAAACAAAATCTTGGGGTTATGCATTAACTTGTGAAACACATGCATGAAATTAGGTGTTTAACAAAAATAATCATGTTTCCCATAGTTAGGAATTGCATTATTATAAGCTATTAACAAGTTTACCAAAACACCCCATGTCAAAATTCTTGCAAAAATTTCTCACAAATAGGACAAATATTTTTTCGTCTCACATTGTGAATACAAAATCAAAACGTTATGTTCAAAAACATCACTTGCATAATGTCTCTTGAATGCTACAGGGAATACATAACAAATATGTATTTTTGGGTACATTCTAACGAAGCTACATTGAACTAGGAGCGCTTGGGTTATCTTTTGTTGAAAAACTAAACTTGCATTCTAAAACGTTTTGAGCATCAAAATGAGTCAAGATAACCGCACCTCCACATTGTTTTCATATAGGCACACACTAGAACATCCACATTACAATAGTCGTTTACTTAGACTAAAATGTGAAATTTTGTTTTTCTAGGAATCATCATGCCTCCTCTAACCCATTACGACCACAAAGACACCATTAAGTACCTACCCAAACACCACAAAACCAAAGGTCTTACTCAAACTCAAATCGACGTTTTCAAAGCCTTAGAAAAATGATATGTCCATGAGGGTAGAACCATTGACCCATCTTTCATAGAAGGTACAAACCTACCTAATGAACTAGCAACCATCAACTTTGATTGTCTCCTAGAAATCAATGAGCCTATTTGTCCTAGGTTTATCTTAGAGTTCTATGCATCCGTCACTCTCTCCACGGATGAGTATGGTTGCATGTCTATTAACTTTAGGGCTAGCAGTCATGAGTACTCCTTCACTCTCGAGGAATTTGCTCAAATCCTAGGTGTCCCAAACCGTGGTACTTGCATCTACTCCGACAAGCAGTTCCTCTCAACTCTTGACACACTCATTGACCGTATTTATCCCTATGATACCCCTCTTGTGTCCAAGGATGAACTTCGTGACCACCTCTTCATTAGGACAACCAACACTAGGAGAACCCGTTCGGGAAATGAGGTCGATAAGGACCCATATGGAATGGAACTAAATGAACTCAAGACCCAATTCAAGAAATGGGAGGAACTCGTTAGAGCCAATGTCATTAGCACCATAGGAAACCAGGATCATATCAATCTTTGCCTTTGCTACATGCTTTACTCCTTGTCCGTTAGGCAACCCTTCAACCTTGCCTACTACATGGCCAAGAGAATGGCCGACATTCCCGTGCAAGGCACAACGGCTATGCCGTATGGAATGCTCTTGAGTCGTCTCTTTAGGTTCATCTCTCCCATTCCACCAACTCCTAACGGTTTTCGCCTAGACTACTCTCTCATTCCACACACCTTTGTTCCACTAAGTGATAAGAGAGTCTACAAAGCTCAAGGAAAACGTCCTCATCCTCCTACCTCCTCATCATCATCCTCAATGAGTGAAGATGAGACTTTGCCCAAATCTAGGCTCCCACCTCTAGAATACCTTTCCCAACTTCCGGATATTCCGAATGAGTCGGCGGAGTTCAAGCAAACGAAGGGGATGTTCAAGAATCTTGGGAGATTCCATGGAAAGCTTAAGAAGAAGATCGACCATCAATGAGAGCGGGTGTGTAGGAGTGTTTGGCACAAGGTGCTATTTGAACAATTTGGTCGTTTCAAACAATATGTGTTATGTATTTGTGCGTTGGTAGGATATTTTATACAATTTGGAACATGTTTGAACTAACTATGATGCAGGATGACAACATTTGGCATGTTGTCAAATTTTCAAGTTTATGAAAATTTCACTAAGTATAGTGAAATTTGCTAGCCCCCGGTCAAAGTCCAATGGTATGCGTGTTTACATGTCCAATTTTTGCATTTCCTAACCAGATATGAATTATATTTTTGCTTTTAGGAGTTTTCGAAAAATTTGAAAATCGTATCGCGGGTCAAAAACGCGGACTGTCAACTTTTTCAGGCCTGACAGATCTGGCGGCACCCTAGAATGGGTTCCGCCAGTGCATTTTTCTGGAATTCCAGAAATGGCCCAACGGATCAGACGGAACCCTCAGATGGGTTCCGCCTGTGTAGTCTGAGGGTTCCGCCAGTGCACCTGCAATTTTTTATTTTTTTTTTATTTTCGACATTTCAACTTCCACTCAACTACAAACCATCCTTTTTAGATAGAAACCCATTCCCTACTATTTGCTAAGCACATTAGGGTCTTTCTCATCCTCTAGAACTCATATAAACCTATTTCCCGCCAAATTTCAAACTTAGCCATAACCACCTCAAGGAACCTTCACCTATAAAGGAAGGAACCCTTCCAAAGGTTCCTTCAACAAATTTGCCAAAACCACTAAGCATTTAGTGCAAATCTTTATCTTCTTCCTTCACCATTTTCATTGGATTGACTTCCAATGATTTGACAACCCTCATTAACCTTCAAAATTATTAGCAACCTTCATTTTTTGATGGCTACACATCAAATCCAAACACTCCTTTCCATAATTCTTCACCTCTATAAATTTAACCATCTTAGAACACCCTCAAATCACACCATCACCATCACAATCTCTGATTCTAAACCTCTAATCAACCATTTCTACAATGACAAAGTCAACAATAACCTCTCAACCATCTCGACCCATTCGAAGAACCGTACGTATAAGTGTCAAACCACTTTGGTCCAACCACACAATCAACTTGAGTTCCTCATCCTCGAATGAATTCTCCTCACCCATAAAAAATGAACATTTTCTAAACCTTGCATCTCCATCTCCATCACCCAAAGGACCTAATGAGCTCACTACTCCACCACCAACAAAATCACCTATTGACCCAACTCCACCAAGTGCACCAATCCAAACATCCAAAACTCCATCACCATCAACACTACCTAAACTTGAACCAATGGAGTTATTTGGGTCTCCTCCAACATCACCACATCCTTTTGTGCAAGATCTCAATGATCTTCCACCAAGATCAACAAATCCACCACCTTTCACAAATGAAAAACCAAGGTCATTGCCTAACCAAAATGAACCTTTTAACCACAACCAACCACCACAACAAGAGTACCATCAACCAAAACCATTGTTGTTTCACCCTATCTTCAATGACATCCATGGTCCTCTATATGGAGAACCTAACTTTGAAAACCATGATCACCCAATTCCACCACATTCTCAATCCCAATCCTTTGAGTCTTTCTTTCCTTCTTATGAGGATATTCAAAGCATGATTGAAAATCACCTCCATCAAGCAATGGAATTTCAAACCACCTTGCTTGACTCCATACCAAACCCATACTCCAATCAAGAACCCAAAACCAACCCACCACCACCACCATCATCAAATGACCCGTTTCCACCCGCTCATCACCATGTTTGCTAACAATGTGAGCAAATGCTCAAACAAGGTGAAAGCATCAATATGTTGCTTCACCAATTTTAAAATGAAACCCGTTTTGCTATACAACACATCATAGAGCGTTTGAATGCTCTTTCCCACCCAAACCAGTCCTAGACGAAGTTTGGAGGCCTTTTACCCCATTTAGGAAATGTGTTGTATGACTTCTACTTATAGAAGTAGGATTTTCTTTTTCTTTTTATTTCTTGGTTCTTTTTCTCTTTTATTTTTATTTTTAGAAGTAGGAGGTTATTTGTTCATTTTATTGTCTTTGACTTTTTAAAAGTCAAATTTTACTTGAAATGACATCTTTTACTTCTTTCTCACTATCATTGTTGGTTGATCATATATGTGTTGTGATTGTGGTTGCTTACATTGTCATATAGTGTGGTAACTACAACCTTGATTATGTGTCATTATCACCAACTAACCATTTTTTTTGTAGGTTCAAAATCCATGTTTCCTATCTTGGCGCTCCTTTTAGGGGGAGTATCGACCAATGGGGAGCAAGTGCATAGTTCCGCTTCGCTACTCTACTTTTTGTTTCGACGAAAAGGGGGAGAATGATATATAAACTTATAAACTTAAAATGATTTTCATCACTTAAGTAAAACAAGTTGAATATAACATTTTTTTTAAGTCTTAAACACTAAAATTTTGTGAGTTACTTAAAAACAAAGTTTATATTTTGTCATCAACAAAAAGGGGGAGATTGTTAATACAAATATTGCCTAAAAACATTATTTATATTTTATGATCTTTGCTAAGTTTTGTTAATGACAAAGTGTAAACTTTGGTTTTTAGTAAAACATAATTTTAGTTTAAAGACTTGCATAATTAGACATTTGCTACATTTACATTTCATATAAAACACAACACTGTTTATATTTCTTAAAATAGAAAAATGTTAACATCACATCATTCATTTATGGTAACTTTGTGTGTTTGACTTACCATAACCTCTTACACATTTTTGGAAGTATTCCACTTTTGATTCAATGTGTTTGACTAGAATTTAGTTGATGTGACTTTGGTTGGTTTGGAAAGATTTATTGCAAAACCTTCTGTCAGCCCGGCGGAACCCTGGAGATACACGGGCGGAACCCATCTGAGGGTTCCGCCGTATCCGCCAGGCCTGCAGAATGTTTTGCTATAAATACCAAGCCATTTGTTTGTATTTAGGTTTCATCACTTCTCATTATATTTTTCACACATACATTCATTAATCTAACCCCTTAACATTTCATCTTAATGTGAAGTTTCTTTTGTAGCAAAGAAGTTCACAAGTTCATATAAAGTTACAAGTATTCAACACAATGTTGCAAGACTTGTTAGCTTAGCATCGTGTAGACTTTGTGTAGTTTACACTTCATTTGATTGTGTGTTTTCAGTTGTGATCGGTTAGTATTTTAGGCCTTAAAATACATAGAGTGACGGGAGTTGTTGTACCATTGTAAAAGAACTAACGGGAGTGGTTGTACCCTTGTAAAAGAACTAACGGGAGTGGTTGTACCCTTGTAAAAGAACTCGACATCTAGCTTAGTGTCGGTAATCGTGTAAGCGACGTGTAAGGTTTTCTCCGCCGGTGAAAGGAGCTTGTTGACTAGTGAAAGAAACTCTCAAGTTGGATACTCGGGGCGTGGACGTAGGGCAAGGAAAAAGAGTCCTTGTAGCCGAACCACGATAAATACTCGTGTTGTGGTTTGATCGTTTCTTTCTTTATACTTGCATGTTATATATTGTCTTTGTGTTCATATGTTTGATTAAACGGAAAGTTTCAAAATATAATTAAACGAAAAACCGGTAAAACTATTCAACCCCCCTTCTAGTTTTCCACATTTTTATTAGGTATTCTCTGGTCTATCTTTTTTTCTTTTTCTTTGTTCGTAATTCATATCAACGACCATCATGGAAGGTGATAATATCCTTGATCCCGTCGTTCAACCAAACCAACCAAACCACCAAAATCACCAAAACCCACCCGAACCATTTAGAGCACGCACTTTAGGAGAATACTCCCGACCTAGCCACCAAGGCTATCGAAACAACATTGAGCTCACCCAAGGAGCCAATGTGTCTCCCTTGCGATCTGACACCATCCGGTTGGTGCAAAGCGGATGTGCATTCCATGGACTTCGTTCCGAAGATTCAAACCAACATCTCATGGATTTCCTCAAAATCGTAGATTCCATAGACCTTGATGTTGACACTTGAGAGATGACCTAATTGCGTCTCTTACAATTCTCTCTATGTGACCAAGATAGTCAATGGTTTGACCATTTACCCGCGGGATCCATCATCTCTTAGAATGATCTCACCTCTTATTTCCTTGCTCAACTTTTCCCCTAGGAAGAACCACCAAGTTAAAGAATGACATCTTGATGTTCTAACAACATCAAGGTGAAACTCTTTACGAAGCTTGGACTCATTTCAAGGACTTACTCCAAACAGTCCCTCACCATGGCATTGATCTTTGGCTTCAAGTCCAAATCTTCTATGATCATGTCAATTAATCTATAAAGCAAACCATTGACCAAGCGGCCGGTGTTGCTCTCTATGACAATGAATGTTGGAATGATCCCCATGACTTGAACAAACGGTCAAGGCAATATCTTTGCCTTCGAATAATTCAAGAATTCCCAACCGCAAGATCATGGAGCTTGAGGATCAAGTCAAGTTTCTCATGAAATCCTACAAGGCTCCTAAACCTTCAAGCCAAGTGAACCAAATCACTTCTTCATGTGAGTATTGTAGTGGTCCCTAATACACTCGTGATTGCATGGAGCTCCTCGAACAAGATTTTTCAGACTACGCATCCTCATGTACTGATGGAGCGGGAGAAAAGTGATACACTTTCAAGCCCGAGTTAAACACTTATAGTGATTCCTACAACCCCTCTTGGAAAAATCACCCAACCTTAGGTGGAAACAAAACCAAAACCCCTCTCAAAACAATTCCTCCAATCCACTTAATCATTTCCAACCAAACGGCCCAACCCCGAACCGTGCATTCAAACAATCCTTCCAACAATTACGGTAGTACCAATAATTTTGAAGGATTGATGTCCGATTTTATAGCATCTCAAGAAGCCCGTATAGCTAGGTTTGAAGCCAAATTCAACCAACAACAAAATGAGATGGCCAATAAAATTGATAATTAGATAAAAGCCTTGAATAACCAAGGGGTAACCCAGGCTACAAAAGTAGTAAAAAACCCTAGTGGAGGAATTGAGGTTAAGGACCCTTCATCATCTAAACACGCACATTTTGTCAACGTAGTTACAATTAAGCCCATTGATAGAAGTCATGAGGATGATGAGGGAGGTGAGATTGAGACAGGAAATAATCCTAAGAATGATGTTGAGGAGGAAAAGGGGAAGGTAGAGGATTACTTTGATGAGTTTCCCACTGAGGAGGAGCTTGCGTACCATAAGAATCTATTGGATGTTCCTAACCCAACAATCTATATAAATCTTCTGATCATTCGAGCCGACAACCCAAATCTCATGAACATCCCATGCAATATTGGGCACTTGCATGTATGGAAAGCTTACATTGACCCTAAGTCCCCCATAAATATCTTGTCTAGGACATTTTACAATTGGATTATGAAATAGCAATTAGCTCCTAGGAGAGATCCCAATACAGGGAAAATGAGTAATTTTGTGGGAAAAGTTAGAGGGTTGCCCGTTTATGTAGGGAACTTCAGTTATTTTATGGATTTTGTGGTCTTAGAAGATGTTAGCTCGGTGGTTGACATAAATTTATCTAATGTGGTATTAGGAAAACAGTTTGTAAAAATCTCTAGGATGACTTATGACCCAACCTTAGGGCTAGTCAGGATTAGAGACAAGGATAGGGAGATTACTTATCAAATGCCACAGAAGACAGAGCAGTACCGATCCCTTACTTGTTTGGAGAAAGAATTTAAGCAGTCAGTATACTATAGGAGTGATGATGATAAGAGGAAGGGAGTAGACTACGTAATGAGAAAGATATTGGGGTTCTACAAAGAATGTCTACAGTTAGATCCGGGATACAAAACCAAACCAGAGGATAACCTAGAGGACGTGACAAATGATGGAGTCACATAATAAGGAGTGACTTTGAGCATAGCTACAAGACTCGTAAATAAAGAAAAGCACTTCTTGGGAGGCAACCCAAGCTTTTTATTTGTTTGTTTGTTTATTTGCTTCTATTTGTTTCCGTATGCATATTTTATTCTTATTATTTGTTGTTCATGTATCAAAAATAAATTGTAAAAATGCTTTATTTTGTTTTTAACTTCGTCTTAATTACATATAAAGGTATTTTGCAAAAGATGTGTGTAAGAGAAATCCAAATTTGTTTAAAGAACGAATTGAACATGAATGATAATAATAAGATATAAACATGCATACTAGTAATTGTTTGAGTCAAATGCTTGTAGTGAGTCACAATGAATGTTTCTGCAGGATTCCAGGAATTAAAACATAGTTTTTTCTAGAAATTTTCTGGAAACAAAATATAAAGAATTCTGTCAGATCAATTCTGACGGCGTCAGGGGTTATGACCTGACGATGTCAGGTGTTATTTTCTGCAAAATTTTTTCTCACTTAGAACCCACATAAGGATTGGCTAATCCAGGAGCAAACGGTTCTTGGTAAAGATAACTCAAACCCATTTATGGCTTGCAATTTGCCCAAAATTGTATGGTACCTCAACTCGCCATATCCTAAAAAGCGAATGAGTTGGCTAGCCCGCAAGATTATGGCTTGTGGTAAAGGCAGTGGAAAAACCATAATTGGTAATCAGCTCACCAAGATGTTGACTATTCCATCAAGAGTTGGCTAGTCCAGAAGCAAACGGCTATTGGTAAAGACTAATCAAATCCGTTGACAACTGGTGGTTTGCTCAAAATCACACGGTTATCAGGTGTGCCACAGTTCTTACACCTGGCTACTCCAGAAGTGATGACTTTTGGTAAAGAGTTTTTCAAATCCATTAAGTTTTTCTCAAAAAATTGCTAGGGACTAGCAATAGTTTAGTGTGGGGGATTGATGAGTGTCTAAATACTCATCATTTTATACCAATCTGAATTGCCAAAACATACAAAAACACTCAAATATGCATCAAAATACTTAAAATATCTTAGAAGTGTGTTTTATATGTTTCAAATGCAAAATATGCAAAAACAGAAGAAAAAAAGTTTGCATAATTGGCAGTTTCAGTCCCTCAAGTTTCATAAATTGACAAAACTAGTCCCTGATTATTCTAAAAACATGAAAAAGTCACCAAAGGTCCTTTATAATCATAAAGTTACATATTTAGTCCTTTGGTGCAAAGTTTCATAAAATTACAAGTTTAGTCCCTCAACTTTGGAAATTGACATAAATGGTCCCTGGGATGTTAAAAACTTTGAGAAATTCAATTTTGGTCCTTATACTAATAATCTTTTGCAGGAATGGTCCTTGGGTGATAAGATTTGTGAAATTACATAATTAGTCCCTGAAGTTTGGTGAATTGCCAGAAAAGGTCCCCGGGTATTAAATATTGGAAAATTACATCTTTAGTCCTTGGGTTATTCATCATTGGCAATTATGGTCCTTTGAACTACTTTGGGAGAGTTACATAATCAGACCCTCAACTTTGCTTAAAATACAAAATTGGTCCTTGTGTAATATTAAACCAACCGGACCCTAAGTTATTATTAATAACCCAAAATAAAATTCCAAATCCAATCCACTACCCACCCTTTTGTCCAGCCCAAACACAAAAGCCCAATCCACCCTTGGTCAAACCCACTCCCAAAACCGCCCTTTTTCCCCTTCTCTTCCCCTCCCTCACTGATACAAAAACCATACCACTTTCACCCACAGTTTTCACTCCACCTCATCATCCACCTCTTCCTACTCACCCTCCACCTCACACAACACCCCAAAGTCCATTAAAATCCCTAATACCCTCTCCACGCAATCCACAGTGTTCCATGACTTTTTCGCGCCAAAAAGTAGTTTGAACGGAGAGGATTAATCAGACACAATCAATGGTTAAGATGTGGTGGGAAAGGTCAAGTGGGTCCCACAAAACTCAGAAAGTTGCTACAAAAGGGAAAAGAAGCAGAAGAGGAAAATTATTAGTTTAGTTTTAGCTTAATTTAATCGTAGGTAGTGTAGAATAATTTCTAGTTGTTACTTTCAGTTTCAAACACTTGTTCTCAGTTAGTTTCATGTATTTCACTCTTTAATTCAAGTTAATTTCAAGTTTCAAGTGCTATCTCAGTTTATGCAAATTTGCTCTTATTTCAAAAATCACCAATTATCCAATTGTTGTTTCTAGTTGTTACTCTGGTTATATAAAGTTGACTTAAGCTTTGACAAAGCTTAATTAAGCTCTTATATACCTTGAATGTCTGTTTAGCTTACAAAAGAAGAAAATACCAAAGAAATCAATAAAATAGAAAATAAATTAGAAATTAGTGAAAAAGAAGAAATGGAAGCTGAAGCATGATGAAAATTGGAAGGTATCTGGTTTAGAACCTTTTGGGAGGTGGTAGGATTGGTCACTTGTTCATGATTCATTGTTTCTCTTCATAATCCATTTTGTAAGTTTTTATATCAATTATTCATATTACTATTTAGGTACTTAATTTGCTTAGGTTTCTGTGTTTTCATGCTTATGTGTTGTTGTTAAGTTAATCTATTGCTTAATATAAGTAGCTTATTAATCAGATTTCATTTGTACTTAAAATCAAAAATCTCACAGTGTATAACTCATATGTGACAAATCTGAGGTATCTGCTTGTGTTGTGATTGATTCATGTTCATTTGATCTTAATTAATCATATTAAAGTATTTGGAATCAGTTTTATGGATTAAAACCTTGCTTTACTTTGAAAATCATTAATACATAATTTTTAAGGTGTGTTTGGAATAAATTGTTTTGTTGTACTCTTGTTGTTTATTAGTGTAGAATTTGGTTCTAATAAGTTGCTTAAGTTTATTTAAGGTCAGTTGGACCATTATTTTGTTCACATTTAAGCTAAAAGTCAAAATACCAAGATTCCTACCACCACAGTTAACTGTGGTGGTCATCTAGGTCCATACTCTCACCATATCAATACATAAATAGTTATTATAGCTTAATTCAGTCTAATAATCACTTATAACAACTTAATAAATCAATAGTGAGTGTTAGAAATCCATAATAGTCAAACTAGTAAAGTTTCATTAAAAGTCAAAATTTTAAGTTCTCAGATTTTTCCAAAACTTGGGAGAATTGTTTAGAATTTAGGAGTAGGTTTTAGGAATTGAAACTTGTTCCTAGTGATAGATTACCAGCTCAACTTTTGAATCCCACAAGTTTTACATTTTTGTGATTTTTGTCCTGGGCCCCACAGACCCTCAAAGTCACTTACAGGGCAAAGGGTTCCCCTGTGCACCAGATACTCAGTCCATCATCACCACTTTGGTGGTGATTTGTGACCACCTCAGTGGGCCCCAGGCCTCAAATTTAGTTCCTTTGAACCCCCTCCTAGTAGGCTTTCAGTATTGACCTCTTGTTTGACCTAGATCATTGTGGACCCCACTTGAATTCAGACTTGAACCTTGTCCCTAATCTGTCTCAGATTCCAAAAAGCCAAGTGCTTATTTTGAGCTTGTTAGCTTATTCAGTGTACCCCAAGTGCTTAATCTTACTCAAACTAGTTCACACAACTTATTTGGATTAGATTTCACCATAGTGGGTCCCACACAAGCTCAGTTGAGCTTATTTGCTTGTTTGGTCAAACAAAGTCAACTGTGGTAGCATTAAGCTTCCACAGTGCTTAATAATAAGCTATAAAATAGTTGTTTTTATTAAATTTGTCTATTTTTAAGTATAATATAGTTTTGTAAAAGAAAAATCCAGAAAAGACAACATAAAAATAAGTGATAGTTTCTATTTAATTTAATTTAATTTTAATTTTCATTTTTAGATTTTTATTAAGTAAGTTGTGTTTTTATATTTTTATTAATTTCCTTTTAGGATAAAGTATTTTTAATAATTTTCTCAGAATTTTATTTTGTAATTTAGTATTTATTATAATTAAAATTAGTTTTATTAATAATTAATTAATAAGTAAGTTTTAAATAGCATAACTAATTTTTATAAAGCAACACCTAGTTTTTATATTTTTTATAGCTTTTATAAGTTATAAAATAGTTTTATAAATTTTCTCATAATTTTTTAAGTCATTTAAGTATTATTTTTAATTTAAAATAGTTTAATTAGTATAATTAATATAAATAGTTTTTAATTAATAGAAAATCTATAAAAAGACAAAAATATTTATTTTTATTTTTTATACTTTCTTCAAGTTCATTTTTAAGTTTAGAATTTATTTTTACAAGTTTTTAGTTTAATTTGTAGTGTTTATCAATTTTTAGTTTAATTTAAATTAGTTTAATTAAATAGTTAAATAGTTTTTAATTAAATAATTAATAATAAATAATAAAATAATCTAAAAAATAGTTTTCTTTTTAATTTAATTTTATTTTAAGTTTAAGTTTATAGAATTTTCATTTTTAGCCCTTGTAGTTTATTTTTCCTTAAAACTCACTTTTTTCTCAGTACGCAATCGCGTCTGATTTTAATTTGGTGTACTTTTAAAACGTTTTAGATATCTAGGTTTTACGTAATCGTTAAAATAGTTTATCATAGTTTATTTAAGTTATAAAACCCTAGTTTAAACACACACACACACTTTTATTCATATCCCTGTTCACATTCACTCGATCACAGATTCGTTTTCAATAAAACATCGCACACCTCGTTGGGACATTACGACCCCGGGAAACACTGTATTCCACGGAAGCATTTGCCTCATCTGTTTGACTATTATAATTGACCATTCACAAGTGGTTGACCAATAATTATCTGACCGTTTGAGGCGAATCAAAATTTGGCGCCGCTGCTGGGGAGGTTGTGCGCTTATTTTAAACGATTTTGCGTATTAGTGAACCTGAATACACATCCTTTGTATATTTACCATCCTTGTCCATATTTTCATCAAAAACAAAAACCCAAAAATATTTTCCTTCTTATTAGTACTACAAAAATTTTCGAAACACAAAAATATTCACCTTTACACCCCTACCTATTTGATTCTTCATTTCTCACCCCCTAAACCCTTTGATTCTTCCTATGTCTTATTCTCACCCTCTTGTCTGTCAATGTTGTGGTAGTCCTTATAATGGTGGTAATTGCCCCAGTTGTGGCATGGTAGAGTCAGAAAACGGGTCTGTCTATAACCAGAATCCCTATTCCTACCCTGACATGACTGATTCATTCCATCAGCTCCCACACCATGAGACTCAGCAGTTTAACTGTTGTGAGTACTGTGGTGGTTCACACTATAGTTCTGATTGTCAAACTAGGAATCAGTTTGTCTATGAACAGGTTCCTAATAACAATTATGACTTAAACACATACGACTCACAGCCACATCAGTTCAACTGTTGTGAGTACTGTGGAGGTCCACACTTTAGCTCTGATTGTCAAACAAGGAATCCATTTCCTTGTAACAATTATGACTATCCGTTTCAAGACCCATTCCACAGTGTCAAATAATTCAAGTAACTCCTCATATCCAAAAAGACCCTTATATAGAGGTTCTTGAGAAAATTAAAGATTTTAAGGAGGAGTTGGCTAAAATTTCGTCTCACAATGCACCAAGTTTTTCTTGTGTATATTGTGGGGGTCCTCATGATAATTTTAAATGTCAACCGTATTATAAACTTGAACATTGTTCTAGTTCTAATACATCCGGTTTTGACACATTCACACCCCCACAGTCTTCACTCACTCAATATTCTCGTGATAAATCTATCGCGGAATTACTTATAGAAGAACATGCTGCTAGAAACGGAAAAAGCATGGAAGAATTACTAGTCTTAAAGCAAGCAGCTATAACACGTGCCAAATTTCAATATGCTGCTCTTCTCGATGAGGATGATGAAAGTGTGATACCTCATCATGTTCATCAGTTGAGACTCCTTCCATGGATATGCAGGGAGAAAAGAATATAACTGAATCACCAGCAGTAGAAATAATGGAACTTGTAGACTCCATTACTGCTAGTCCTTCTCAGCTCCCTCAGTCTGTTGTTATCACACCCGAGGTTCCCACTCACTCTCTGAGCATGGGGGACGAGCATCTTGACACAATTCCTGCAAAGGAATCTGACGAATTCATAAAGTCTAGTGTTGAGAACCTTGTTCCAATCCCAAGTGAGTCATAGGGAATTTTTGATCATATGTGTGATATTCTTACCCCCCCCTAATAATCCAAATGATCAAATTGAGAATGTCTCTAATTCCAGTAATGATTGTATATCTTATGGAGACATTGAGTATGTTGAGGCATCACTGCCTCAGTCTGATGTTGATCCTCTTCTTGAGGATTTCACAGAGGAACTTACTCACATCATTCCACTTCTATCTGGAAGTAATGATGATCTCTTTGACTTCGAAGACGATCTGGAAGAGATAGAAAGTCTCTTACATAATGATCCTTCACTCAGTGCTTATCCCAACAGTCCAGTAGAGAATGTTAATCACATTGTTCCTGAAGCATTCAAAACTACTATCACCAATCCTCTATTTGAATTCTAATATGAATTCACTTTGATTTCTGATAACCCATTATTTGGTACTCAGATTAAGGATTGTGATGAGTCCACAACGGAACATGAGTTCACAGATTTACATCTTGTGAATGATTCTCTTTACGAGGAGTTCTCCATTGAACTCACTCAGATCATATCTCCATCGGAGTATGATAGTTTCTATTTTGATCTAGACATACCCATAATATGTCTTGATCAAACGAGCTTAAAAGAGGAGATTCATGAAACAATGAATTCTCCTATTGAAGATGAGGAGTTAATCATGATTTTCATCATGACTTTCTTTCTTTTCTTCATATATCCCGTGCCCTATCCTGTTCTTCACTCCTTCGGGAATGAGGACATTATCTTTGACCCCGACATTCTCATTTATAAATTATGAGCCGGGTACTTATATCTCATCAGTTTGGAACTTTCACGTGCTTCAAATGTTTATCCAAATATCTTGAATGAAAGTCCGATGTAGATTATCTCTTCCACTTACTTCCCCATGGACAAATGAATTCGGGGTAGAGTCAAGTTAGCAACTCGGTAATCAAAAACAGTAGCATGTACATAGGTTTTCATCCGTGTGTAACACCCAAGTGTGGGGGAGATGCCCCACATGTTGTATATATATATATCCTCAATAAAAAAAATGTAAATATAGTGATAGCTTTTATTTAAGAAGTTTTATCTAAAAAAATAATAATTGTATGTATATACATCTTAAATAAAGGCTATGGAATATTTTCTTTCTTACATTCTAAGTGTTGGTTTAACACCCGGTACTTTGAATATTGAGGACAATATTCAGTTCTAAGTGTGGGGGGAGATTCGTTATTCTAACGAATTTAAACACATGTTCCATCAAGAACCCCCATTTTAGCCAAAATTTTAAAATTTTTTCTCACTTAGAACGCAATAAATGGTTATCAGTCCGCCATGTCTAACCCACATAAGGATTGGCTAATCCAGGAGTAAACGGTTCTTGGTAAAGATAACTCAAACCCGTTTATGGCTTGCAATTTGCCCAAAATTGTATGGTACCTCAACTCGCCATATCCTAAAAAGCGAATGAGTTGGCTAGCCCGCAAGATTATGGCTTGTGGTAAAGGCAGTGGAAAAACCATAATTGGTAATCAGCTCACCAAGATGTTGACTATTCCATCAATAGTTGGCTAGTCCAGAAGCAAACGGCTTTTGGTAAAGACTAATCAAATCCGTTGACAGCTGGTGGTTTGCTCAAAATCACACGGTTATCAGGTGTGCCACAGTTCTTACACCTGGCTACTCCAGAAGTGATGACTTTTGGTAAAGAGTTTTTCAAATCCATTAAGTTTTTCTCAAAAAATTGCTAGGGACTAGCAATAGTTTAGTGTGGGGGATTGATGAGTGTCTAAATACACATCATTTTATACCAATCTGAACTGCCAAAACATACAAAAACACTCAAATATGCATCAAAATACTTAAAATATCTTAGAAGTGTGTTTTATATGTTTCAAATGCAAAATATGCAAAAACAGATGAAAAAAAGTTTGCATAATTGGCAGTTTTAGTCCCTCAAGTTTCATAAATTGACAAAACTAGTCCCTGATTATTCTAAAAACATGAAAAAGTCACCAAAGGTCCTTTATAATCATAAAGTTACATATTTAGTCCTTTGGTGCAAAGTTTCATAAAATTACAAGTTTAGTCCCTCAACTTTGGAAATTGACATAAATGGTCCCTGGGATGTTAAAAACTTTGAGAAATTCAATTTTGGTCCTTATACTAATAATCTTTTGCAGGAATGGTCCTTGGGTGATAAGATTTGTGAAATTACATAATTAGTCCCTGAAGTTTGGTGAATTGCCAGAAAAGGTCCCCGGGTATTAAATATTGGAAAATTACATCTTTAGTCCTTGGGTTATTCATCATTGGCAATTATGGTCCTTTGAACTACTTTGGGAGAGTGACATAATCAGACCCTCAACTTTGTTTAAAATACAAAATTGGTCCTTGTGTAATATTAAACCAACCGGACCCTAAGTTATTATTAATAACCCAAAATAAAATTCCAAATCCAATCCACTACCCACCCTTTTGTCCAGCCCAAACACAAAAGCCCAATCCACCCTTGGTCAAACCCACTCCCTCGGTCAAACCCACTCCCAAAACCGCCCTTTTTCCCCTTCTCTTCCACCTCCCTCACTGATACAAAAACCATACCACTTTCACCCACAGTTTTCACTCCATCTCATCATCCACCTCTTCCTACTCACCCTCCGCCTCACACAACACCCCAAAGTCCATTAAATTCCCTAATACCCTCTCCACGCAATCCACAGTGTTCCATGACTTTTTCGCGCCAAAAAGTAGTTTGAACGGAGAGGATTAATCAGACACAATCAATGGTTAAGATGTGGTGGGAAAGGTCAAGTGGGTCCCACAAAACTCAGAAAGTTGCTACAAAAGGGAAAAGAAGCAGAAGAGGAAAATTATTAGTTTAGTTTTAGCTTAATTTAATCGTAGGTAGTGTAGAATAATTTCTAGTTGTTACTTTCAGTTTCAAACACTTGTTCTCAGTTAGTTTCATGTATTTCACTCTTTAATTCAAGTTAATTTCAAGTTTCAAGTGCTATCTCAGTTTATGCAAATTTGCTCTTATTTCAAAAATCACTAATTATCCAATTGTTGTTTCTAGTTGTTACTCTGGTTATATAAAGTTGACTTAAGCTTTGACAAAGCTTAATTAAGCTCTTATATACCTTGAATGTCTGTTTAGCTTACAAAAGAAGAAAATACCAAAGAAATCAATAAAATAGAAAATAAATTAGAAATTAGTGAAAAAGAAGAAATGGAAGCTGAAGCATGATGAAAATTGGAAGGTATCTGGTTTAGAACCTTTTGGGAGGTGCTAGGATTGGTCACTTGTTCATGATTCATTGTTTCTCTTCATAATCCATTTTGTAAGTTTTTATATCAATTATTCATATTACTATTTAGGTACTTAATTTGCTTAGGTTTCTGTGTTTTCATGCTTATGTGTTGTTGTTAAGTTAATCTATTGCTTAATATAAGTAGCTTATTAATCAGATTTCATTTGTACTTAAAATCAAAAATCTCACAGTGTATAACTCATATGTGACAAATCTGAGGTATCTGCTTGTGTTGTGATTGATTCATGTTCATTTGATCTTAATTAATCATATTAAAGTATTTGGAATCTGTTTTATGGATTAAAACCTTGTTTTACTTTGAAAATCATTAATACATAATTTTTAAGGTGTGTTTGGAATAAACTGTTTTGCTGTACTCTTGTTGTTTGTTAGTGTAGAATTTGGTTCTAATAAGTTGCTTAAGTTTATTTAAGGTCAGTTTGACATTAGTTTGGTCACATTTAAGCTAAAAGTCAAAATACCAAGATTCCTACCACCACAGTTAACTGTGGTGGTCATCTAGGTCCATACTCTCACCATATCAATACATAAATAGTTATTATAGCTTAATTCAGTCTAATAATCACTTATAACAACTTAATAAATCAATAGTGAGTGTTAGAAATCCATAATAGTCAAACTAGTAAAGTTTCATTAAAAGTCAAAATTTTAAGTTCTCAGATTTTTCCAAAACTTGGGAGAATTGTTTAGAATTTAGGAGTAGGTTTTAGGAATTGAAACTTGTTCCTAGTGATAGATTACCAGCTCAACTTTTGAATCCCACAAGTTTTACATTTTTGTGATTTTTGTCCTGGGCCCCACAGACCCTCAAAGTCACTTGCAGGGCAAAGGGTTCCCCTGTGCACCAGATACTCAGTCCATCATCACCATTTTGGTGGTGATTTGTGACCACCTCAGTGGGCCTCAGACCTCAAATTTAGTTCCTTTGAACCCCCCTCCTAGTAGGCTTTCAGTATTGACCTCTTGTTTGACCTAGATCATTGTGGACCCCACTTGAATTCAGACTTGAACCTTGTCCCTAATCTGTCTCAGATTCCAAAAAGCCAAGTGCTTATTTTGAGCTTGTTAGCTTATTCAGTGTACCCCAAGTGCTTAATCTTACTCAAACTAGTTCACACAACTTATTTGGATTAGATTTCACCATAGTGGGTCCCACACAAGCTCAGTTGAGCTTATTTGCTTGTTTGGTCAAACAAAGTCAACTGTGGTAGCATTAAGCTTCCACAGTGCTTAATAATATGCTATAAAATAGTATTTTTTATTAAAGTTGTCTATTTTTAAGTATAATATAGTTTTGTAAAAGAAAAATCCAGAAAAGACAACATAAAAATAAGTGATAGTTTCTATTTAATTTAATTTAATTTTAATTTTCATTTTTAGATTTTTATTAAGTAAGTTGTGTTTTTATATTTTTATTAATTTCCTTTTAGGATAAAGTATTTTTAATAATTTTCTCAGAATTTTATTTTGTAATTTAGTATTTATTATAATTAAAATTAGTTTTATTAATAATTAATTAATAAGTAAGTTTTAAATAGCATAACTAATTTTTATAAAGCAACACCTAGTTTTTATATTTTTTTATAGCTTTTATAAGTTATAAAATAGTGTTATAAATTTTCTCATAATTTTCTAAGTCATTTTAGTATTATTTGTAATTTAAAATAGTTTAATTAGTATAATTAATATAAATAGTTTTTAATTAATAGAAAATCTATAAAAAGACAAAAATATTTATTTTTATTTTTTATACTTTCATCAAGTTCATTTTTAAGTTTAGAATTTATTTTTACAAGTTTTTAGTTTAATTTGTAGTGTTTATCAATTTTTAGTTTAATTTAAATTAGTTTAATTAAATAGTTAAATAGTTTTTAATTAAATAATTAATAATAAATAATAAAATAATCTAAAAAATAGTTTTCTTTTTAATTTAATTTTATTTTAAGTTTAAGTTTATAGAATTTTTATTTTTAGCCCTTGTAGTTTATTTTTCTTAAAACTCACCTTTTTCTCAGTACACAATCGCGTCTGATTTTAATTTGGTGTACTTTTAAAACGTTTTAGATATCTAAGTTTTACGTAATCATTAAAATAGTTTATCATAGTTTATTTAAGTTATAAAACCCTAGTTTAAACACACACACACTTTTATTCATATCCCTGTTCACATTCACTCGATCACAGATTCGTTTTCAATAAAACATCGCACACCTCGTTGGGACATTACGACCCGGGGAAACACTGTATTCCACGGAAGCATTTGCCTCATCTGTTTGACTATTATAATTGACCATTCACAAGTGGTTGACCAATAATTATCTGACCGTTTGAGGCGAATCACAATTACTACCAACTTCTTTCATTTTTCATTACATATTTAATTTTTGTTTGGAACGCAATGGCTTCATCATCTTCAAATCCTTCAAAGAAAACAAAACGTTCAAGGGATACTTCTCTTCCTCCTCGAATGCCAGAAAAATATAAAATCCACGACCTAACCCAAGAGTGTTGGGACAAATGCCATTCTGCAGGCGAATATGGTACTGAACGACAGTTGGTTGAACTTTACAACAAACGAATCACACGGTTGGAAGAACAGAACAAAAAAGACCAAGAGATCATACTGGCGCATCAGGAGATCATACTGGCGCATCAGAACAAAGTTGATCTTCTGAATAAAGAAATAGAAGAAATCGGTGGAAACATTGTTGATATTTACAAAGGCATTCAAAATAGTTTGCATAATTTTCATTGAATTTAACCTGATGTAAGATGATATTAATCATTATTATGTTATTTAATGTTTTAATCATTCAGTATGAACCACTATGTTACCATTAATTTTTCTGTGTAATTGTTATTTACATCGGTGTTTGGGTGAATGCTTGTAACTCAGAACTTAATGCTGCTTGGCATAACATAATGCTGCTAGGGATAAAATTAAAATAAAATGCCACAAAAATTAAACGATTCATATTCAATTCATTACTTTCATTAAATAAAAAAATATAAACATAACAATAGAAATAACAAAACAATCTAAAAGCTAAACTTATGATCCTTCTCTTGATCATAAGCAAGATGAAGTTTGTCATAGTCAATGTGATCCAAAGGATCATCATGGTTGACAGTTTCATCTTCTTCAAGTTTAGCTTTCTTCTTTCTTCTTATTGCAGCCTTGAACTTGTTTGCTTTGTACTTCTTCCTTTGCTTCTTTTCATTCTTCTCCCAAGCCTTTATCTTCTTCTTCCTCATTTGATCCATTTTTTGCAATATACCAAACTGCAGGATGTTGTGGTGTGGATGATGCCGCTGTAAAACATAAAGCAATAAAACGATTAGAAATGGACCAAAGAAAATGATGTTACATATATCTAAATATAGATGTTTGTAGAGATTTTATAAGACTGGTAAATATGTGTAAGGAACAAAAACCACAAACCTGCTTGATCCATTTGCAGATTAGAAAGTATGTGTTAATTAGAAATTGTTTGAGAATGATGAAATGCAGTAAAAAAGGAAAAAGTTTTATAGGCCTAGTAATTCGACAGAAATTAATTGTGGAATTTGGAAGGTTAAAATTTGAACTTTGACCATTAACCAAAATATTCTAACAATTAATGTTTCAATTCAAAATATATCCCAAGTTCTTCTTAATGAACACAACAATCAAAATATTCTAACAATTAATGAGAAAATTGAGCAATGAAAACATGTTTATTCATAAAGTCAAATAAAGTAGTACAAAAGGATTACACAGGTTTATTCAAATTACTTCCTAACTCAACTAATACATTTTCTTTTTACCATTCCCTTTTGAACAAACTTTGGGCATTTTTGGTTCCCATGGTTTTATACCCTTGTCTTCACAAGTCTTAGCATTGGGCATGCCTAGCACCTGAACCCTCTCATCAAAAAGCTTTTTGGTAGTCTTTTTTGGAGTTTTAACCTTCCTATCATCTTCCTTTTTTGTGCCTGATCCAGAATATCCCTTTGGAAAGTAGTCTGCCGTGTATTTTGAGGACCTTCAGAACTGCTTGATATGTGAAATGAACTTGAGTCACTGCTGTCAATGTTAATGATTTCTGCAAAAAAAAAATATATTAAAATTAAAAAATATATATAGTGTAAATGAAATAAAAGATAATGTTGCAATTCAGGGTGTGTTTGAAACAACCTTTGTTCTTGGAACTCATTGTTTCAGTAGGTAGAATGGGGTTGTGGGAGCTTGCTTGGTGTGTTTGGTTTTTATAGAGAAAAAGGTATACTTGGTTAGTGTTTCAAAACTGCAAAAAGTAGTCAATTGACAGTGAAGAAAAAAATAGTGTTTGTTACCCTTCTTGCTGGTATGAAATTGTGCAGTCATGACATTACTTTTTCATATGTGCAAACATGAGAAAAAAAATAGTATTTGCAGTACCAAGGCAAAAAATGCAGGTGTACAAAGACCAAGGCCAAAACAGTCAACTGATGTGGACAAAAACAGTCAATGTTGCAATTCCGGGTGTGTCTGAAACAACCTTTGTTCTTGGAACTCCAATGGCCACATTACTTGGTAGACGGTTGGTTTTAGATCATAAAAAGAATGAAATGTAATAAACCAACATACGTAAGCCTTCTAAGTTCCCCCTACAGCTCCTTTTGTCGTTTCAACTCCCTTTGAGCAAAGGATTGCACCAGCCGCATTGCTAGATTGTTGAAAAAACAAAAGGAACTGTATGGGAGCTTAGAAGGGAAGGTATGTTGAAATTCCAGACTCATTTAGATCATAAAAATGTTGAGTAAAGAATAGAGTTTTAAGTAACATCACTCATCTTGAATGCGATAATGAAGGAGTGTCGCCTGTCATGAACAATACACACTATATCATCATCGCATTGAAGACATCTCAATGATCAGGACAGATCTATCTAAAGTTGCAGAAAGGTTCCATTGCTTTATTTTTTGGACACCGTCTAATAACGGTAGTAGAGGTTTTCTAAATTAAGTAATGGAACCGTTCTACAACTTTAGATAGATTTGCCCTAATATTGAGCTTTAAGTTATTAGAAAACAGATTATTACTATCATTTACATTGCTCCCTTAGATGTGACGAACATAGACATTAATTATGTAGATTCTATGACATTAGAGAGCTAATCGTGCATGAATGAAATCATATTAAATTTATAATAACAATGCAATGAACTACCATCCTTTCTACCCTAGCCAATAACAATATATCATTCAGCGTTGAATCTGTAACCTACCAACATCCGCCACTTTTCTTCCTTATTCTCTCAATACAAATGCAACATAATTCTTATACCAGATATGTAAAGTTATGTTGAAATTCCAGACTCAAAGTTTTACAAACTCACTTCCTACATATAAAAAATACATCATACATATATATAAAGCAAACAGAGTGATACAAACAATCTACAAATGTTGAGTAAAGAATAGAGTCTAAGTAACATCACTCATCTTGAATGCGATAATGAAGGAGTGTGGCCTGTCATGAACAATACACACTATATCATTATCGCATTGAAGACGTCTCAATGATCAGGGCAGATCTATCTAACGATGTAGATGGGTTCCATCGCTTTAATTGGACCCCGTTTTCTAACGTTTGGTGTTTGATCTTGATTATCAGTTTTGGTTCTTTCAATAATCAAGATTAAACATTGTTAGAAAATGGGGTCCAATAAAAGCGATGGAACCCATCTACATCGTTAGATAGATCTGCCCTGATAATTGAGCTTTAAGTTCTTAGCAACCAAATTCTTACTATCATTTATATTGCTCACTTAAATGTGAACATACATATTAGTTATGTAGGTCCTACGACATTACAGAGCTAATCATGAATCAATGAAATCATATTAAATTTATATCAACAATGCAATGAAAATATTTTCATTGTAACTAAATACATGAAAAAACTCTTTAAGTTCTTGATATGTTTATTGTACTTCAACCTAATCCAAAGATAAAATATTTTCATTGTTTCTGTATTTTGGCAAAGAGCAAAAATGAATCAGTAATGGATGAAACACCAGAACAAGTTTATGTTCATACTTGAAAGTGGTGTCTTTTCATCCATCACTGATACTTCTTCCATCTTTGATACTTGGATGTTTTAGCCTAAACATTCGCACACACATCCGCCACTTTTTTTTTTCTTTCCATATTCTCTCAATACAAATGCAACATAATTCTTATAACAGATAGTCAACCTAAGCCTAAGATAAAATAGCCCTAAGGGAATGCCAACTCCCAAAAACAACCATAAACCCTAACAATAAAAAACACGATATACAGATACATATTATGTTCATACTTGAAAGTGGTGTTGGTTCACCCATCATTGACAAAGAACAAAGATGAATCAATAATGGATGAACAACACCAGAACAAGTTTATGTTCATACTTGAAAGTGGTGTCGGTTCACCCATCCTTGACACTTCTTCCATCTTTGATACTTGGATGTTTTAGCCTAAATATTCGCACTAAAACTAAAAAAGAACCATAAACCCGAACAATAAAAACACAAATATACAGATCATACATAAACCCTAACACTAAATAACACTAATTAAATAAACACAAACAATGAAATAATCAGATAAACCAAAAAAACAACTAAATAATCAGATAAACCAAATCATCTGTCAAACTTATGGTCAATATAGAAACGATCTAAGTATGTTACCATATGCTTCCGATCTAAGTATATTAGGGTGTAGTAGTGAGAGAGAGAAATAAAGAACAAGGCATGCAGCTGTGTGTGAGTGTGAGATAGAGTATTAAGTATATGTTGGAGTGTGTGAAGTGTGTTTGATAAGCTTTGTAAATATTTTATATTATAAGTGATGTGTGTTTGATAAGCTTTGCATATGTTATATATTACTAGCGGGGCACACGCGCGTTGTGGCGGCAGGTACCCTGTAATTAAAGTTTTGGCGAACACTCTATTATTAGTAGTATTTATTTACGATGAAAATTACTTTACAGATAGCGAAAATATTTTTAGATGCATGATAAACTGTTGAAGTTATGAGAAAATGATATATTATCTGAGTGACCAAGTCCACTTATAAAAAAAATTATGCATAAAATGTCTTACAAATTTTATGAAGAGAGTGTTTAGCACCTTGATTTGTTTGTACATTGTGGTTTACAAATGATACTTTTAATTGAAAAGGTGTTTTAAAATTTTATATATATTAATTATAAGTGTTGACCAGTCAATGTGTGTAGGTGCTAATGCTTAAATTGATTGTACATATAGCTTAATTTGTTGTATTTACTTAAAATGTATAAATGAAAATCTTAAAAAATTGGAAGAGAGAGAGTCAAAGATGCATTATAAGATATATAGATAAGTGTAAAATGATTAAAAGTATAAAAACTAAAAGTATTAAAAGTTTAAAAACTAAAAGTATTAAACGTACGTACATTTGTATTTTAGTGTATTTTGTATTTAAAAAATGGCCCAAAGAGTACATATGGTAAGATGCAAGGTTTTCAAGATCGGGATCAGATCCTACCCAGGATCGTTTTCGTCTTTGCAAGATCGTGATCGTATGATCGGATCGGGATCGTAAGATCCTACTAGCTATAATGTCATTTTCTTAATAGTTTTTGTAATATAATACAAATTAACAAATTATTATATATCATAGACACAAAATTATATGAATGTTTCATCGAAATGTTGTCCTAAATTATGGTTATGAAATGTTATTGTTTAGGTTAAATTTTATTTTAGTTTAGGTCTACTCATTAGATTCATATCTAGTGAGATTTTTTATTTTCTTTTTATAGGTTTTCTTTAGTCTAGCTATCTTTCTTCTTGTTTCTAATTGTTAGCACTCTCGATGAATAACCGTAACATTGATCGTTTGGTTCCTCAGCTCGATGCATGAGAATGGAACTTTTTATTAATTACTCGGATTCCGACGAGGACTTAGGTGATGGTGATGTTATTGATGAGGTTAAGGAGAGAAGAGAAAGTTGATCCTCTTAAGTATGTTGACCGTAGGACAAGAATTGAAAAGGACAGTCTCGCTCTTTAACATGCAGTTTCCTTGTAAAATCGGATACATGAACTTGCATGCCTACCTTAACTCATTAGTACTTGTTTAAGTCAAATGCATGTATCGAGTCACAATGAATGTTTTGCAGGATTTTTAGGATGAAAACATATTTTATATTACTTACAAGCTTGAGAACTCAACAATAACTTGATTCGAACTTATATAAGGTTGAGCTCAACACATTAAACATTTCAGCGAGTTCATTTGATAGGTTTTCAATCTCAAAAATTTTAATATCGCGCTCAAGATCCCGCCCCTTAGTTTTCCCCAAAATTTCAATCTCCCGCTCAAGATACCGGCCCTTTTTTCCCCAAAATCAAAACCCAGACACTAGCAAGATCTATCTTCTCTCAATTCATCTCTTCTCTTTCTCTCTCGAACCCGACACGCACCACCGCCACAACGTATCCAGGGACCTCTCGATCATGTTATCGGGGATCGAGAAAGTTTGAACTCGGCTTGAGCTTGACTCGAAAAGCTCATTTATCTGAAAATATGTGTTTTCTTACACAAATTAAAATTGAAATATAACCTAAGAATTGAATTCGATTCGACTTCAGCTTGAAAAGCTTGATACATTCATCAATAAGTATTTTGCACTTAGTACACTTACATATTAAAAAAAAAAACATATTTTATCACTTACAAGCTCGAGAACTCAACAATAACTCGAGTCCAACTTATATAAGGTTGAGCTAACTCATTAAACATTTCGAACTCATTTGATAGGCTTTCAATCTCCAAAATCTCCAAAATTTTAATATAGCGGTCAATATCCCGCCCTTAATTTTTCCCAAAATTTCAATCTTCCGCTTACTCCCACCCCTTTTTCACCCAAAATCAAAACACAAATGAACACTAGTCAGCAGATATATCTTCTCTCTATTATTCATCTCTTCTCCTTCTCTCTAGAACCGACACACACACCACCGCCACACTTACCGCTTTATCTCGTCGTCGTTCCACCAACCATCGCTCCTCCACGCCATCACCGTCATCAAGACAAGGGAACTGTATGGGAGAGTTTGTTTGCTTTGGTTTTTTGGTTCGAGATAACCACCACGTACATCCACCACCATCATAGTCAAGCCTCCATCACCCTCTCGATCATGTTATTCGGGATAGAGAAAGTTTGAACTCGGCTTAAGCTTGACTCAAAAAGCTCGATTCAAAACACTAATTAACACTAGTCAGCAGATATATCTTCTCTCTATTATTCATCTCTTCTCCTTCTCTCTAGAACCGACACACACACCACCGCCACATTTACCACTTTATCTCGCCGTCGTTCCACCAACCATCGCTCCTCCACGCCTTCACCGTCATCAAGACAAGGGAACTATATGGGATAGTTTGTTTGCTTCAGTTTTTTGGTTCGAGATAACCACCACGTACATCCACCACCATCACAGTCAAGCCTCCATCACCCTCTCGATCAGGTTATCCGGGATCGAGAAAGTTTGAACTCGGCTTGAGCTTGACTCGAAAAGCTCGATTTACCTGTAAAGATGTGTTTTCTGACACAAATTAAAATTGAAATATAATATAACCTAAGAATTGAATTCGGTTCAACTTCAGCTCAAAAAGCTTGATACATTCATTAATAAATAGTATACTTAATATATATATATATATATATATATATATATATATATATATATATATATATATATTACCTACAAGCTCGAGAACTCAACAATAACTCGAGTCAAACTTATATAAGATTGAGCTCAACTCATTAAACATTTCGAGCTTATTTGATAGGCTTTCAATCTCCAAAATTTTAATCAGGCGCTCATGATCTCAAGATCCGCCCCTAATTTTTCCCCAAAAATTTTAATCTCCCGCTCAAGATCCCGCCCCTTTTTCCCCAAAATCAAAACACTAACACTTACACTAGTCAGATCTATCTTCTATCTATTCATCTATTCTCCTTCTCTCTAGAACCGACTCACACCACTGCCAAACTTCACAGCCTTATCTCGCCGTGGTTCCACCAACCATCGCTCCTCCACGCCATCAAGACAAGGGAACTGTATGGGAGAGTTTGTTTACTTCGGTGTTTGGTTTGAGATCCACCACCATCACAGTCGAGCCACCATCACCCTCATCTCACCTATCCTACTCTGTTCATGGGTATGCTCAAACACATATTTAATTTATATTTTCTTAAATGTGTAATCGAATATAAAATGATTTAGATTGATTTTCGTGGATTAAACTAGCCTAAAACATGTTTTTGATTATAAATTCGTGTGGTGGTAATCGTTGCAGGTAGACTTATTATGACGACATAGTTTTCCTGTTTATTGGAATGGAGATAATCCATGTGTTCTAAGAGGCCAATGTTTTGCTCGTAAAGGGAGTCTTGATTGGTTTCCACTCCAGGAGGATGTTGCTGAACAGTTGGAGTTTGCTTATCACAGTTGCGTAAGTTATCTATCAAAAGATTAACATAACATATGTTATATAGGAAATTAACTCAAATATGGTTGCTTTTTGTCAAACTGTTTCATTTTTACCAAATGTTAGTGATTTTCTTGAAGGGGCTACATGCTATTCATAAATAAATATTTACAATCAAATATGGTTGCTTTTTGTCTTTTATGTTAGCATTAATCACGTTACTTGTTTCTTGCAGGGGCTACATGATATTTTCACGGGTGAGGATGATACATGGGATGCCTGGCTAAAAATTCCCTCAGCTGGATTTTCTAGCACACTTCATTTTTGAGGCGTGGGTATGCTCCATCTCAGTCACCAAAGCCAACCCATGTATATTTTTACTGTTTCATGGTTGGCAGATCTTATATTTCCCATATTTTTTTTTGCAGAAAGAAACTGCTGTTAGACTCAGATGTAAGCCATTTTTTATGTTGTTAACAATTTCATTTTCTAATGATAACATCATTGTATTTCTTAATTTATATTGCAGGTGATCACTCCAATGGCCATTGAAACTTTGAAAAACGTACCGGTAATGGAAACAGTGGTAAGTAATAAAACATCCACCTTTGATTTTTTTAGTTTTACATACATGACTAATGTATCGTGTTTTATTTATACATATAGGAACCTGTTAAAACTATCAGATATACGAAAATGCTTAAGCCACGACAAACCGGTTCTACAGGTTACACCACCAACTATGATACCAAATATTAGTGAACAAAATACTGTACTAAAATTAGTACCAACAAAGCGAAAACATTTGGTCTCTAGTGAAACCTTGCAAAATTAAGCTAAGGCGGCGAAGAGTCAACATGTTTTAACTTATGATAGTTGAGAATTTGATTATATACGACATTACAATTTTATATATATTTGCTTCATTTATATACATTCGATTTTTATTGAATTTGAAATACAATTTCATATATATTCGCTTCATTTATATACATTCTGTTTTATATATATACTAGCAATAGTAACTCTGCTCCAGCAGTACTAACGTGGTACTAGTATTAACTCTCCTATCATGTTTGTGCAGATAGTTGAACCAGTGGCTCATCTAGTTCTGTTATGTTGTGAGCTTTGACATGTTCTAGTTCTGCTCTTATCATGATGTGTTGATATGCAGCAGCCTACATTTTCAAGGCTTTTATATCCAGATGATGAGATTAGATCAATGGGAGAAAAACTTGTAAGTTTAACTGCAAATTTTATTAGTATGTTCATTGTTTTGGATTAAAAGTCTTCATGATGTTGTTTGAATTACTGCTGATCATGTTTGTATTAATATTGCTTAGATGGATTTAGTGCAGCTCATGAACTTCAAAGAAAATGTGCCAAGTATTTACTACTGCTAGTACAAAAGTTACTACTGCTAGTTAAAGTTGGTACTGCTCAGAGATTAAGACCGCTCGAAGTTGCTACTTGCTTATGGAAAAGATTATAGATACTTAAGAAACTATTGTAAGCCGACTAGGACTCCTTGGTGCATAAAAGGATGTCTAATTTTATATTTTGTTCAGTTATATACATTCCAATTTTATTGTATTTGAATTTGTTTTGATATATATTTGAATTCTTTTGATATATATTGATTTTTTAAATGTGACTAAAAGATGCATATAGTCACACTTATTAACACTTTTGGTCATTGTTTGCTTTATTCATTGTGTGACTAAATATTACAGAAGGACACACAAACATAAAATTCACGTGGCCATTGGATGATCTATAGTCACACAAAATACACATTTCTTCACTTTAAACAGCATACGGCCACACTTATTAACACTTTTGGCCACTGTTTCCTAAATGGTATGTGACTAAATACCCAAAACAAACATGCTTTGTGTGACTAAATATTACAAAAGGCCACACAAACATAAAATTCACATGGCCATTGGATGATCAATAGTCACACAAAATACACATTTCTTCACTTTAAACAACATATGGTCACACTTATTAACTCTTTTGGCCACTGTTTGCTTAATGGTATGTGACTAAATACCCGAAACAAACATGCTTTATGTGACTAAATCTTACAAAAGGCCACACAAACATAAAATTCATATGGCCATTGGATGATCAATAGTCACACAAAATACACATTTCTTCACTTTAAACAACATATGGTCACACTTATTTACACTTTTGGCCACTATTTGCTTAATGGTATGTGACTAAATACCCAAAACAAACATGCTTTGGGTGACTAAATATTACAAAAGGCCACACAAATATAAAATTCACGTGGCCATTGGATGATCAATAGTCACACAAAATACACATTTTTTCACTTTAAACAGCATATGGTCACACTTATTAACACTTTTGGCCACTTTGTGTTAAATTGTATGTGACTAACTCCAAAAAAACAACACCCATTGTGTGACTAAATCATCACAAACGTCACATTTATTGTATATTCATGTGGCTACAGGACGGGAAATAGTCAAAATACACATTTACTTGAATATATCATCTCAAATGTCACATATATTATATATTTATGTGGCCAAAGGTTGAAAAATAGTTACTCTCAAAAAACATTCGCGTGACTATAAAGTGTTTACGGTAACTGATAATGACTAATCCAACAAAACATGTGCCTACATATTCGGGGTTTTGGTCACTCTTTTTCGATGGAAAAGGCCACGAAATCAACAATGTGACCATATGCCACCTACGGTGGCGGGACCTATGGTGACACACAACGAAAAAAACGTGTGTGACTATATGCATATCGTCACACATTTTTGGCGTGACCAATACAACTTTTTGTACCAGTGTTCCCGAAACTAGGTCTAAACTATCTCAAATCTTTACCATAAGTTATCACCACTAAGTATAAGTCTCCTAGGACTTAATATTAGTCATTAGACACTCATAGGACCCTGAATTAGGCACTAAACCCTAGGGTAGGATCAAATCCCAAACTATACAAAACTAGGTCAAACCAAAACCTAAAGCCTAAACCTAAACACCTTAGCACCTCAAAACAACCAAGCAACCACCCTATCACCTCCCTAATACTAACCTAGCACCCTATCACCTCTAAGCACCCACACAAGTAGGTGTGTCACCTACTTGTCACCTCCTTCAACCCCTCGACACACCACCACCACAACCGGCCTACCTCAGCCCCTAGCTACTATGTAGCCTCTCCTTGTCACCTTTAGACCTGCCACAAACCACCCTATCTTTGCTTACTCACCCCCCTCCCCCTTCATGACACCTCACCTCACCTTTACTTGGTCGCTACTCCAAACGCGACCTATAAATACCTCCCTCCCCTCATCATTTCATTCCACACCTCCCTCTCTTCTCTAGCTTAAACATTTCTGTAGTACTAAGTCCCTAGGAACCATAAAAGTCGAGTACTAGAGCCTAAACCTTATCGAGTTGTAGTTTTGAGTTGAGAAAACCCTAACTGCCACGTTACCCTTCCCACGACCTAAGTAAGCATCACCTTTGAATCTAATTGCCTTAGAACATACCTAGGATACTTAGAACTTGCCTTAGAAACCATAGGATAGCCTTGATCATTTTATTTTAGAAGTTTTCATTTCAAAACCCTATATTTAGAGAATTATGTGTTTATATGCTAAATTACTATATTATGTGCTATAATATGGTTTATGTGACTTAGTTAGACATATATTAACTAATCATAAGCTTAGAAACCTAAAAATCTCATTAGGATATTGTTTACCTAAAGTTAGGACTAGTTTTGCAAAACTTTACATGCATAGGTGTATAAATTATAAATTTCTGAAACTATAAAGTATAAGGACTATTTTTGACATTACTTAAAAGTTATAAGTACAAGGACCCCTTTTTGCAAAGTTTTAAAACCTTAAGATATTAAGAAAAATGAAATATAAACTTAAAAGGACTAAATTTACAAATATTATAAAGTTAAGGGTAAAAAGGTTAATTATTGAAAGTTAGTATAGATTAGGGACTATTTTTTTCATTTCTCTTAAATATATAAGTATAGGGACTAGTTATGTAAAATATAGAAAGTTATATGCCTAAATGTTATAAGTTTATAAGTTTAGGGTAAAAAGTGTAAATATATAAACTTAAAAGGTTTAAATGGAATATTTTCATATAAAATATAAAAACCTATTTTTGAGTTAGAAACATAACACAATACTAGGGAGCTTCATGTGAGGAGTACCATGTGAATATTTCGTTTTGATGAGTTTGCTGGGTTTACGAATTAAAGTGCCCTGGCTCCTCAAACGATTATTGCATGTACTTCTGAATTATGATGGCCCAAACGGTGTTATGCTATAACTAAAACTTAATAACAACATAGCTCAATAGTAAGGAGCTTCATGTGAGGAGTATTAACTTCTGAATTATGATGGCCCAAACGGTATTATGTTGATAACCAATGTTATAAATAGCGTGAGGCGTGGCGTGGCGGCGAAGCCAAGCCTCAAGCTACACGAGCTATAGCGAAGCTATAGCGTTTTTTGAGGCGTGACCAAGGCGGCATAATTTTTTATAGATTTATATATTTATATATATATATATATATATATATATATATATATATATATATATATATATATATATATATATATATATATATATAATACATCAAGTTTACAAAACGCGTTATACATAGGAAATAAACTCAAAAAGCTAAACTATAATTGCATTTTTCGTCATTTCTTTAAATAAAACCTTCTCCGTGAGAGTAAAAACCTAAAAACTAAAAGATAAAATGTAAAAACCTAAAAACTACGGTATAAAACATCACATTCACATATTCACATTCACTTGTTATATTATCTTTTAGCATTTGATTTATAAAGTTAGCCCAAGCCCAAGTTCCTTCTAGCCCAATAATAGTAAATTACCAAATTCTACAAAAGCTTCAAAATAAAGCGTCACGCTTCACGCTATAGCACGCCTTACCACGCTTTTTCGCGCTTCATAACACGCTACGCATTAAGAAGACGCCTTGGCCTGTTTCGTAACGTGGAGGCCACGCCTCGCGCTATGGCGCCGCTATAGCGCCGCTATGGCGCGCTATTTAGAACCCTGTTGATAACATAATACAATAGTAGGGAGCTTCATGTGAGGAGTCATATACTTCTGAATTATGATGGCCCGAACGGTGTTATGTTATATCTAAAATCCCTTAGAGTAATTACTTAAAAACCTAGACTAAGACTTGACATACACACACCCACCTACACTACCCCAAGATACATGAGTAAGCTGTCTAAACCCTACCTTACTTACCTTAGACCCAGGTGAGTTTTCACAGCCTCACTTTTAAATGCTTTATAACCCTGTGAGGGGGATACGTGCTTTAAATATAATACAAGTCTTTTTCTTTGGTTGTTGCACGAGTAAACTATCTGCCACCCCTACACAACAAAACTCATGAATCTAATCGCTTGTGATATTTTACACAAGTGAACGCGAATACAATAGATAGATCTATTGGAGTTTGACAACTCCCGTTGGTACTATCTCTCACTAGAGAGTACCAATAAGTATTATATTTGAACCTCAATGAAAGATTAACTTTGGCAAGTTATCCTTCCCATCCCCTCATGGTTGGGTCTGCAGCCTCCATGACCCGGATTGTTAACGTGTGGTTCATGAGCTTAGTGCAATACACCAGCTATCACTAAACTTTTCCACACACAGGGTTTAAGCTGAACCCTGTGGAACTTGTATTAACACACCCTAACTACTTAAACCTATGACTCTCACTCAACATTCGTGTTTTTTAAGCATGTTATCCTAGGTAAATGATCTCTTTAGGAACCCTGACACAGAGAAGTATTGGATATGAGGACGTCCAGAATAGTTATCATTCATCAGTTTGCCTTAAAACATATCTTTTGGGACCTCTTTTTTGGTAAAAGTATATCTTTTACTATAAAAAGTCTGATGAATAAATGAATGATAACACCTTTTTCTAAAATGTCTCTTTTCAAGTCGTTTTCTATTATCTTGTCTTTGTTTTCATGAGTAATACCCCAAACACTTAATCCGCTGCGATCAGTGAGAAATGGGGGTGTTACATCACCTAAACCTTTCTTTGATCATTTAGTTAGGTTATTTTGTTTTAAAGAGTGATCCTTTTATCCAACCAAGTGATCACCATCATTCCTCTACTTGTCAAGAGAAGAACATCAAGTATCAAGAAGATACAAGGTGTTGATAGTCTTTGTAGTTCACTTGCATTACATGTTAGTCAACTTGATTGTATCTTGATATACAACAAGTGTTATAATCTTGGTTAATTCTTCTTGTTTTGATCATTGTGATCTTGTTGAGATCTTGCGGATCTCGTGTAGCTTGTGTGATAGAGTGTTGATCAAGTGGATCAAGGGTAGATTGTGTTGATTGTGTGGATTGTGTAGATCGTGTAAGGATCGTGTAGATTGTGTAAGGATCGTGTGGGCTGTGTGAGAAGTTAGGATCGTGTGGATTGTGGTAGATTGGTACTAGCTAAGATTAGTACTTGACATTTAGCTTAGTGTCAGAAAGTGTAATAAGCGACATGTACGGTTTTCTCCGACTGAAGGGAGCTTTGTTGACATAGTGCTTAGAACTCTCGAGTTTGGTACTCGGGGAGTGGAGTAGGGTGAAGAAGAGCTTCGTGACCGAACCGCTATAAATCTCTTTGTCTCAGTTTGATCCTTCCATCTCATCCTTTCATATTCTATACTTACATTAGTTAGATTAGTGTGAAGTTCATATTGGTGTTAATTGATTTCAAAAAAGTATTGAATCAAAGTTTTTCAAAGAAACTTACTTAACAAAGAAAAACCAATCGGTAAAACTATTCAACCCTCCATTCTAGTTTTCCACAATTGGTACCAGAGCCACGTCAGGCAAGATTTTAAAGTAAAGTGTATTTTAAAACTTGAATCGATCAATGGATTTTGAAAAATATCAAGAAGGGCAATCTATGCAAATACCACCACTTTTTGAAAGCGATTGTTTTATATATTGGAAAACAAGATTCGAAACGTATGTGAAATCAAAAGACATCGATCTTTGGCATGTTATTATCGATGGTGAATTTAAACCTATTGAAAAGGATATCATGTTGTTCCTTATGAGCAACAAAGTGACAATCTTAAAAGAAAACTAGCCAAAAATGGTGAGGCTAAAATGGTAATTTACAATGCTTTGCCGAAAAAGGAATTTGAAAGAATTTTTATGTGTAATACGGCAAAAGAGATTTGGAAAACTTTATTAGTCACTCATCAAGGTAATAATCAAGTCAAAGAGAACAAGATTGATCTTCTAGTTCAACAATATGAACAATTTTCTATTTCAGAAGATGAATCTATTGATAATGCTTTTGCTAGATTTAATATTATTATTACTAGTCTTAAAGCTCTTGATGAAGGTTATTCTAGCAAGAACCACGCTAGGAAATTTCTTAGGGCTCTACATCCCAAATGGCGAGCAAAGGTCACCGCCATTAAAGAATCAAAGAACTTGGCAACGTTATCACTTGATGAACTTAAAATTTGAAAGTTCATGGAATGATAATCAAGAAAGATTTCGACATTGTAAAAGGAAAGAGTGAGAAATTTAGATCTCTAGCTTAGAAAGCCAAGAAGGAATCTAGTGATGAGGAATGCTCGGATTGTGATAGTGATGATGAAGAGTATGTATTAGCGGTTAGAGATTTTAAGAAGTTCTTTAGAAGAAGATGTAGATTTGTGAGACAACCTCTTGATGAGAAGAAGTCGTTCTTAAAGTATCGTGATGACAAGAAAGGAAAAAGTGATAAGAAGTGCTTTAGATGTGGAGATCCAAATCACCTCATTGGAGAATGTCTTAAACCACTGAGAACCAATAACCGAAGAGCATTTGTAGGAGGTTCTTGGAGTGATAGTGGTGAAGAAGAAAAGGAAGAGAAGCCCAGCGAAGAAACGTGTCTTATGGCTCAAGGTTCAAATGAGATATGCTTGGAAATCGACTTGGAGCCCGACGAATGGGTCAAAGACAGTGGATGTACAAATCACATGACGGGGAACCGAAGTCTATTCTCATCATATAAGGCTTACAACGGAGGTAATGTCACTTTCGGTAGCAAACTTAAGGGCAATATCATTGGCAAAGGTACGATTACTCAAGACTCTCTCACTATTAGAAATGTTGAGCACGTAGATAACTTAGGATTTAATTTGCTTAGTATTAGTCAAATGGTTGACAATAAGTGTAATGTTATATTTTCTGAAGAGGGTAGTGAGATCACTAAGAATGGTAAGACCATAGGCAAAGGAATTAGGAAGAATGGCTTATTTGTTATAAAGTTAGGAAATAAACCTAAGGATAAGATTTTCCTAGAAACCGTAGATGAAAATTCCACTATATGACATAGAAGATTAGGTCATGCCAATATGTGATTGATACAATCTTTGGCGTCAAAGTTATTAGTGAGAAAGCTACCTAAGCTTAAGTTTGATAAACACTTTTGTGATGCTTGTAAGGTTGGAAAACAATCTCACTCAAGTCACAAAGCTAAGAACATGGTCTCGACCTCTAGTTGTTTAGAACTACTCCACATGGACTTATTCGGTCCATCCGCCGTACGAAGCTACGGAGGAAATTACTACACCTTAGTGATAGTTAATGACTACTCTAGGTATACTCGGACTAGATGTCTTAAGAATAAGACACAAGTTTTAGATGAATTCGAAATCTTTAGTAAGAAAGTCCAAAACCAACTAAGATGTACAATAGTCTCAATTAGGACGGATCATGGTCGGGAATTTGATAATGAAGTGCAATTCGGAGTATATTGTGATGCTAATGGTATTACACATAATTTCTCAGCTTTGCGCAATCCAAAATCAAATGGGGTAGTTGATCGGAAAAATAATACTCTACAAGAGATGAGTAGAACGATGTTGAATGAACGATCAATTCTGAAAAAGTTTTGGTGTAATGCGGTGGACACCTAAACTTACATAATTAATAGGATCTTGATTAGAACAATCTTAGGAAAAACACCATACGATATCTTAAAATATAGAAAACCCAGTCTTGATTACTTTAGAGTGTTTGGAAGTAAATGCTTCATATTAAACACAAAAGATTACCTCGCCAAGTTTGACCCAAAGTCTTACGAGGGTGTATTCCTAGGTTACTCTCAAAATAGTAAAGCCTATATTGTTCTAAACAAAGAGACAATGAAAGTTGAAGAATCACTTAACGTGACATTCGATGAAAGTCCCCCACCAACTAAGACATCACCATTGGTAGATGATAACTTTGACGAGGAAGAAGCCATTAAATTCAAAGGCAAGAAAAGCTTAGATAATGACATTGAGGATGAAATAGTTGAAGTTGATGAAGTTGTCAATTATTTTCGTATGTTTTCCATTATTCGTGTAACATCTTGGAGAGGTAAACCCTATGACAAATTTCATAGTTTTGTAAGGCTTTTTCCAGCCACCAAACCTATGATTCATTGAAGATAAGTGATTCCTTTTTAATCATTCAATATTTCTATGTTTTGTTTGATTATATGTGTTTCTTCTCTTCTCTTTAACATGCTTGGCTAAATTAATTCGTGTTTGCTTAGATTTGAATGAAACCCAGTTATTAATTATTGATTGCCGTCTCTTGTTTAATTGGTTATCTCGGGTTAGGAGTAGGATAACTGCCTTATTCTTTAAATGTATTAGCTTGTGCATCCGACTAAATGCTTTCGACACTAGAGTGCACTAGTTGTTTATTTTCGTTGTATTTATTGCATGAATTGCGGCTTGTTGATATTAAGACTCTTAGACTATGTTTGGCGACAGGTAGCAGTAAGCAGTAGCAATAAGCAGTAAGCTATAGCAGTAAGCAGTAGCAGTAAGCATTAGTTGCTTGTTTAAAAAACGTGTTTGGTAACGTAGCTGTAGTTGTAATTATAAAATGTAAAATTAGGAAAAAGGGCATATACTTATGAATGAATATTTTTTTTAAGGGTAAATTGGTAATATTAAAAGTAAAACGCTAGCGGTATATTGGAAAGCTTCTTTAGAAAGCATTAAGATTGCAAGCTGATGTGTTGTTAAACGCTAGCCACAGTGTTGCCAAACAAGCATTAAGACTGGAACGCTTGTCGCCTACCGCTCTTAAATGCTTCCAAAAAGGTGTTGCCAAACAAGACCTTAATGACCTTAGGATTCTTAAAGGAGACTTATACATTCATAGAGTTAGGGATATTCGGCACCACCCTACAACTGGTATTAAGGAATACAACATGACAATTAAAACAAGGACGTGACAATTTGACTAATCAATAAGAGATAACTAGGGAGTAAGGATAATCTAAGTAAACACGTTTACATATTATTAGTTTAATTTAGTTTTTATTAGTTTAATTATTAGTTTTAAAAACCCACTCTTCAAACCCCGAGATATTTTTATTTGCTTTTTTTTAAATATAAAACTACAAAAAAAATCATCCTACACCTCTAGACGTAATTCGTTATACACTTCGGCCTTTACAACACTATTCCCCTAGAGAATGATCAATCTCCCGTGTCTTACCTCTACTACATTACAATGGTTAGGTACACTTCCTAAGAGGATTGTAAAACTTCTTGCGTTTACAATATCCGCATTAGGACCATATATGTTAATCATGTAGCAATCTCCAATAGCATTATTCTAACGTCATTTCATGATAATGAAGGCATCATTACACCAAATATCTTCTTTCATGATGGTGTTTGGGTCCCCACACGGATATCAAGCCACCCGATTTACCACGGGCTAAACTACGCGCGTAATCAGAGGAATAATTGCCCTACATGGATTTGAGACGAAATAGCTCTAGCCTTGTCATTTTGGACTCTTGGAGCCCTAGAAAGTTAATATTATGCTTGAAACACATATCTTTGATCCAAACCCATTTTTTTTCTTTTTTCGTGCCACAACTGTTAATAGAAAAAACATTCATTTGTCAACAATATGTACTCCAATCCCATTAATCATTTGATTCAGAGACTTACGACACCCTCTAACGTCAAGACCTAAAGAGCCTCTAACCTCAATAAGTTTAGACATTTCATGGATGAGGGAGAATCCCTTAATATCTTTTTTACGATATCTAGCAAACGAAATAGAACATCTACTGGTGCTTGGTGATTTCTTTCTTAAGTGTTCAAAACCAGGAGGGCAACTAACATCAGCTGATTCTGTTTTCTTTAGTGGTGTAGATTGAGAGGCTTTGTTGTCAATCAAGTTTTCTTTTTGTGTACACTATCTTTATTTGTTCCTGAGTTCTCATCGTTTTCCTCTACATCGTCTTTCAAATCGTAAAGGATGTCATCTAAATTATCTGCTGAGTTTACATCCACGTAATTATCCACCTTTTTTGCTTCGTTCTCATCTTCTGATGAAGTAGAATCAGAAGATTCATCGACTATGTTAATGTTCCAAGTACCAAGTTCATGAACCTGAATATTGAAAGACTCTCCGTGAATTTCCACCTGAACTGTTTGTGACACAAGATGATGGGATTTGGTAGCAATGCAAACTCTACCCGAACACATAGGAGCAGACTGATCAACTTCAAAAAAATGAGTTTTCCAAACATACAAGCAACTTTCTTGAATGTGTTTGATCCCCAAGCGCATAAGGGGAGTCCACTGATCTCAATCCATATCATGCGTTCATCAACCTTAAATGAAGGTGTGACTGATTTAAACGAAGACGATAAACTTTTCATGCTTTCGTTAGCTTAAAACGCCAAGCAAGAAGAAGCAGCAGTGAAAATGAATCCAAATCCATAGGCCACCGACATGATGGATTTTTAAATCAACAAAGCCCTTATTTTTGCAGATCATATACATGTTACTCATGGATTCCATTTCTTTAAGTTTAACAAGTAAAACCCTAGACGAGTCGTCCATTCTTATGAGATTTTGTTCATTCAAGGAAATAGAACGAATTTTGGCAGAAGAAGGAGTCTCATCAGTCGATTTAGTGCCTCCATTAACAATGGAAACGAAAGATGATTTCGCGTTGTGCATGTTGGAATGTTTCAACGTGGTGGTTTTAGGTTTAGGGTTTTCTTCTCCCAATGATGCTTTTTGTCCAAAGTCAAGGTTTTTGTTTAAATATGATTCAGATGAATTGGGTCTTTGGAGTTTAGCCAACGTGATGTAAACATGAAAGCTCCTGATCCAAACATTTGAAAGAGATTTAACAAAAGTATTATCATCTTTCACTCCCACGAAGCGAATAAAACCGAAACGTTTACCTTTTTTAGAGTGCTTATTTGCGATGAAAGCGTCTACCAAACGTCCATAAGACACAAAGGTATTCCATAATCCTCTTGAGTCGATCGAATCAGGAAAGTTAGTGACATGGAACGACGTTGCCACTCTTTCCAAATCTTTAGAGAATGGATTGACAATGGGTTTTGCAATTTGATCTTTGTTATGCGAAAGATCCAGGTCCAACCGTTGGCATCAGTGATGTTTGATGATCTACCCATCATCAATTCCCCCCACCCCACGAGGCTTGTGTTGGAAGAAGGAAGATCTGACTACTAAGGAGGCATGCAGCTTTAGGGTTTAGTATAAGCCTAAAACCTAAGCAATCCTAAAAACCTCATTTACTAAAGGATCTTATTTTAAACATCTTAAGAATCAAGTATAAGCCTAAAACCTAAGCAATCCTAAAAACATCATTATTTGTATGAGTTTGATGAAAACAAAATGCGTCAATACATATGTAACCGTCCTTAACTTATCAAAGTCACAAGTTCACTTTTGGATATGTAGAGATATTCTTTTAAAATCATTTTGTGAAAATTTTCTCCAAATAAGGTGTCAGCTTTAACATTATCGGCTAAAAAGAGCTATCCGTTATTATGATGTATTTTTTTAGCTTAAGATCCATACCCTAGACTTCAATGAAGGTAATGTCACACTAGATATTCACTTTATAAGAAAGAACATACTTTCGTATATAGAGGTGGCAAAATAGAATATTTTTGGCTAATGGTTAATAATGTGTTTGTGCCACATTAGATTAAGTTGCAAACATTATTGCCCACTATTGAATCTATATGTTAGAATTACAATATCTATGTTATTTATAAAAGATTGTTGTTTAGACACCTATGTGTTTGTGATATAGGTGACGGGTCGGTCTTCACATAGTGATAGCATCCAAACACCCCCTCACAAGAACCATCCAAGCACTTTGACAACGGCCAAACACCGCCTGACAACAATAACCAAATACCCGATATAAGTAATCCAAACATCTTGACAACAACCAAACACTCCTTGACACTGACAGTAACCGCCAAACACCCCCTGAAAACCATCCATACACCTTGACAACAACAAAAAACCCTGATAGCAGCAAGCCAGCAACCATTGCAGACTAAAGGTTTACTTTGTAGATTATAATCATAGCTCTATTTTATAATAGAATGCAATTTACGAAAGGTTTGTTATTTTTTATTTTGTAAGAAACAATCTTTTATTGCGAATGAAATCTCATGTATTAATATGGTTACATATGATATTAGATTTTAGTTTTCTTTAATGTATCTTCCACTTGTGAGGTTTGATGTGACTATAGATACCAAGACATCCAATAAAAGCCTATCTTCCATCACATGTTATCAGTTTAGAATACCTTTAAAGCAAGAAACCATTTTTGTACCATGTCTTTAGTGTCTTTGTTATGTAAATGCAGGTTTAGTACTCTTAAAGGTAGGGATGAGCATGGTACTGGTCCCGTGCCGATCCCGTACCAAATTAGTGGTACCGATTTTTTCTCGAGCATAAATTAGTGGTACCGGTACCATACCGAATGGGATTCGGATATCGGTACCGGTATTGGTACCGGGAAATCGGGTTTTTCCCTTTTTTTCAGAAATTTCCCGATTTGGTAACGGTCCCGTAACGAATTAGTGGTCTCGATTTTTTTCTCCTTATTTTGTAGTACCGGTACCGTACAGTATATCGGGAATCGGTACCATTTCGGTACGGTACCGGTATGGTTCCGGTTCAGTTTCGGAATTCGGTTCGAAATGCTCATCCCTACTTAAAGGAGTGTTGGACTTTTATGTAAAACTTACACTTTCGCAAATATTTATGTAAATTCCAAGTGCGGAATTAATTGTTAGTATGAGTATAATGTTTATGCATGATGAGTGTGTAAATACTCATCATTTTTGTCTCATCTGGACTGCCAAAACATCCAAAAATACTCAAATATGCATTAAAATACTGAAAATATATCAGGATTCTGTTTTATATGTTTCAGATGCAAAATATTTAAAAACAAATGAAAAATGAACAAAGTTTGCATAATTGGCAGTTTCAGTCCCTCAACTTTCAAAACTTGTCAAATCTAGTCCCTGGTCATTCAAAAACATGAAAAAGTCACCAAAGGTCCTTTTGAATCACAATATACATGTTTAGTCCTATGGTATGAAATTTCATAAAATTACAAGTCTAGTCCCTCAACTTTGCAAAATTGACAAAAATGGTCCCTGGGATGTAAAAACTTTGAGAAAAATCAATTTTGGTCCTTGTACTATTCTTCTATGGCAAAAGTGGTTCTTGGATGGAAAGTTTGGAAAAATTACATGATTGGTCCCTGGAGTTTGCAGAGTTGGCAGAAATACTCCCTGGGTGTTAAAAATTGGAAAAAGGAAACTATGGTCCTCATACTATGGAAACTTGGCAGAATACACCCTTGTGATAACCTTGGAAACTTCCCAAGTCCAACCCCCCAACTTTCGGATAATTGTAAAATCAGATAATTGCAACTTTCAGATAATTACCCAAACCCAAACCCAACACCAAAGCCTAATCGAACACCCCTGATCCAGTCCCACTACCTTGGCCCAATACCCAAGCCCAATCCCACAAAACCGTTTTAAATAATAAATGGTCAAAAACAGTCAAACCAAACCTCTATTCACCTCCTCCCTCACACCACCACCTTTGCAAAACCACCCCTGGTATTCATCCCCCCACTCCCACTTGCCTTTCACTTCTCCACCACCCTCTGCTACCCCCTTCACCTCACATTAAATGCTCCCACCCCAATTGCACCTAAAAAGAAAGAAACGGCCAAAACTATCTTTCCCGCCAAAATTGCATCAACGGCTAGGATGCATTTCAAGGATCCAATGGTGATGGGATTTGCTTGAGGGTGTCCACAAACCCGAATGTGAGCCTATAAATAGAATAGAATCATCAAGGAAGAACATATAGCATAATTTAGTTTAATGTATGTCGTATAAGTAAATTTAAAATTCCTAGTGTATGATTTGGCTTTCAAGTCTTGTATTAAGCATTTTCAGTGTACTCTCAACCTTTTTCATCAATAAAAATTCAAGCTTTAGTTAAATTCTTAGTTTATGTTATTTCTTTTCATTTCAAAAATCTCAATAGGCCTAGTTGTTGTTTCTGTTTGATATTATGGACTCTTAAGTTCACTTAGGCTCCTAGAAAGCTTAATAAAGCTTTTAGAAACCTTAAAATACAATCTAGTATTAAAAACCAAAAATACAAAAAAATTCAGGAAAATAAAAAGAAAATAAAAAATTGGTGAAGATCAAGAATCAAGCAATGGAGCAGGGTGGATTATTGATGGCCCTGGATTAGAGAACCTGTGGAGGTTCATTAGGAAGTGTTTTGTGATCCTTGGTCCTTGGAAGAAAGCTTGGAAGGCATTTGTAAGCCATTTTCCTAATTTCTACTCTTTATAGTGTAACAGTGCTATGAGATTGCTTATTTTTGTTCCTTTTGCTTGCTTACAACTTATTAAGGAATTATTAGTCAGTAGATTAGGCTTGGGTTCCTTTTTACATAAGTTTCTTCATAACTGTCTTGTAATAGTAATGTTTGGATTTATTTGTTACTCTGTGATCAAGCATGTAATTGTTGTTGTTGATAGTTAATACAAGTCACATAGGGTCTTAGAAACTCAGGTCAACAATAAAAATCAAGTACTGTTCATCAAAAATATCAAAATCACATAGCATTAGGCCTAATTAACCCTCTGTGTTGGTTAAAGAGTGGCATATGCCCCATTTCCATTCACAAGTGAGTGGTCTAGCTTATTTTAGCCTTAACATAGCTTATTAAACCAATTTCAGTCATAAAATCAAGATTCAATTTCACTTAAGTCAATAGAAAGCAAAAATCAAAAGTCAAAATTCATAGTGCTTTCAGAAAACCAAAAATGGGAAGAATTGTTTCGATTTTTGTGATTGGATTGGAACCCTGAACTTTTCACAACTCTTAGTGTGTCAGCTTAACTTTCAAATCCCATAATCAGCTTATTTTGTTTATTTTTATTGTGGCTTGTGCAAAGGCTTATTTAAGCCTGCAGGGCAAGTTACCCTTTTACACCAGGGCACCTTGTGAGTTTGGTCAAACTTTAAAACCCCCTTCAGGGTGCAAACCAAAACAGTAGCTCTTGATTTTTAGTTTTTTGGAAAGCTTCTCAGCTTATCTTTTAAGATCTTGAATAAAATTGGATCTCAATTCTCCTTAGCATAGCTTATTTTACCCTTGAAGTTTGCTTATTTTGCCTAGGTACACTGAGTCATCAGTGTAAGTCCACCATTTTCAATAGACCATAGATTGTTCCCTAGTGGGCCCCACCCTAAACTTTTTGGCTTTTTGGAAACATCATAAGCCCATCTCTAAGGTTTTGAGCTTAATTGCTTATTCATGGCTTATTTGGTAAGGCTGCTAATAGCATTTAGTTTGTCCATTTCCCTAGATCATACTGACTCATCAGTAGAACTCACCCAACTTCTAAAGCTCACCCAGAGCTTATTAGTGGGACCCAGAGCTTAACTCTTGGCTTTTTGAAAAGCCCTTCTGGCTGGCTTATTGGATCTAGTTTGATATTAGACCCTTGATCTCTTGTGTGGACCCCACACAGGCTTGCTTATTGGCCTATACCACCCAGCATCTGAGCAAGTCAGGTTTTTTGGCTTATTTCCAAAGCTCATTCTGAGCTTATTAGTGAGCTTATTGGTGAGCTTATTGACCCTATTGCTAGGCCACCAGTTCACATTCAAGGTTCAAGGATAAGTTTGGACTCCTGAACCCCCCTTGTGGACCCCACAGGGGGCTACAGGTTGACCTTTTTGGCCTTTGTGGCATGTCAAGTAAGCCTAGTGCTTATTTGCTTATATCAGCTTACCTAGTGTGCTTATCTGTGGCATTTTGCTTATTTTAAGTTGTTTCACACCTGTTTGTAGCTTATTTGAACTTAAGACATCATTTGATAGCTTTTTCAATTAACCACAAGTCCTAATAAGCTTAAATAACCAACTGATAAGCACATGGGGGTGCACACAGCTTATTAATAAGCTAAAACAAAAGTGTCTTCATAAAAGTTGTTTATTTTTAGCTAATAATCAGTTGTCAAAAAGAAAAACCAACAAAAACCAACTTTAAAATTAGTGATAGCTTCTATTTGATAGGATTTATCTTTTTAATTTTTCTTTTCAGCTTATTGTTAAGCACTTCATCATTTTTATATTTTTCTTAATTTTCTTTCATCTTAAAGTATTTTCAGTAGTTTTTCTAGATTTTTCTCTTTCAATTTAGTAATTATTAGAATTAATAATAGTTTAACTAATAATTAAGTAATATTAGTAATTAAATAGCTTTATTAATTTTTAATTAACAACAGTACCTTTCTATATTTTTTCTAGGTTTTATAAATCATTAAGTATTTTCAGAAAATAGTCTCTTAATTACTACTATTCATTTTCTAATTTTCTTCATTAATCTAGTTAATTAATAAATAAGTAAATAATTAGTAAAATAGTCTAAAAATAATTTTATAAACTTTTTATAATTTTTTAGGATTCCTGTGACGGTTAATTAGATTTATAAATTTTTCTATAATTTTCTAAGTCCTTTGTAGTATTATTAGTAATTTAAATTAGTTTAAATAGTTTAATTAATATTATTAGTATTTAATTAATAGAAAATCCACAAAATGACAAAAATACATATTTTTAATTTCCAAATTTATTTTAAGTCATTTTATAATTTTAGAAATTAATTTTGCAATTTTTTAGTTAAAATTTGTATTATAAAGTTTTTAAGTTAATTAGTTTTAATTAAATAGTTAAATAGTTTTTATTTAAATAATTAATATTAAATTATAAAATAACATATATATATATATACATATATATATATATATATACATATATATATATATATACATATATACATATACATATATATATGTATATGTATATATGTATATATATATATATATATATATATATATATATATATATATATATATATATATATATATATATATATATATGTATATGTATATATATATATGTATATATATATATATATATATATATATATATATATATATATATATATATATATATATATGTATGTATGTATGTATATATATATATATATATATATATATATATATATATATATATATATATATATACATATATATACATACATACATACATACATACATACATATATATATATATATACATACATACATACATACATATATATATATATATATATATATATATATATATATATATATATGTATGTATGTATATATATATATATATGTATGTATGTATGTATATATATATATATGTATGTATGTATGTATATATATATATATGTATGTATATATATATATATATATATATATATATATATATATATATATATATGTATGTATGTATATATATATATATATGTATGTATGTATGTATATATATATATATGTATGTATGTATGTATATATATATATGTATGTATGTATGTATATATATATATATATATATATATATATGTATGTATGTATGTATATATATATATATATATATATATATATATATATATATATATATGTATGTATGTATGTATGTATATATATATATATATATATATATATATATATATATATATATGTATGTATGTATGTATGTATATATATATATATGTATGTATGTATGTATGTATGTATGTATATATATGTATATATATATATATATATATATATATATATATATATATATATATATATATATATATATATTTCTTTTTAAATTTAATTTTCTTTTTATAATTAAGTTTGTAAAATTTTCATTTGCACCCCCTGTAGTTATAAATTGTTTAAAATTCACATTTTCTTTTGTCTGTAATCAAATCTGATTTCTAATCTGTGTACGTATAATCATATGTGTGTTTCTGTAATTGATAATATTGTTTCAATTGTTCAAATAACAAGTAATCAGTAGTATAATCAATTCCAAATCATCTTTGGTTACTGTCCTCAGTGCCACTAATTCCCACAAACGTTTACAAGCACCATTTCAATCTCGTCGGGACATAACGACCCGGGGAAACACTATACTATCCACGGAGCATTGACCTTAGGCTGTTTGACTTTGTTGACCAAATTCCTTGGTCAATATTATCTGATGGTTTAGGCTCAATCAATGCAAAGTTTCAAATTTTGTCGACAAGTGCAAGTACGATTTCCGGAAACATTCAAGATTAAAAATGTTACAGACCAGGATCTTTTGAACGCCAGATATAGCCTCCGGCTGGCCGGCCAGAGGGGTTCAGCAGACCAGTTTCAAAACTTTTTGTTTTTAGCAAATTTTGGGCGTTCAAATGTCATGTGCATATCGCTGGCCCACGATGTTGTGATGCGAATGCTCTTACAACATCATACAGGCTTGTGTGATATTAGCTATCTCATATTATCGTCTTTGAAAACGGTTGGTATTGCTATGTTGCTAGTATAATTTAAATTTGAGCTGTAATTGTTTAGAAACTTTAGATGTCAGGGTTGTGTACTCCCCATCTAAGATTACCCTTTTAGGGTCAGTTTGTTTTATGGGTTTTGATTGGGTTGGAGAAAATCTTCGTTTGGTTGAAATTTTATTATTCGGATTTAAATTTCAAATACCAAATAGGAGGGTTTTATAAAAGTAGAGGGAAGGAATATGTTTTTTAAAAAGTAAAGAAACCCATTATTTTTTACTATATTTTTTTCTTCTTTTATACATAAAATAATAATTTATATTTTAAAATAATTCTATTAACAATAATTTTATAAAAAATTTATTAAATAAATATATTTTCTCTCTTTTAATCATACACCAAATCAAAATTCTAATCCTGATTTTAAATCTAAACCCGTCTACAAACCAAACGGACCTTTAATCATATATGGGGGAGTTTATACGGACCCTCTCACAGGGGAGTTTCGTGAGGCCCTGTGCATTGCGGGGTTTTACGGTGTGTATCGCGATTTATACATTTTGACCAAAACCCCTTATTGTCACATTATAGGGGAGTCTTAATAACATAACCCATCATATATAGTGTGTTTTAGTGTTTAGCAAGGGATGTTAGATGCACAAGCTTACAGGAGTTCATAAGAACTTAAAACTCATTTTCTATTTCGTTGACAAAGACTATTAACGGCTTGTTTACTTTTCACTTAACGAGGAAAAAAATGTGGGCTCAAAAGGGTGTGTTTGGTTTGCATATGGAATCACTATGAGTATGAGTCTAAGCATACATTGAGGGCCTGTTTGGTATAGGGATATAGTGAGGTTTGGATTCAAAGAAACTTTATAAAATTTGTTTGGTGCATTTTTTTTTGTCTTGGACCCACAGGTATAGAATGAAAAACTCATTCCATGCTACCTTAGAGTTTTTTGTTAAATCCCACCAATTAAATTTTAGATTTTTAGTTTTTCTTTTTTCTCCACCACATATTCACTTATTCTATTTTTTATTTTTTAACTTTCAAAATAATATATAATATCTCAACTTATGAATAAACAATTATATAGTTTAAATATTTTTTAATTTTCTCTCTTTTCTTTTTCTTTCAAATCATTCACAAATCTGAATCCAATTCTAATCCCACTTACAAACCAAACGCACCCTGAAATGTGAATTGGTATGAAGTTAGATGTGATTCTATACAAACATGTTTGGTTTAATACTTGGATTGGATTTTGATATAAAAAGGGTCATCATTTGTAAAGGAGGCTATGTACAAGTACAATGTTATGGTACTATGGTGTATGACATATATTCAGGTTTCATTTCAATTATTGAAACATGATCTTGCTAACCAAACACTTGTAATGGGATTCAAACTTATTCCTTCATAGTCATTCCGGTATACCAAACCACCGTGCGTTTGGTATGCTACATGAAATCACAATCGGTATGACAATGATTAGAGGATAGTATGAGATTAAAGATACCGATTCAAATTCTATTGTTTGGTGTAAATTTTAAGGGTATGGTTTTCATATGTTAGTAGTGGGTCCCAAAAAAATAAAATGTTAAAATGAACAAAGAAAAAGAGGTGATTTTTGCATTGTAAAAATAATTATACATGTTAGTGGCGGGGCTCACCGGAATCAATTAGAAAAGATGTCTATTCCCCCTACTATGAATATGTGGGTATGAAGTGATAGTTTGATTCCCCAACTTAGCTACCAAACACTTGCAATGATAATCATTGTGATTAATTGATTCTCATAGTCATGTACCAAACGCACCCTTAGTTTCTCTTAATTGGGGGACTCACCAAAACCAAAGTCTCCCATTTAAAAGGTTAAAAGGCTAATTAAGACATTTTCTTCGAACCACTTAATTTAGTAAACACACCCTAAGTTTGCTAAAAGCCTAACTTTTACCTATAAAAAATAAATAAATTGAAAAAATTACCAAAACTCCATGTCTAGTTGTTGTACTATCTGTTGTCAGAGATCTGATTAAAACTTGCCCAACACACATGCATAAAAGGCTACATACAATTTAACGGTACATAAGTACGTTATATAACTTTATGGGAGCACACTTCACCTTTTTTTCTTTCCTACAATCTCATCGTTGAAAAAAATGAGCTCAACTATAACAAAGATTGGTATTGCTCTTTGTCAGCCAAAAGAATACACCACAATGGCCCATTTGCCCATGCCATCTTCAGGTCCTAGCATATCGAACCATTTAATCCTCCCTAATTAGTATCTTAAGTTCCTTGCAGGATGTGGGATGAAGCAAAAGACATCTAGTTCTAATTCTTAGATGAATAAAACTTCAACAAATCAAGTCAATATCTTTTTCCAATAATCCACATCACCAAACTAAAGCTCATGCCATCAATTTCGTCCACACAACAAAGAGTGACTAAAAAAGACATCTCATCGTACACTAACCATTCATCGCTTTAGTTAGCTTATGTAGGTATCTCAATTAGCATCTTACTTGTGAAAGGTTGTACTAAAGTTTGTCATTTGCCCACTAACCAGAACCTTATCATGATGATCTATAGCATAAACCACGAAAGCAAAAGTTCCACACATAATATCAAATATGAAAAGCAAACAACACATGATAAGAAAGAACATCAAAGCATATAAACCTTTATATCAGAATCTCATCACAAAAGTATATACTAAAGTTTGTATATTGCAGTTTATACTGATAAAACTTATTTTAATCATCTTTTATATGCAATAAAACACAGAATCACGACTTATCTACTTTTTGATCTTTTTGTTGTTCTTCTTTGGTCCATGGACTTCCAATCTTCCAACTGAGCAACCACACCTAGCTCGAAAAACAAGAACCGCACGTCCATTAACCGGTGCCATCTTCTTAAGCTCAGCCTCTAACTCCTTATGGTAATCCCTTGGCAATTCAAACAAGCCTTTCCTCAAACCAATTTTCCCCACATTACTAGCACCATTAGCCGAACTTGAATTACTCAAACTGTTATCTGTTTCAAGCTGGATATCAAACTCCGCCGCCTTATGCAACCCACGACAGCCCGGTTTACCACATTTCTGAGAAGTACATAGCGTAATCGCCAAAACAGCCATAGATGCACTAAAAATGCTAAGGCCTAAACATCCATATATCATCGGAGCATCTAAAACCTCATCTTTGACCACAAACATAACCGATTCAACTAATTCAAAAACCGCACACAACAAAAGCTTCACATAGGGATAAATAAGAAACCCACATGAACCAATAACAGCAATCAAAATGAACACATCAATCAAAGCTGATGGAGATTGTTCACAAGTCGAAATTGGTGTCCTTTTTGATGTTTTTTGTGATTGATGATTAGCCATGTTCATATGGTGGCTAACCGGAACTGCGCTATGGAAACAGACCATTTGTTTTACTCAATTAAAACACGAAAACTAAATCAAATCTTGATCATAACCACAATCAAAACTTGATCAATTCCCACAATACAAAATCAAATCTTTATAAAAACACCAAAATCAAAATCAAATTCTGATCAATACCCAGAAATCAAAATCCAATTCTGATCAATACCCAGAAATCAAAATCCAATTCTGATCAATACCCAGATATCAAAATCCAATTTCAATCAAAACCCAGAAACAAAATCCAGTTCTGATCAATACCCAGATACCAAACTTAAATTTCAATCAAAACCCAGAAACACGATCGAATTTTGATCAAAATTAAAATATTACCAAATTAAGGATCAAAATGAAATAAAAGTTGGATTGAATTCACCTGTGTATAATAACATTGATTTATAAGATTATGGGAGAATAAAAAAAAGGCCGGCTGAAGAAGGCATGGAAGAGGCAAAGAAAGATTAGAATTTGTTGTTAATAAAATCGGTCATCGTCTCTGGTCACATATACGCCATAGCCGCATCTAGTTTTATTTGGGCTTTTAATATGAAATATTAAAGGGCTTTTTATGAGATATAAATATGTAGTTCAACAATAATTTGTTAATCATGTGTTTGGGCCTACTACTTTTCCTAGCTTCTATGGACCAAATATTCTTTTTATGTCTAATGTTTATTTATACCTTTTTATCCAACTAATATGCCTTTGGTTAACAATAATCTTACTATATTATAATAGAGGAAGACCTTCTAATATTAGAAGGCTTAAAATTAAACCTTACAAGTTAATAAGCTTAAAGTACAAGTGATTCAAACACAAATGTTACTTATAGAAATTCCCTTAATATTTATTCCAGCATACAATTAATACAAACATTAAATGCAATAAATAAATCATTATGTATATTAAATAAAATTAATTAACTGGTTAATAAATACAATTAATGCACTTATTAAAACACCTCTCACATAAAAAATACAAATTATCAAGCATATTGTACAACCAACTTAAACACAATTTCTGCATTAAATTTCACTAATACAAATAATAAAGCATATTATACAAATATTCAAGCTCAAACGGGCTCGAGCCCGAACGGACACGAGCCAACAGGCTCTAGCCCGAACGGACACGAGCTAAACGAAATTTTTGATATCCGTAAATTTATTGTCAAAAAGAACATAGTAAACTAAAATGTGTTCACATATTGTACAAAACAAGCAAACTACTATAATAATAATAATAATAATAATAATAATAATAATAATAATAATAATAATAATAATAATACAAAGTAAGCAAAATTTCATCAAACTTTTGCCATAAAAAACTAATCAGTAAAACTATTGCCAAAAAATGTACAAATAAAATAAATTATTAGCCGAAAAAATTAAATTACAGGGTGCCCGCAGCTGCATCGCGCGAGGACCCTGCTAGTAAGTTAATAACTAGTGTTATACCCGGACAACTTATTTAATAATCGATGATATTTAGTAATATCTTATGGTGTACATTAGTTTTTTCTGTGATAAGTCATAAGTTGTAGTAATATAAATAGGAAAAAAGTAATAAAAATGTTCAAATAACAGTAACTGAAAACGATGTGATAAATAAAAATATTTTAATAACAAACTGAACATATTGAATTTTTAGAGAACAATAATGCAAACAAAGTAATTAAAAAGGGAAAATGTAACATTATGTAAAAAAAAAAAAATAATAATAATAAATAAATAAAATAAATAATCACCAATGCAAAGATTAACACCTAATATGCATTGAAAAACACATGAAGAGACTGATCGGTGCATTTTACATACACCTTAATATAGTTTAATTGTTTAATTGTTTAATTATGTATTGGTATTATCCTTTATATATGTTACTTTGAGGTGTTTTATGTTTATGTAGGTTATGCACAAAAAGAGTTAAAATGGTGATATTATAAGATAAAGACATGAAGAATTATATGACAAGAAATGAAGATACTACACGGTTTTGGGCATAACTTCTTCATACGAGCTCCGTTTTAGGTGATTCAAAAGGCCACGAAAAGAGACAAGAAAGAGCTACATGTTTAAATAATAAAATAACAGAAATTATGAAGAAATCTCGTGGGTTTATCTGCCACAAAACTGAACTCGTAGCATGGTTCAAGACTTGATATTTATGACACATCTTGGGCCTTTATTGGAATTAAACAAGATGGCTGTTGGACTCATTTGAATGCAGCAACAAAATGAAAGAAAAAGGCTTGAGCCATACTTTGGACTTGTGGCCTGATGTTGTTGGACGAGACACAAAAGGAAAAGGCCTAAGGCCTGCTGGGATTTTTAGCGTGAAGCAGAAGAAAGGAAAAAGGGCACTTAGATATTCAACATATATTACTTGTTCTCGACGAACGTGCCAACACAAGGCATTATTTTGGTTTTGATATTATTAGTACGTAATGCAAATCATAACTAATATGATGTCTTTGGTGTCCACCAACTCGATGTCCGGCTAAACATCCCGCGATCACAACCGGGACTAGGGTTTGATCTTTTGTACTTTGAATGATTTATTTGTTTGAACGATTTTAGAGTTGTGAACACTTTGATGTTGATTTGATCTTAATGCACATTTTTTGTCTTCCATCTTTGTGTTATAAAATTAGTTTAATAGTTAGTTGTAAGACGGTATAATATTGTGGTTGTCCCGGTCGTGCCGAATCGATCCTTAGTGACGTATGAGACGATTGGTGCCAATACACATATTCCGTGCCCAGAATTAAATATTAAATTAGTACTAGTTTTTGTCTATGAAAACTCGAGCAACCGCAATCTCTAGTAAAACAAATACTTTAGTAATTAATTGTGATCAAACCTGAAACCGGAAGTGATCGTGTTTTTAATTCACAAGTTTTACAATCTTAATTTTATTGCTTGCGTTAATTTAAGTTTATTAGTTTTAATTATTTAAGTTTTTGTTAAGTTTTAATTACTAGTTAAAATCAATTAATCTCAATCAAAAGAATTTATTGTTTTCGTCTAATCAAATAGAAATTATAGTGTTAACCACATACTCCTCGTGGATACGATCCTTTACTTACCCTATTCTAAAAGTAGGTTAATTAAGGTTATTTTTGGTAGAGTCAACGACCTCGATCAAATTTTGGCGCCGCTGCCGAGGAGTTGTTGCGCTTAACGCTTAGTTTTTTTTGTTTGATTAATTGTTTTTTTTTATTGTCTTTTAAATAAAAAAAAATCCAAAAATATTTTATTTTCTGTTTTTAGTTTATTTAAATTGTTTAGTTCCTTTTTACGCGTTGTTTAGTGTTTTATTTGTAGGTTTGGAATTTTTGTATGCATACAAGGAATTCCGGACGCACATCACCACTTGCTTTTGATGCGGAAATTGAGAAGACAGCTAGGAAGAATCGTGTGTCACACCGAGCAGCTATTGCATCTTCGTCAGAAAACATAGATTTGGAAGCTACACCTTTGGAAATTTTTGAAGGTGAAAATTCAGAAAGATCATCTGAAAGTGAAGCCGAGTCTGAAGAAGAAGTGAAAACTGTCATCATGGCAAGAGGAGTTGATACTTATTATAGGCCGGGTACATTCGAGGATCCATCACCAATTGTGTTTCGTACAGGTAATAATGTTCCAACTTTTCAATTGAAACATTCAATTTTAAACATTTTACCTACATTTAGAGGTACAGCAAATGAAGAACCGTATGATTTTATTTCTGAATTTTTCTCAATTGCTGACACCCATGAGATAACTGGTTTGACTAAAGATGATATTAGGTTACGTTTGTTTTCTTATACACTTAAAGATAGAGCTAAACATTGGTTTAATTCTCTTCCACGCCAAAGTGTTACCACTTGGGCGGATATGCAAAAACTATTTTTGGAAGAATTTTATCCAATTAGTAAAACAAGTGATGTTAGAAACAAGATTAAATCTTTTCGTCAAATTCCAGGTGAACTTTTTCATGAGTCATTTGAGCGTTTAAATGATTTATTAAGGTCATGTCCTCATCATGACATTCCTAAATGGGAACTCGTGGAAATATTTTATGATAGTTTGGATGCATCAAATAGACAATTTTTACTTGCTGCTAGTGGTGGTCTTTTCTTAACTCGTTCAAGTGATGAAGAATGGACATTTTTTGGCACACTAAGCAAAGGTTCTAAAACCCAAGCTTCAGTGGATCGAAACAATAACCAGTCATCTTCAATTAATGCCATATATGAATCAAATAATTTTCAAAAAGAAGTTAGAAGTGAAATAAGTGGCATGAATAAAAAAATTGATCTACTCATCCAAAACTTCGGAAGAGGTAGTGCTAATGTGTCACAGGTATCCGAAGGTTGTGTCACTTGTGGAGCAATGGGACATTCGAGTGAGTCATGCCCATCAACAGCAGGTTATATGGAAGAGCAAGTGAATGAAGTTTATGGGAACCGTCAACAATATGATATGAACTCGAACACATATAATCCAGGATGGAGGAATCATCCAAATCTGAGATATGGGAACACTTCAAACATACTAAATCCAGGAAATCAAGGTCCATATCAAGGTCAACAACGGGTACCATATCAACAAAATTCAGGTAATTTTCAGGTTCAAAATAGGAATCAAGGAAGGCATGGTGAATTGAGCCTTGAGCAAAAGATGGAGCAACTCATGAAGGGACAAGCTGATATGATGGAACTCCTGAGACAGAATCAACAAAAGGTAGATATTAATTCCAAGTCTATTTCAGCTATTGAAATGCAGGTTGGCCAGTTAGCAGATCAAGTGCACACAAGGTTACCAAGTACACTTCCAGGAACTACACAGTTGAATCCTCAACATAAGGCAAGTTCAAGTAGTTTCAATTCTAATAAAGCACAAGTTAATGAGGTAACTATTTTACGCAGTGGTAAAGTTTATGATAATAAAGTTTGTAGTCCTACACCTAATAACGTAGAAGGAGTGGTGGAGGACGATATATCTGATGAGGAGGAAGATTCTACTTTTGTCAAAATGAATGAGAAAAATATTTCAAAAGGAACAAAAGAATCTATTCAAAATGATTTTCAAAGCTCCAAAACGACTAAAGTTGGGGAGGCGGCTGTGGATACCACACCTTATCCCTCAGCTTTAGAAAAACCGACCTCATTCCCTTATGGAAAGCGAGGACCACAAGCTGATGAACTTTGGGAAACGTTTAAACATGTGAAAATAAATCTTCCACTCATCGAGGCTATTAGGCAAATTCTAGTTTATGCAAAAATTTTGAAGGATTTGTGTACTCCAAAACGACGCCACCAATTTCCTAAAAAGGTCGAATTAAGTGAACAAGTGAGCACCGTTCTTTCGAGTACCCTTCCACCAAAACTAAAAGATCCAGGTGCCCCTTAATTTCAGTTGATGTTGGAAATATAAAAATAAAAAGAGCACTACTTGATCTAGGAGCTAGTGTTAATGTACTTCCTGGAACTATTTTTGATAAACATGATTTTAGTCAATTAAAAAACACGGATGTTTTTATTCAATTAGCAGATCAATCAACTAAAGTTCCTCGGGGTATATTAACCGATGTTATAGTTAAGGTGGAAGATTTCTATTATCCGGTTGATTTCATTGTACTTGACACCGAATCTACATGCACCGATCAGAGACATATAAGCACAAATGGTCTTCACTATCCTCGTTCAAGATTTCATCCACCTTGTGCCTTGTAGAAGATAGCATCCACATGTGCGTAATCCTCCTCTAATTTCTCATCCACAAGTACGACTTTATACATGCTAAACAAGTGTCAAAATCAAACGGGTCTTCATCATGATCAGACAACACCTTAACCTCATCCTCGTCTGATATAACTACCACATCATCAACCTAATCTTTATTGGGCAACGCCTCCACCTCATCGTCATCTAATATGACCACCACATTCAAAACTGATGGTAAGTTAGTCTTCATAACGTCCACAATGGAGTTAAGTGAAATATCGGCTTAGTAGGTGATCGAACAACCTAAAACGGAAAATTAAACATTAGTTACAAACAAAAAGATAAATACACAAAGCAATATGGCTGGAAAGTTAAAGCAAATATATTAAGCTTACCTAAAAACTCATCTATTGGAGAAAATAAGATCACCTAAAATAAGCCGAATAAAATAGCTATAAGACTATACACGCAAAGAAGTTGCGTTAAGATAACTAATGAACCATATGATGATTTAAGTACTTAGGTTTTGATTTCAAGCATAAAAACGCAACTAATTTATCTATGGATTGTAGGATAATTAAAAGCGTGTTTTTAATTTTCAATAGTACGCTTGTTGGTTGTGTCTCGCAAGGGGTGATAATTATTTGACATAATGGTTTAGACTTTGACACATTACCCATTTATGCTTTTAGCTACGTGTGTTATGCGTTATGACATATAGGTGAACCAAATTTGTTCTAGTTACGACGTGTTATGTAATTCCTTTGCAATGTAGGATATATACTTCTTGTCCCTTTGATCAAATATGGTAATCGTTTTCATATTCACCAACCACAATCATGACCATTCCTGATAATGAACAAATCGTTGCTAAAAACATATATATTTGGAATAAACATGATGAAGTATACATAATATTGTTGGAATTATGATATCATGACATTCATATAAAATAAACCAAACACATCAAGTGAGCATAGTGGAAGCAATTATAACAAGATCATATAACATGTAATTAATTAATCAAATATAAATAGTAAACATACCTTTGTGATTCTAGCCCGAACAAGAATCAATTGCAATCTTCAAATCAAGAACCCTAATTAGGGTTTATGTGGATTATAAGAATTACCCCTTACCTCTTTTGTAATTCAATCCAAGAATCAAACAATTGTGTGTTTGAATCACGTTCTTGTACACACGTACTAATTCAAGAAAAAGTTTATGCAAGTAAATTAAACACAAAACTTATTTGATCTTATGAAAATCGAATCCCTAAGGGATTGTTTTGGATGGATCGATTTAAGACAAAAAGAAGGAGAGAAAAACACCAAGATGTGTGTGTACAAGTTACGAGAAAAAAATACATCTTGGGTTTGTATGTATACTAATTGAAACTTGGAGCTCAAGGCACAAAGGAGGTGTGGAAACCTCCTTGGCCGATCGGTTTGGAGAGTCCCCAAGGGATTCTAGAACCTTCTCTTGTTTCCAAATATTCATTAGTATTACTTTCCTAATCTTCGTCTAATGGTAGTTAGTCATTCTCCGTTAAATACTAACGGTCGTTACTAGTTTTGTGTTTATTAATAATTACGTATAACATTTATAAATAATTATTTCTTTTTCTCTTCATACGTATTGTGTGCAATCCCGTTATCTCGAGTTCGATCCTAACATACGACTACTAAAATAATGTCCATAATCTAACAGCTCCCACTTGGACATATTTTAATAGTGTAATCACATCGGTTAGCGTCTTGCAACACGCCGATGCCTCTAGTACGATCTCAAGTAAGGCTCCTCGAAAAACCTTTTAATGATTTCTCATTATTATTATCCTTTTGTTTCTAATACCATGTTAATAAGGATATGGATTAAAGTCATTCCTTAATTAACCGTTCTGTTTCTCGTTGTTAGTGATTGATCAAGATTACCAAATCACCTGAACATATTCAGGGAAGATCTTGGGCACGACCATGCAAACATCTTGACAACTCTACGAGGGGCCCAACAGTATTAAACTCCAAAACTAAATTTGAAGGAACAAATTATATCTTGACTACAAGCAAAACCCACAAATTTTGTAACACTTTCGAAAACAACCCTTATGACTACCAGTTACGTATAGCGTTAAGTTGTTCCACAAAAATGTACTACATTCATGACACTTATCTTGCATCTCAAGTCTGAGGATAACTTCTCATGATTTACTTAATAACAAAATCCATAAAGTAACATCATGTAGTTGGGATAAGTCCTATATTCGGTATCATTGAATATCATCTGAAATGGCATGTCTACGCATCAATATACTTTAAGTATATTATACCAACCTTCAGATTTGTCTTGATTTAATAATATTCCCATATTATTAACTGAAAATAGACAATTTAGAATAACATTTATTCATGGATTAAACATACAAATATAGGATACAATATATTATAAATTAAACATACCATGTATTTCAATTTATCATAATAATTGTTTAACATCCCTTATCCAAATACTAAATAGATCAATGCATGATAACTCTTGTTGATGAATTATGTCTCAAGCAATGACATTCATACTTGTTGACAAGACATAAATCATCCAACTTTGATCTATCAGAATTTTAAGAATACTTATTTCAAGAATTCAACTATTGAAATTCTTATATGTGCATAGTCAACTATGTTGATAATGCCATATTTCATAAAAATGTGAGACATCCTTAACCACCAATTTATGATAATTAAACTTTCAAACATTTTAAAGTTTAAAGTATTCTTATTCTCTTAATGTATAATGTAACTTATGCTTTTAGTAAGCACAACTAGTACATATAGCAAAGAACGAAATCCTTACCATAACTAGTATTGAGTGTCATCTCAATTTCAATAACATCAATGTATGCAACAACAATATGTTATTAAAACTTCTCGTAAACCTTAATATATATTATGTAATGTTTGATGCCCTTCAAACTTTCAAGTTTGTTGGCTATGACAATTTTCACAACAATTGAAAATTGTTCATCTATAGAATTTGGAAGCTGTTCCAGATTTAGGATGTGATTCTATAATCAAACATATTCATTTAGAATATTACACAAGTTATCTAATAACTTTTTAATTAGATATTAATATTGCCAAATCATCTTGTAATCAAGCATGATAAAACAAAACATGATGTTCATGAAAGATTTTTGAGCCATACTTAGATTTTATTCATGTCATTCATATCCATTTAGACTTTCTAAATAATATATCATGTTATATTAGATTCATTTACCACACACGTTTCAACAATAACATTCATTCCAAGGTTATATGTCTTATTTCCTAAATCTTACAAGTAAAATTTCATTCCATTCTAAGACTTAACATTTGCTTATATGGAATATTACTTTTCATATGTTCTAAAACATATATGATTTAAGAAATTAAACATAATACTTCCACTAGCTTTTAGGAATACATAGAAATTATCTTATTTCAATTATAAATAAAAACATGAATTTAATAATTAAACATAAGAGTAATCTTCTAGATGCATGCATTTATCAATCCATGGATTATTGCACTTTGTACACTTCCAAAGATTTATTTGAATTCATAAACTCCTTTTGATTACTTATCGTCCTCGCTCAAGTAATCACTCAAGAAAGAGTTTTGATATTCTATTGTCAATTTCATAAATATGATAATCATAATCTTTATATATTTAATGTGTTTAGAAAAGAATATTCAATCACAGTTAATTGCTTAAGTGTGATTAATAATCTTGTCATAAGACATGCATTAAATATATGCACAATATTGTCCATATGATTTCTATACAAAGATTTAAACTACAAGAGTTACCTAATCTTTGAAGAAACTCATCTTCATTTTGCTAGTCTAACTATTAAGATAAACCAAGTTACTAAAATTGATTATCTTTATGGACAACATCTTAATCATTCATATCATGTATACTTTACCCAATTTCATATTTGGTAATATATCATAATGATTATCAGGTTTACAATAATCCTGTAAATCATAGTCCTCAGCATATTAATCAAATATCTGAGATATATTGCTATTCTATGAATGATAATTCCATCATCTTGAGATTTAACATTTAAATGTCAACCTTTATTATCATGTTGAGATTTAACATTCAAATGTCAAACTTAATCATGATATTTACTAGTGTATTTTAGAAGATTATGTATCTTATAATTTTATCTTTTAAAGATCAAAACTCCCACTTGCTTTTAGTAATTTAAAGACTATCTTTAAATACTTAGCAAATAAAGAAACAATACAATGTTCTCTGTTGGGATATTACAAATACTTATTGATAGTTCCTGACTTAACTTTGTTAATAACCTCTTCATAAGCAGTTAAATAAATTTAGAACTTCAATTTAAGACTTAATGTGATTCATCACATTCCATCATATGATGATGTCTTATTAATCTTCTATGTTAGAGTTTTATTAAATATGTCCAAGTCATACTTAACATTCTAACCTTGATAACTTTTGGAAGAAAAGAAGTGATAGTTATCTTTAATCAAACAATATAACAAGAGTTGATTTTCCTAACTGAACATACCATAAACATTTGATATTTCATTAGTATTAATATTGTAAGACAATCTAACAATATTAAAGATAACCATATTCCTTTTGACTTGTTTATTTACCAACTAATTCATTTTAATGGTATAATAATATTCAAGCCAATTACATGCTTTATAACACAAGTACTTTTTACAAAGTCACTTCATGTCCATGTCTTTACAAGAAAACATAAACTGTTATAATCCCACTATACGTTATAAGTCATTTAACAATTTAATAACTTCATGTATATGTCTTAATTAAAAAACACAACAAGATAACGTCTTACTTTATTATAAGTCTTGTAACAATTAAAAGACTTTATGTTTATATCTTTACAATGAAACATAAACATGTTTAAGTAAAGTAATTATGAACACCATCTTTTGGTTTCAATAGTAATTTCAAGTTAATTTATTACTTCACAATAATGTAAATAACATTATTTCTTCATTTATTTATGTCATTCCAAGGACACATAAATATTCAGAATGAAGTAGCATTAGATTACTTAATTAATTTATGTCATTTCATGAATTCATAAATCTATAAATTAAAGTAGTCTTGATATCATATTGACACATGTTCTAATAGGTATCTAATTTAGAAACTGCAAATTCTCATAGTTCAATTACATCAGTTGATCTGCTAGTAATGAAAATATGAAATTCACCTTGTTGTTGCAATCTAGTTAAGCTCTAACATAACATAAATTGTAACACCAAGTGTTTCTTGAATTAGCCTAGTATAATTCATATCAGAACATTATTCTAATTTAGAAATTGCAAATTCTCATAGTTCAATTACATCAGTTGATCTGCTAGTAATGAAATATGAAATTCACCTTGTTGTTGCAATCTAGCTAAACTCTCACATAACATAAATTGTAACACCAAGTGTTTCTAGAATTAATATTAGAACATTATTCTCTTACCTTGTAGTCAAGAGAATCCATTAAATCATATCTTTATGAGTTGTTTCTTGCACACATTAAAGATAACATTTCTCCCACTTGTGCATGGAACAACCTCATATAGTTGATAAACAACATGCTATGCATTTGTTTATGTGTTCAATATGATTGTGTCATAGATTTTAGCATAACAAGTATATGTAAAACAACAATTTCTAGTAAGGAAACGTACAAGACTATCCTTAAAAGCATGAGTGTCTACACTTGGAAAGTAATTATCTTTAGCTACCAAGATGTCAAAGCTTGTAACTCCCCCTGAATTAAAGATCATTACAATAATTCCTTATTCAGTGATAAGTACACAATACTCCCATTGAATTTGACAACATTGTAAATGTTTCATATCCAGTGAAAACAAATATTGTGTCTTTAACTTTCCTACACCTTTAAATGTCCATGCGTAACAATTACTTATGCACTAAAGAGTGTATTCTACTACGTAAATGATGGACTATCCATCAAATGCTATTAACTTGAAAATTGGGCATGCAATTTCTTCATTAACAGGTCTACCATCCTACAATGTATGTAGCACCTTTAAAATAGTCAAAACAACTAGTTTGTCTTTAAACATTTTGCAGTAATTAGTCTAGCTTCTAATTATAATAACTCATAAAATGTCATACATAATTTTCTGTTAACCAAATATCATATTTGTTACTAAGAAGTTGATCACCAAATGAGGATGATAAAATCCCTATGAAAAATATTCGCAATTTTCTTAACTATTAAAAAATTTGCTATGAGTTATATTAGAATTTAGACATATCTAATATTCCTATTATCCTTTCTCATTCATGAAAAGGAATAGGATTGTGTCTCACTCTTCTTTTATAGAAAGGAGACTTCATTTGTCTTTGAAGTAAATTATTCTTAATCAAACATTTGTTTGAAAACAGAATGAGATCAATTTACCAAACCCAAAGTGCGTTTACGGTTTGAACGTTGCATTAATACATTAAAACGAATTACAAAATTCAATTTCAGTATTTTCGATAATTAGATCTTTAAGAAAATAAAATACCCATTGGTAAATATTCATATAAACCATAGTATTTTCTTAAAGCTAGGATCCTAATTGACATAGTACCATTACATCAGTTGATCTACTAGTAATGATAGTATTCAACAAGGTAATTATCGAACAATAATTGCCAATATCATATTGCAATTCCTAGATTATTATGGGATTTACTTTCACAAAACTTTTGCAAAATAAGCATGTTTCATCCCCATCTAATGCCTTGAGTCCAAGATCTCACTTCCTACTCAATTTAAGTCGTCTAACTTAAAAACTGCAAATTCACAAATCCATCACATCAGTTGATCTGCTAGCAATGAATTTATGAAATTTACCTCTCTATTGCAATCTCGCCAAGTTCTCACATGACGTAAATTACAACTTCAAGTGTTCTTAATTAGATGACATTTGACTTAATTTTATAAGGGTATTAATTTTGACGTGATCAAAATAATGTATGAAGAAGCATGCATACAACTTCATAACATTGGTTTTACAAAAACATTTTATTACCAATTTGCTAAGAGTAAAATAACAAAGTTTTGATTGAGGTATCGGGTTCACCAATTAAAGAATTACCAACAATTATCGTCCACTATATCGTACTTTTGCATAAGCCCTAAGGCTTAGTGTTTCGGATAATCATTATGGAATTGTGGTGAATTCACCCTTAAGATGACAATGTACGTAATATAGTGATATAGGTAAGTCTAGAGTCGGCAACCAAGTAGTTGTAGAGAACCGGTAGGTGCATGAGCTTTAAAAACCCCTCTCTACAAGTACATTGGATGGCAACCTTCGGTCCGCCTTTCGCACACTATGTACAAAAACATCAATCAACCAATCATTTGAAATTTACTCTTAAAACCAAAACAAGTTCGCCATTTATTTAGTTCGTATTATTTTTCTATTCAAAAAATAACCCTTTTCGTTTATAAACATGTCTAACATAATAATAAACAAAAACAAATAATATAAAATAAAAAATAAAACAACTAAATAAACATATACATAATCATAACAATTAAATATGTATAAAACATGTAGCCACATGCAAATCTTATTCAATAGTCATATTAATAATCAAATCTAGGTGTATAACGTATTTATTCAATTAAGACTTTCTTCTTCTAGGAAAAAGAGCCACATACATCGATAAATCGATTGCGTAAGCCAAAACAAAATAAATACCACATAGCACATAATTGATTACTTAATATTGAAGTCTTCCCGAATTCGACATCTATTAATAAATTTACATGTTTCGATATAACTTAACCATTAATTCATATATACAATTTAAACTATTTAAATTATCACACAATATAAAATCCATGCAAATATGCACTTTTTCATGGATTTAGCTTAACAATTAACATATTGCACCAATATCGTTTACTAAAATGCATAACAAATTACATGACATCCTAGGGTTTCTAATCATAGTAAAAAATCAAAAACCATAAACCCTAAAACCCTTAAGGGTCAAATCGACCCAAAAATAAAATTAGGGTTATGAATCTAACAAACCCTAAAAACATGTAACTAAACGAATCAAGATCCAATTTTTATGCGTTTCGATAATTAATTACACATTATAACGGCTCTAGATGCCACTGTTGGAATTCTGATATCATGACATTTATATAAAATAAACCAAACACATCAAGTGAGCATAGCGGAAGCAATTATAACAAGATCATATAACATGTAATTAATTAATCAAATATAAATAGTAACCATACATTTATGATTCTAGCCCGAACAAGAATCAATTGTAATCTTCAAATCAAGAACCCTAATTAGGGTTTATGTGGATTATAAGAATTACCCCTTACCTCTTTTGTAATTCAATCCAAGAATCAAACAATAGTGTGTTTGAATCACGTTCTTGTACACACGTACTAATTCAAGAAAAAGTTTATGCAAGTAAATTAAGCACAAAACTTATTTGATCTTATGAAAATCGAATCCCTAAGGGATTGTTTTGGATGGATGAATTTAAGACAAAGAGAAGGAGAGAAAAATACCAAGATGTGTGTGTACAAGTTATGAGAAAACAATACATCTTGGGTTTGTATATATACTAATTGAAACTTGGAGCTCAAGGCACAAAGGAGGTGTGGAAACCTCCTTGGCCGATCGGTTTGGAGAGTTCCCAAGGGATTCTAGAACCTTCCCTTGTTTCCAAATATTCATTAGTATTACTTTCCTAATCTTCGTCTAACGGTTGTTAGTCATTCTCCATTAAATACTAACGGTCGTTACTAGTTTTGTGTTTATTAATAATTACGTATAACATTTATAAATAATTATTTATTTTTCTCTTCATACGTATTGTGTGCAATCCCGTGATCTCGAGTTCGATCCTAACATACGACTACTAAAATAATGTCCATAATCTAACAAATATATCTTTTTGTAAAGGAATAAGATTAAGTATAGCGGCTACTAATATCACTACCATTAACTTAAAGCGTCACCTTTTCACTCAGCCACCAACAAAATGCAATAAAATCGTTTATTTCGCCAATCAAACATACCCACTTATATACAAATATACCTCACAAAAATCAATTAAACAACTCATGCACACAAACAACCGACTTCACAAGTCGGTCGTTCAATCAACGAACTTGCACCTTTTCTTCTCCACCAAAGCGTGAGTCATACATGGGTGGTTTAATGTTGGACGCATTTTGGGGGTGCCAAGAAGGCACACGACGCGTTATTGAAGAGCTATACACATAGCATAAGTGAAATTTGGAATCACAACAAGGAGATTCACAGTTTTACCACCAAGGGCAACGACACCTCAAAATAACTTTGTGCATCACTTATTGATGCTCAAAATAACTTAGATAATCCATTTATACCAAGTTATATTTTTAACTCCTTATTGATCAGCCGACGTTTCAACTAATCAGTATTCCTTGACACCTCTAACCCAAAAGATGCCCGTATTAATGTCAACACGTTGTAGCATGTTTTATTAGTTAACGTTTAGTAATTGCGACTTCAATATCTAAGTACAGGCAAATTAATATATTAAATATCGAGTGTGTTGTCAAGTACATCTATATATGGAAAACAATTTCTTATATATACAAATGATACAAAATTAAATCACAAATGTCATAGATATTAAAAAAATCTATGGTTCGGAGTATTTTCGTATTACGTACAGAATGATATGCTTAGAGCATAGGGTGTCATAACGTTAGGTTAAAGTTTCACCCAGTGCTACGTTAGCGTAACATCATCTTTAACATCTTCATCTTTAACTAAGGCTGAATGCAGTAAGGAGAGATAATCCATCCCAATTTCACTGTTACGTCAGTTTTATCTTTCCAGTGACCTTTAGGCGATTGGGTGCCCATTAAGGGCAACCATGATCATTTTTTTTTCTTTTTTTTTTAAACATTTTTAACACAAACTCAAATTTCATTAATAATTAAAACGTTACATAATAATTCAAATAAAATAAAAACATTGCAATAAAATTCAAATAACTTTCAAACATTACGATAATAAAACAACTAAACTAGTTTTGATTATGACGATGCCAAATGTCTTTCACCAAATCGGCTTTGAGGCTAAGATGAGTTTTTTTGTTACATATCTCCCTGGTAATTTCCAACGATTCCACATGCGTTCTTATGGGATCATAAGAACGGTGCTGCTCCGCTTGAAAGAATACGGGAGATATCGCCTCACTCTTCGTCCTGAATTATCATATTATGCAATATGATACATGTGTACATTATATGTGATAGACGCTCTTTGTCAAACCCTTTAGCCAAATGTTTAATCATTAGCCACTTCTTCTTTAGTATACCAAAAGCACGTTCCACATCTTTCCTTGCTGCTTCCTGCATCATCTTATACAATATTCGCTTGTGATCATTCGTCCCTGGATTTTTAATGGACTTCATAATAACGGTATATTCCGGATATATCCCATCAGCAAGATAATATACCCGTTTATAAGTCGCACCGTTAGCAACGAATTCCACATCCGGTGCTCTCCCAGTTTTGATATCATTGACAATATGTGATTTACGAAAAACATTTACGCCGTTATTCATCCCGGAGACACCAAAGAACGCATGCCAAATATATAAATCTTGGGATGCGATCGCGAAGATCTAGGGGTGTGAGCAGTACGAGCTGAAAGGCTCCCATATTGTTTGGAGGGCATGGGGCATAGATGCCAAACAAACCTGACCCCTATCTATCGTCGTAGAAGCTGTTCCTAGGAAAGATTATGGTTCTCGGGTATCCAATCAATTAATCCCCCAAACCAGAGAAGCTTAAGCGGAAATGAAAGGGTAGGGTGAGGGAAAAGAAAAGGGGGGAAGCAACTCAATTTAAGGCTTCGCTCCCATATCGCTTCGTGAGCTCATTTAGTAGACAACGAATGTGCGCCCCTTTAGAGAAGAGACAGGGGCGAGTACTACACGAGCTCGTAAGTAAAGTACGGAACGAGCCTTGTCTACGAAGCAGAGCGACTTCGTCTTGCTTGCTTAATAAAATGAAAGGCTCTTGCCCGTGATCACCCCTACAATTATTGAGCTTTTAAAGCATATGGGAAATTCGCCCACGGCCAATCTGTACAATCAATGCTTTCTATCATCCCAGGAAACCCATGCTTTTTGTAGTGATGAGCATAGAGTTTGTCAATGTCAGTAACCGGCGGCTTTCGCAAATACTCTGGATCATATAACTCCATGATGGCCTCACAAAATTTTTGGAGACACTCACGAATTGTTGATGTACCCATTTGTACATATTCGTCTAGCAAATCAGGATTGACTCCGTATGTCAATTGACGAATTGGCGAAGTACACTTAATCAATGGAGAAATACCAAGTACGCCCGCACAAGTAGGAGCTTGTTGGAAATAAGGTGAATGATCGGTTACCTCTTGAACAATTCGTGTGAATAGTTTTCAGTTCATTCAGAAACGATCATGGAATGCTTGATCGCCGTATCTTGGGTGATCATAGAAGTAAGCAGCCACTAAACGGTTATGAGCACCCAAACGATCCTTACTAATTTGGTTTCGTGAGACTTTAGGTTGTGACGCTTGATAAGCCTCCCAACACTCTTCCGCAAACATCATAAACTCGCTAATAACTTCATTTTCATCATCCGAAGACGAATCAGCGATAAATAGCTCGTAAGAATTCATGGTTTGAAAATGTGAGATAAAAAGTAAAATGAGTGTGTTATTTGAGAGAATGTATTTATAGAGAATGTTTGAAAAAATAGTGAAATGAGTGTGTTTATTTATAGTGTTTATGAAGTTTATTTATTTATTTTTTAAAACCATTAGCCAACGGTCATGTGGATTTTTTCTAATTTTTTTTACGTATACAACGGTTACATTTCAAAAGAAAAAAAGGAAGCAAACTTGTCGATCGAGTATACGACCATTGCCCATAGTAGGTCAATCGAGTGAGAATCGATCGTCTATATCGATCGAGCATGCTTACTGCGGGCAGCCTAAAAAAAAACACCCCTTATCATAATTCAACTTTAACTAAACTTTAACCCAACTATTTTCAAAATCAACCCTTAAACTAAAACTAATACTTCATTTAATAACTAACATAACATTTAAAACACGAATTACATAAAACATTAAAGTTAAAACACGAATTACATTAAACATTAAAGTTAAACATGATATACAAAGTACAATTAATAGAAACTACGATACGGTAATGAAAATATAAACTATGATTAAATAAAACTACGAAAAGGAATCATCTGAGACCCAACCCTCCTCACTCGAAGAGGACCTAAACTCGCCATCATAATACTTTCCTTCCATGATGTCAAACAAGTTGTCGTTAAGATGTTGTGTATCCCTGGCTTCCTGCTCCAAACGAGCAGCTTCCTCTCATGCCTCGTTTTCTCGTATCTCTCTCAATATTGCCTCATCCTACTCAAGTTTTCGGAGATATTCCTCAAAAAAGTTAAACAGGTTGTTTTACAGGTCCACCGGTGGAGTGTTAACCGGTGTTTCCAAATTTACATACTCTCTGTTTTAAATACTCTCTGTTAATGAATTAAGTTAATGGATGCTATAATAGTTTCCAATTATTTACATACACTCTGTTTTACGAAATCTAGAAGTTCATATGGTCGGGTTCCAAACTTCATAATGTTGTAATAAGTTGGGATTGAGTCGTAGAATAGCAATGTACTTTTCAAAGTGTCTCATTTTGGTATGTGTACTCTTTTGAAATTGTAGAATAGCAATGTAATTTCATAAGTGTTCCAATTTGGTACATGACGATGACATGTCATGCTATAAATGGTGCCACGTGTCAGACTTTCGGGTATGACACGTCATCGTTAAATGCCAAATTGGAACACTTATGAAAATACATTGCTATTTTACAACTTTAATAAATTACACATACCAAAATAGTACACTTTGAATAATACATTGGTATTCTACGACTTAAACCGAAAGTAAATGCATATTTTTTTTAAAATAGTTTTTCTTTAGCCAATGTTGGTGATAGCTTTATTTTTATAACACATGTTAGGGTCTTTTATACTCGCAGAACGATGGACTTATGTCACTACTTGAAGTCTAGTATACAAGACATTGTTGCAAAAAGGGCGTGAATTACCTAAAACGAGGTGGGCGACGGGCCGCCGCGTTGCGGCGGGGCGTTGTTTTAGGTCGATGATCGTTGCATGATATTTTTTTCTAAGCAACTTAACTTCATAGGGCAGTAACAAATCTATAAAGTAAGCATTCATACACTAATGATTTGACAATGAAAGAATTTAACTACAAAATTTTACTCCTGTAATATTGTTACCAACATTGTTGAGGTTTGTGGTCAAAGGCATTGTGTGGATCTTGCCTAGGAAGGCTCTAACTCCTTGTTAGTTTCATTGCTTCTTGTCAACATCATTCTTGATAGATCTTAGAATTGGTTGTGCAACCAAGAACATCTGTGAACATAACACAATTTCAAAGATTAGAATTGACACCAACAAAAGGCATGGGTTATCTTTTTTTAACGAATTTGTGGGTGGCTGCCAATTTCCATCTACTACAAAAATAAGGGCGGGATAATAAGCAACTTTAAACTGGATATTCAAAACATAGTCTCGTCCTCTGGACTCGTACAGCCGATCCACATATTCAATAAAAACTATTATTTTTTCACCTCAAAAAAATTATTTTTGGGAAACATGCAGAGTGGCAAAAGTACGATAAATGTTACTGAGGAAGTGACAAAAGGGAAACATGTAAAGCGGCTTACACTGTGTCCAATCCATTTTGATGAGCAATTAGACTCCCATGCCAGGATACATGCTTAGTCATCTAGCCTTGTTTATAGAATCCAAGTTCTTGAACTACGTTACATGTACCACAAACATGCAATATATTCTTTTCTGGCACAGTCTGCAGCTAAACCAAGATTGCATCAGAAATGCTACAATGATACCAGCTCAATTAAAAAAAATGTGCCACATCTAAACTCAATTAAATTTCTAGCGGATACCAGTGTTGATGCAAATAATGTCTAAAAATATTATTCTCGTCTTTCGACATCTCTATGTTTTGATGCTAACAAAATGTGAAAACATCTTACGTCAAAATTAACGTAAACAAGTTTTTAGTCGTAATATCCGATTTCTATGTCAATAACTCTAGGTATGAACAAACAAATTTACAACTTGACAAATGATCAAAGAAGTGAATTTGTGTTTTGAACTTCACATTTTTAGCTTGACAAAACTTTCTTTTCAAAAATACATTTTACAAATTATTTTTGAAATATAAAGAAATGTTTATTTGGGAAATTCATTTCAAAATTCCCCAACAGCTATATTTTACCCAAACTAGCTCCAAACTCCCCTAAATAAAATTTCACCACTAAAGAAAAAATCTGGAGCATGTTTGTCTGGTACGGTACCACTAAATTTAGTGGTACCGTGTGACAATTAGTGGTGCCGTCCCTTTAAAATGGCCAGATTTTCAGATTCTATAAATACCACTTCATTTCCTAGATTTTTGTCATCCTTTCACACACTTAACTTTCTGTAGTCATATCCTCAATTACCTAAACTCTCCTTTGATCATTAGTTAGTTTTCTTTTGTTTAAAAAGTGATTCTTTCATCCAACCAAGAATCATCTACATACCTCTACTAGTCAAGAGAAGAACACAAAGTATCAAGAAGATACAAGGTGTTGGTGTCATAGAGTAGTGCACTTGCATTACGAGTTATCTACTTGATTGTATCTTGATATACATAAGGTGTATTAGTGTTTCTTAGTCATTGTGTTGATCATTGTGATCTTGTTGAGATCTTGGAGATCTCTTGAGTGTTGAGTGATATAGTATTGATCAAGTGGATCAAGAGTAGATTGTGAGGATTTGGTGGATCTTGTGAGGATTGTGTTGATTGTGTGAGGATCGTGTTGATCGTGTGATAAGTTAGGATCGTGTGGATCGTGGTAGATTGGTACTAACTAAGATTAGTACTCGACATCTAGCTTAGTGTTCGAAAATAACGTAAGCGACGTTGTACGGTTTTCTCCGCTTGAAGGGAGTCTTGTTGATATAGTGCTAGAACTCTCGAGTCAGATACTCGGGGAGTGGAGTAGGGCGAAGAAGAGCTTCGTGACTGATCCACTATAAATCTCGTTGTCTTGGTTTAATCTTTCCATCTCTTCTCTTTACTTACTTATTGCATATTTGTGTTAGTATAGTGTTGTGTTCATATTGGCGTTGATTGATTTCATCTACAATCGAATCTTAGTTTTTCATAGAGAAATTTTTATAACTAAAGAAAACAAGACGGTAAACTATTCAACCCCCTTTCTAGTTTCCTATAACCAGGATACATTTGTCATCTAGACTTGCACCAGAAAGTGTCGCACTTGATATGTTTTCTAAATCACGAAATTACATAGTGCATGAACTTCTCGAGCAACAGAATGTCTGCTTACAGTGCTTTTGATCCCATCTCTAAACTTGCAGTATCTGAGGATTTCCATCAAATCATCTACTAATGACACCTTCAGTACATACCAATCCATTACCTGCAAGTCTTTTATGGATGAGCAATATATCTGTGAATAAGAAATTGAGACACAAATCATGCCAAAAACCCAAAACATGGCATACCTATTTATGAATAACAACCAGAAAAGGTACCGTTAACATAGATAATATTGATATAGACTGTATGACCAAACAGCCAAAAAAGGTCATACCTAAAAGTCGTTCAAAACCTATGCCCTCGTGTAGTCGTGTGGCGTGTTGACGCCTCCTTTACACCATACAGTCAAAACCCAGTATATTGTGTGAACCGCCCATATTCTTCATGTCAAAACCATATATGAGATTACATTAGCATCCTTACAACCTAACAGGTTTTAATCATGCCAAGCAATGAAAAACTAATAAGGCAAAGAAAAGAAAGGAAAAGATAAATAGTAATGCACACATATAGCTGCAACACAGTTCCTATAAAACAAAAAATAAATAAATCACTGAATTACCTCGGGCCATTGAATGGTTGTGTCTACAATTTTCATGTAGACCAATATAGGTTGGCGCTTCCCATTCATTTGTACCTAAAACAACACAATTATGTTATAAACTAAGTTGTGGCCGCTACATTGTTCGAAAGAAAAGAAACTGTCGGGTATTTATGGTGCAAGAATTTTATAGGGTGGTTGACTTTAGACAATTGAGTGGATGTCCACAATGAAAATAATATAGCGTGAAAGGTTAAAACGACATAAAGAACTGTCCATAAGATGTACATAAATAATTGGTGACACAACCTTAGGGCGCAGAACGGATGCAACTATGATTCTTGTATGACCTACTACAACTCTTCGCCGGTCCTTCATTCATACCTAAAACAACAATAACCATTAGCATTAGTATAAGACTATAAGTTTAACCGCAACTCATATATTGTTTGATTGGAAAAAAGATGTTTAAAATTCACAAAGCTACAACCTAATTGTATCAAATATATGATGTGCGTAATTTCATAAATCATCTCCCATGTAGAAGGTGTTGCGTACGACCATAGAACAACCTTAAACACTAAAGAATGAAGCTTAGATCTAGAGAGAGAAGGTAAGTAGAGAGAGAGAGAGAGAGAGTAGGAGGGAACTCTTGTGTGTGTAAATAAAAAGCCTTGTTATTACTAAGAGAACCAACCCTCAAATGAGGTATTACATGAGTATTTATACTAGTAGTCTAGGGCATCGTAAATCTTTTACATTATTACACTAATAGCCCTTAGACTTTTACAAAACATGAATACTAAACATAAACTTCATCATAATGATATTCTAAAGCAACCTATTACAACACATTAATGACCGACAATTTTAATAAATAAAAATACGATCCTAACAATCTCCCCCTAAGTGTTGGTCATTGAAGGTTGCGCGATGTCATCATCTTTGTCTTTAAACTTTAACATTCATAGCTCTTGACGTCTTTAAGAATCACTAGATGAATCATAGTACTTTGTTCATTGTTCTTTGTTCATCGTTGTTGAAATGAATCATAGTACATTTCTAATACAAAGTATACAAAGGTTACAAGGAGAACTAAACAAAATACAAAAGAGTAACAACGATGAACTAAGCCCAACATCAATTGCTTCTAATCATCTCTAAGTCCAGCCAGTAGCTAATCAGGGTGAAGTCTTCTAAGTCCAAAATAAGATCTCTCATCCACAAACCCAACTTCCTACTAAACCTGCCGCAGGAAAAGAAATGCGGCTGAGGTTAAAAGCCCAGTGAATAGATATATATAAACGAAGCAAAATATAAGGAACAAAGAATATCATATGGTGCATTGGGGAAAACAAAAGGTATAAAAAGGATGATAAGAATAAGTTAAAGGTTAGGTTATATCAGCATTCTACCACGAGCCAAACAAAACAAAACAAAGTCTTCAGCAAAGTAACCATGTACTCAAAGGGGAGACCTCAGAATACCAAATGTAGTAGGAGGGGAGTCCTCAAGTAACCACGGAGTAGCTAGCTCCCAAATATATGTGAAAGGAATGTATTACACACAGTACCAGACACCAAACCAAATGTAGTAGCAAATCAAATCAAAGCAAATCTAGGATGCATCCATACGCCCCTACCCAAACCAAATGCAGATCAAACAAAGGGACGGTGTGGAACATCACGCGACCAAACTGGAGTCATGACATTGGTGCATCAATGCCACGGTCATGTTACCTTCATGACTAGGAAAATGCTCGGGTATAATACTGAAGGGTCAAAGGCAAATCAAATAGCAAAGTCCAAGTCAAATCAAAGTATCATAATCCAAGGTGCATAGCAAAGGTTCAGGTAAAAGGTTTACAAATGGCAGGGTTCATAATCAGAGTTCAAATCAAAGGTTCATAGCAAAGGTTCAATTCAAATGGATCAATGTCAATAGGTCAAATGGAAAGATCAAAGTCAAGGTTCCAATCCACGAGGTTCACTATTCCAAGTTCCAAAGTCCCAAAGTTCATGATCAAAGGGTCATAATAAGAGTTTTAAACAAAAGTTCAATTTAGTAGGTTCCCATCACTTGCTTAAAAAGGTTCGTAGTACAATCCCATTAAGAAAGGTTTATAACAAGGATTCATTTAGAAAAGATCTTCCAAAGATGACATTTATAAAAATCTCATAGATAAGTGATCTTAAATCATATTAAAAGTGCCGTTATAAAATAGTTTCTCCTTTAAATGTTCCCATATCATAATTAAGAAAAGAAATTTCACCTCCCGTTATATTATCCCAAAAGAACATTCAAAGTCTCACAAGGGTTTCACCTCCCTTTATAATATCCCAACGGGTATCCAAAGTCTCACAAAGGTTCAAAGGTTAAGGTCACAAAAGGTTATCGAATGGATCATAAGAGTTCAAACGAATAACAATAGGATCGCAAATACCGGTGAAACACATCAATTATAGAGCCGAGTATGAAGGATCATAAACAAGATCAAACGGAATCATAATACGATAACAAATCAAAGACAAAGTCAAGAGAGAGGAAGTGTGCACTCTTACTAAAAGAGTACGGAATATTTGTACCTTAGACCGCAAGTGCAAACATAACGGAAAACATAAAGATCGGAAGTAACTCCTTCTTCAACGAATCTACACGAATTAATGACCGTCTTATTATTAATAACTTATTTTAAAATCAAATACTCATTTTAGTAAGTTCCCGAAATTGTAATTCAATACTTTAAGGTTACAATGGACAATTAATAATATTTAACTTTAAAATGACAAATATAATAGATTAGGTTTTAAAATGTCAATATTATAAGTTTAGGGTCTAAAATGTAAATTATCAAAATTAAATATTAAAAGTCAAATAAAATTATTTTAAAGTTTGTTTTAATAAATTAATATTAAGATAATAATTTTGGACCCGGTCTTTATAATTTTATATAATTTAGTAATGTATCCACGATATTAATATTTATGCCGTGACGACCCAAAATTGTTATTATTTGAAAACAAACAAGTTCATGACACCCTCTTGTTAAAGTATGCTGAGACAAATACTTCTCTAGGTTGTTTAAAAAAATAAATCCTGACAAACACCCATGATATTACCCCATCATTATCTCAAAATGACATACATAATATAGATTTAAGTCATGCGTGAGTGGGTCAAAAACAGATCTAATATCCACAGATTATGTATCGACTAAATAAAGGCCTCACTTATTATTTCATGTGATGTTCTATTATACATAACCACGTATGCTTCCATCTTCCTTTTTACTCGTTATAATATATATTTTACAACAGATTGTGGTGGTGTATGCCTAGGTCCATAACGTGCACAAAACAGATTTTATATCACTATTTTATATCGATTATATGAGGTCTTACAAACTTTATTTCATGTGAAGTTTTATAATTTTATGTGAGATCATTTTTATTATGTCATGTAACTAGTACTATTATTTCATGAAACATCTTTAACGTATACGTGACAAAATCAAAACGAAAAGTAAAAGCAAAGAGTGATAACAAACCATTGTAGCGCGACATAAGAAAAGAAACAAGAGCAGGTCGAGTACTAGTCACCCCAAACCGAGACAACAATCCAACATCCTCGCACCAAATACAACCCACAACTGAACGCCTTTGAACCAGAAAATACCCACGACAGAACCACCCTTGAATTCTTTTGGATCGGACAGGATGAAGGCAAAAACAAAACAATAAGAAATGTGGCAGCCGCATATTATGGTTTAGGGTTTTCTAGTTTTAGTTTCAGTTTTCTGTGATGGTAATTCGGTTAAATGGTATGGGGAAAAACGAGTATTAAGATCAAAATAAAAAAGGTAAATTGCCATGACATATTGAATGTGATTGGCTCCTTCCAAAATTAAATTTAATTGTATTTAGACATGATTGTAATTTATATTCCCTTGTGAATTCAAAACAGAAAATTCGGCCCATGTAACTTCTTAGGCGTGTACTATTTTTGACCATGTTACAAAGTTTAGAAATAATGTATATCATAAGTATAGCTTTAACATTTCATAAGTATTATAACCTAATATGTCGCGAAAGGTTCGAGGATTATCGTATAAATATTAAGGTTAAAATCAGAACGTAAAGTTTTAAATTATATTACGTCTCTTCAAAAGTTTGAAATTTGAGGGTATTTTAGGTATTTCCCAAGTTCAAAATTTCCGGGTCTTACAATTCTTCCCCTCTAAAAAAAAAATTTCGTCCGCGAAATTGAATGTATGTAATTCAAATGGGAATGTATTAAATTATACAAACACGAAAACTTGGTTTCTCATGACCCTATCTTGTCGATCTAAGATGTTTTCCATTTCACACAAAAGAAACATAACAAGTGGCTTCAAATCAAGCGAGTAGGGTGTCGCATGCAAGGATGATAAGGGTGATCCCCTCGGAAAGATACGCGGAAGGTGTTATGAATATGTGACAGCTGAGGAGGTAGAGTTAGACGATAGGAACCTCCTTCGAAACGTAAAAGAATCAAACGGTCAAAATTTGGTTCCATACAATTCCGGTCCTTAATCAAACAATCCACAAAGTAATGGTCTCACATAAGCGAATCGTATAAGTAGCAAAACACATGTGTACCCCTCAAAATGAACAATGGCATTCAAGCAAATAGAAGACAATTTAATCGATAACATCGGATGGTAGAAAGCTCTACAATGAACCCTAAGATCATTATCAAGATACAAAGGTCAACAAACATATCCTCGAAGATCCAAACACATCAAAACGTACAACGATAAGGCAGATCAAACGTATAGGTCAAAAGAACCTAAAGTCTCACCATTCGCAGATAGTCGCAACAAAAACAGAGATCTAGGCTCCACTAAGGCACATCTCAAGACATCCTATGAACACAACAAGTGCACGTTATATGATGTAAGTATTATCACGTTGGCCAGGCGTCATAATACTAGCATCATATAAATATGCCCTCATGATGGTCATACTTTATCTCGATCAGTGAAATGAATCTACAAATCCACCTAATAGTCCAACTAACACCTAGGTTAGTCCTATTCAAAGATCAATAACAAACGATATCGGCAAAACAAATGAAGCTCGAAAAGACGTAACAAAGTCAAACAATCATCATTGGAAGAAGCATGTCGCCAAGGCATCAATTCTTCCATCATAAAGTTCTTTAAGAATTCGTCCCCTCGAAATCTTATTATGTCAAAATAATCAGTCTTCGTCCGTCTTCCAATCTAAGATGGAAACGAAATTATTAACTTGAGTTTGATTTCCTCAAGCCTTCTGCGGTTCTTTTTGGAGTGTGAGGGAGTAATGTGAATCTCTGGTACGATCTTCAATCTCCTCATCATCCAGTCTGCTTTCGGTCTCAATTCATCTTAGTACAACTAAAATGAATAGGGAAGTGAGACTGCATGTCTTCATCGGCTCCGGATTCACCATCTAGACCAGGTTCTTGTGTTATGCACGTCAACTCTTTCGTCTAGCGAGGAATGTCTTCAACTCTTCAGGGTAGTCACCGTGTTTGTCGTCTTCAGGTTCTATCCAACTCCATCTTCTGCTAGAAAACTTGGTGGTTCAACGGGAATCATATTCGGGAAAACTCAGTGTGCTAAAATAAGTCTCAAGATAAGGTTCATTCCTCGGTGTACAAAATAGGTGTAAGAGAACTTCATAACCGCGAAAGTAACATACGAGTCTCCAGAGTAAAAGTGATATCAAAGTTTATCAATCGGAATCGTAGTAGGGAGTTCAAAATAGTTCAAAACACCCAAGGTGAGACATAGTAGAGCAGTTGTCAACATCTCGAATGCTTAAACAACAAATCTCATATCAGAATCAAATCGAAGTTGGCTATCCAAAGAAAGGCAGATTAACATAGCAGATTTTATCGTTTCGGGGTGAAAGAGAATACTCTTATACTCGTGGTTAAACGCCACCGGACTTCCCAAGGGAACAAAGATGGATAAAACAAAATCAAATAACGTCGGAAAACTTACAAATGATTACCAAAAGTAAGAGGCGATCATAGAGTGCATCAAATACATCATCTTCATGTAGATTCTCAAAATGCCCCAAGAGATGTCAAAAAGATTAACAAATAGATCAGGGATCGAAGATAAAATCAAAATAATGTTATGCATTACCATGCAATCTTAAATGCCTTCAAACTTACTAGTGGTAAACTTAGGTGGTGCAAAGATTTCTAACTCCAAAAGGATGATCCCAAAAAGGCATAGCTAAATATAAGGCACGAATCAGAGTAATGCGAAGCAAAGATACATAAGAAATCTCTTAAAGTCTACCCATTCCTTACGGGTCAAAACTTAAGTTCATATAGGGGATTCCTAAAGCAAGTTCTCAAGGAGATTTCCTATGTTCTTACAGTGGAAGCCTAATGGTCCAAAACTCACAGGTCATAGCCTAAGCTCTACGGATGTTGCATCCGCCGATCCAAACCTGTCTCTTATACCATAATTGTAACACCCCAACCCGAGAAGGGCTAAAGTGTAACATTATGGACTCAAATCAGAACACAAGCGAACGGAGATACATTTCTAATACAAAGTATACAAAGGTTACAAGGAGAACTAAACAAAATACAAAAGAGTAACAACGATGAACTAAGCCCAACATCAATTGCTTCTAATCATCTCTAAGTCCAGCCAGTAGCTAATCAGGGTGAAGTCTTCTAAGTCCAAAATAAGATCTCTCATCCACAAACCCAGCTTCCTACTAAACCTGCCGCAGGAAAAGAAATGCGGCTGAGCTTAAAAGCCCAGTGAACAGATATATATAAACGAAGCAAAATATAAGGAACAAAGAATATCATATGGTGCATTGGGGAAAACAAAAGGTATAAAAAGGATGATAAGAATAAGTTAAAGGTTAGGTTATATCAGCATTCTACCATGAGCCAAACAAAACAAAACAAAGTCTTCAGCAAAGTAACCATGTACTCAAAGAGGAGACCTCAGAATACCAAATGTAGTAGGAGGGGAGTCCTCAAGTAACCACGGAGTAGCTAGCTCCCAAATATATGTGAAAGGAATGTATTACACACAGTACCAGACACCAAACCAAATGTAGTAGCAAATCAAATCAAAGCAAATCTAGGATGCATCCATACGCCCCTACCCAAACCAAATGCAGATCAAACAAAGGGACGGTGTGGAACATCACACGACCACACTGGAGTCATGACAGAACCACCCTTGAATTCTTTTGGATCGGACAGGATGAAGGCAAAAACAAAACAATAAGAAAAGTGGCAGCCGCATATTATGGTTTAGGGTTTTCTAGTTTTAGTTTCAGTTTTCTGTGATGGTAATTCGGTTAAATGGTATGGGGAAAAACGAGTATTAAGATCAAAATAAAAAAGGTAAATTGCCATGACATATTGAATGTAATTGGCTCCTTCCAAAATTAAATTTAATTGTATTTAGACATTATTGTAATTTATATTCCCTTGTGCATTCAAAACAGAAAATTCGGCCCATGTAACTTCTTAGACGTGTACTATTTTGACCATGTTACAAAGTTTAGAAATAATGTATATCATAAGTATAGCTTTAACATTTCATAAGTATTATAACCTAATATGTCGCGAAAGGTTCAAGGATTATCGTATAAATATTGAGGTTAAAATCAGAACGTAAAGTTTTAAATTATATTACGTCTCTTCAAAAGTTTGAAATTTGAGGGTATTTTAGGTATTTCCCAAGTTCAAAATTTCCGGGTCTTACACGTACAGAATATTGATTTATATGAGAGACATGTCGTGAGAAGAATATTTTTGGATTTTTTGATTTTATGTTGTTTTTGCATTTTTTGAAAATTTTATATTTTTTTATTTTGTTTTTGTTGTTTTTTCAAATTTTGTATTTTATTTTTTCAAAAATATTTACAGCGAAGCGATTTTGAAAACATTTTTCAAGAAGATTCGAGAAGACGTTCTAGCTCCTCATGAGTTAGGCTTCACATGCCAATTCGTCGAACTAAATCGTCAAACCTTTCTTTTGGAAGGGCTTTAGTAAATAGATCGGCGAGTTGGTAATCAGTCTTCACGAAAAATAATTCAACAGTACCCTCTTCTACGTGTTCTTTGATGAAATGGTAGCGGACTTTGATATGCTTCGTCTTTGAGTGTTGTACGGGATTGCACGAGATGGCTATGTGATGAGGCGAAAAGTGTACCGCTTTTAAGGGGTCATTTAAGCCCGAATTCATGATTATTTGATCAAATATTGGCCTAAATTGTTCCTTTTGTCATTTTAGGTACTTTTGGAGAGAAATCTGGAAAAGGAAGCATTTTGGACGTTTTTGGAGCATAAAAGTGAAGAAAACGACAAAGTCTCAATTTTCCTTGCTGGAACAGTACCTGACGGCGTCAAGACTCTCCACATGACGGCGTCAAGAGTTACAAAAGAGGTGGAAGTGGAAAATACACGTGACGATCCAGAGAGTTTTTAAGCTTGTGGCCTGACGGCGTCACCCAAGGCCGTCAGGGTCCAAACATTAGTGACGGCCCAGAGTATTTCTACACATGACGGCGTCACAAATAGATCTAGGCAATACGATTTTATCATGGTGGCGAGTTGACGGCGTCACAATCTAACACATGACGCCGTCACGATGTAATATCTATACATAGTTTTCCAAATTTCATTCATTAGAGTGCAACTTTGAGGGAATAAACCCTAGTCCAAATTTTATCAGCTTTTCAAGGGTTTTAACCCCTTGATTCTTTCATGTTCAATTAAAGATAAGTATTCCTTCTAATAATTCAATATGTCTATGTGTTGTTTGATTATATCTTACCCTTGTCTTCTATTTAACATGCTAGGCTAGATCTTAATTGTGCTTGCTTAGATGTCACTAGAACAAAAACTGGAATTGGTTACACCAAATATGTGTGACGATATACATATAGTCACACATGGTTTTTTACGTGTGTGTGACTAAAGGTGGTGTGACCACAGGGTACCTACGGGCACATGTTTTGGTTCTTTTTAGTCTCACTTACAAAAGAGTAACCAAAACGTTAAAATGTGTGACTAAATAGGTACAATTTTAGTTGGATTAATCAGCTTTGTGTGACCAAAAACTCTTATAGTCACACGAAGCATTTTCTTTTTGTATATTTAGTCACATACAATTAACCATAAAGTGGCTAAAAGTGTTCATAAGTGTAACCATATGGTGTTGAAAGTGAAGAAATGCATGGTTTGTGTGAGGCATTAGATATGCACATATCTAAAGAAGTTGCAACCACAAGGCAAGTGTTTTATTATGGGGTTTTGCAAGAGATATGGGAGCTAGATTACCGTTACAGGCAAATTCCTCTTTTCAAATGTGATTGGGTTAATCGCAAAGGTGGTGTGAAACGCGATACTATTCTTGGGTATACATTGGTTGACCTGAATAATTTAGGCTACAAGGTTGATCCGTTCATATTAGCCTCACAAGCACGACAAGTGTTTTATGTGCCAGACCAGTTAGATAAAAACTTGTCTATTGTGTTTAAGAGACCTCCCAAGAATTACAAAGATAAGTATGATGAAGTCGATGAGGAATTTAGTACCGTCATTCACCAGCACAATGATAACATATTGCCACGTGTGGATCGACGTGACTTGGGTAACGAATCACGAACTGACTACTATCGAACCGACTGTGGAGGTGTTGTTATACGAAAATGCAAGTGAACCATGTTATGTAATAAGAGCTTGGGAATTGTCCAATGTATTTAGGTGTTTGTGTTATGTTATGGCTGTATAGTTTTGTTTGGTTGTTGTTTCATGTAACATTTCTTAATAAATTTACCTTAATTAAGCAAACAAAAAATGTTTGAGCTGTTATTTATGCGTATTTTGTGCGACTATTGTTCATCCAATTGCAACATGAAATTGATATTTGTGTGCCGTTTTGTAACATTTATTCACACAAATTAAAGCATGTTTCTTTTGGGTATTTAGTCACACACAACTAACCATAAAGTGACCAAAATTGTTAGTAACTGTGACCATATATGCTGTTTAAAGTCAAGGAATGTGTATTTTTTTATGACTATTGATCATCCAATTGACACATGAATTAGGTTTTTGTGTGGCCTTTGGTAACATTTAGTCACACAAACCATGGTTTTGGGAGTGTATTTACTCTCATATAACTAGCCATAAAGTGATCAAAAGTGTTAATAAGTGTGACCATATGATGTTTAAAGTTAATTAATGTGTATTATGTGTGACTATTGATCATCCAATTGCCACATTACTTTGGTTTTTGTGTGGCCTTTACTAACATTTAGTCACACAAAGCATGTTTTTGGGAGTGTATTTAGTCACATACAACTAACCATCAAGTGACCAAAAGTGTTAATAAGTGTGACCATATGCTGTTTAAAGTGAAGGAATGTGTATTTTGTGTGACTATTGATCATCCACTTGCCACATGAATTTGGTTTTTGTGTGGCCTTTGGTAACATTTAGTCACACAAAGCATGTTTTTCGGAGTGAATTTAGTCACATACAACTAACCATCAAGTGACCAAAAGTGTTAATAAGTGTGACCATATGGTGTTGCAAGTGAAGGAATGTATGGTTTGTGTAACTATAGATCATCCAATTGCCACAAAAATTTGGTTTTTGTGCGGCCTTTACTAACATTTAGTCACACAAAGCATGTTTTTGGGAGTGAATTTAGTCACATACAACTAACCATCAAGTGACCAAAAGTGTTAATAAGTGTGACCATATGGTGTTGAAAGTGAAGGAATGTATGGTTTGTGTAACTAATTGTCACATAAATTTGGTTTTTGTGTGGCCTTTACTAACATTTAGTCACACAAAGCATGTTTTTGGGAGTGTATTTAGTCACATACAACTAACCATCAAGTGACCAAAAGTGTTAATAAGTGTGACCATATGCTGTTTAAAGTGAAGGAATGTGTATTTTGTGTGACTATTGATCATCCACTTGCCACATGAATTTGTTTTTTGTGTGGCCTTTGGTAACATTTAGTCACACAAAGCATGTTTTTGGGAGTGAATTTAGTCACATACAACGAACCATCAAGTGACCAAAAGTGTTAATAAGTGTGACCATATGCTGTTTAAAGTGAAGGAATGTGTATTTTGTGTGACTATTTATCATCCACTTGCCACATGTATTTGGTTTTTGTGTGGCCTTTGGTAACATTTAGTCACACAAAGCATGTTTTTGGGAGTGAATTTTGTCACATACAACTATCAATCAAGTGACCAAAAGTGTTAATAAGTGTGACCATATGCTGTTTAAAGTGAAGGAATGTGTAGTTTGTTTGACTATTGATCATCCACTTGCCACATGAATTTGGTTTTTGTGTGGCCTTTGGTAACATTTAGTCACACAAAGCATGTTTTTGGGAGTGTATTTAGTCACGTACAACTAACCATCAAGTGACCAAAAGTGTTAATAAGTGTGACGATATGCTATTTAAAGTGAATGAATGTGTATTTTGTGTGACTATTGATCATCCACTTGCCACATGAATTGGGTTTTTGTGTGGCCTTTGTTAACATTTAGTCACACAAATCATGTTTTGGCTACACTTAAATAATGTGTGACAAACTGTTTAGTGTGACGATATGTACTGGATTTTGGCTACACTCAAATAATGTGTGACAAACTATTTTTTGTGACCGTATATGGCATTTGGTCATACTATTAGAAGCAAATGTGACTATAAGTTTAGTGTGACCATATATGGCATCAAGGTTACTTGTATTTGTCACATGTTCCAAATGCATATGTGACTAAATGATCTGGAACAAAATCACCAGTTACGTTTAGTCACATAAGGGTCGATTGTGTGGCTATAGAGGTCTTATGGTTACACATTCAAAATGCTTATGTGTGACTAATTCGTAAATGCTTTCAATTTTCCTACCTTCAGCCACACAAATATTTGAATGTGTGGCTGTTCCAAATCGACCATGCGTAGGAGAATTCTAATGATCCCATGTTAGGAGCTTCTAACGGCTCGACATAGGAGTGAAGTAGGATCCTATAGAGTTAGGGAATATTGTATACGGCCCTACGACTAGTATTAAGGAATATGACCCGTCATCCATGCAATTGTAACAATCTAATCAACCTGTAAAAGATATCTAGGAAGTAATGAAGTCTAAGTAAACACAACTTTCCTCATTATTGTTTCCACCACATTAGTTTAATAGTTTTATTTTCATTTCTGTTATTTTATTTTGATTGCATCTTTAGATTAATTGGGTTAGTTGACTAGCAACTAATTCCGCCCACTCCTTCAAAACCCGAGATTTTACTTGCTTTCATAAAAATATAAAAATACAAAAAGAATTATTCCTCACTTCAAGACCTAGTTTATTAGGCTTTCTATCCTAGCGACACTATTCCTGAGTTGAACGATCAATCCCCCGATACTTTTCACTATACTATACTACAACGATCAGGTACACTGCCTGGTGGGGGTTGTAAGCTTCTCAAGATCCCTTAAGAGGTAAAACCTATTGCGAGGGTGCAATTCCCACGTATCAAGTTTTTGAATAATCATCAACAATAACAAGAATATACTTCTTTCCATTGATGCTTTCAACTCTCATTGGGCCACATAAGTCCATGTGCAACATATGTAACCTTGCTTCCGAACTAGGTACGGTTTTGGGTTTATATGATGCTCTTTTACTTTTTCCTTGTTCGCATGATGGACATAGGTGTTCCTTGGTGTATTTGAACTTAGGAAGTCCGGTGACGATGTTGTCTTTGGCTAACTTATTGATGGTGTCGAAATTGAGATGGGATAATCTTCTATGCCACAACCAGAACTTTGTTTCGGTTGCCCTTGTCATAAGACAAATTGGTGATGTAGAAGCCATTTGGTTGATGTCGATAGCATACAAGTTTGTGCCACGATTACCAGTTAAGAGATCATCACCAACCAAATTTCTAATAAAAACCGTGTTCCTCCTGAATGCAACTTCTAAATCTGCATCACGAAACTGCGCAACTGAAAACAAATTGTGTCCCAACCCTTCGACGTAGTAAACTCGAGTGATCAAAAAATTCCCAAACTGAAGATCTTCAAAACCCAAAATAGCTGCTACATGGTCATTTCCAAAGTGTACAGTTCCCATGAATTTCCAGACAAAATTGATCAACAACTTTAAGTTTCCAGTCATGTGCTTGGAGCAACCCGAGTCGACGATCAAAAGACATATTTCGATAACCTGCGAAGAACAGAAGATTTTGTATTTGGAAACCGTTTTGAATTTGGTTCCATTGGGTTAGGGTTAAAATCCATATCACACTCATAGAATGTTTCTACATGTTCAATTTGAACAACTTTCAATTTTCCATCCTGGAGAATGAATTCTCTACCCGTTGGTTTCCATACACAATACTTAAGATAGTTCCTAGGCATTCGGCTACTAGTGGTGGACCTAAAGCGTGCAACTAATATTTCAATAGATCTAGATCTAGCACTAGTTCCTTTTGGAACGTTCTTCTGTTCAGGCGTAACATTCACATTCTTAGAAACACATTCATCATGAACATAATTAATTAAACATTTCTTGCATATCAAACAAACAGAGTCATTACATGCATTAGAACCAATACTCTCGACATTACATTCAGATGAAACATGTCTCTTATTACAAAGCGATAAATTCCTAGGGTGTTCTTCTACTTCTTCAACTTTATTCTTGCTACTACTCGTAGAGGCAGGCGAGACTCTATTGTTCCTTGTATTGCTCCTAGGCTTTAGTCTGCTGCTCCTAGAGGTGCTTTCTAATCCTGTAGAAGGTAAGGCACATGCATTAGGATTTATATTGTTGTCCTAAGAAGTTGATGTAGCATTCCTAGACTCTTTAGGATTATCTTTTATTCTCTTGTCATTTGTTCCATATGTTTTAGATGTGGAGGCAGACACAATAGTGGGACTAATCCTATAAAGGCCAGGTTCTATCACTTTTGATGTTTCGACAACCGCTTTTCCTTTATCAACAATCTTTTAATTTTCACTTTGCTTGGGCAAGGGTGATGGAGTGACTGGTTTTGTCAAATCCTTTTTCTCATCGAATTTTGGAGCAAAGTGTGAAATTGACATTTTTGGTTTTTGAACCGTGTTTGAAACATTTGGTTTCTCCGAAGTCGATGGTTTTGAAAACTTAGTTTCCTCACCCTTCCCTTTTTGATTTTCAAGCTGAGCCCTCAAAAGATCATTTTGCTCTTTCATGTTCTTGAAGGTACGCTCATACGACAGTTTGTCATATTTGCATTCTTCTCTTTTTCGATCAAGTTGTTTAAAACATGACACATTTTCTTTTTCAAGCTTTATAAGAGCAGTTTCATATTTGGAAACAATTTCAGAGGTCTCAGCTCTCAGTCTTTCATCGTCTTGAACAGAATATGTTTGTAAAATGATGGACATAATATCAGTAGACAGAACTGCTTCGAAGAGAGAATCATTTAAGTTATCCAAAACATTGATTTGTTCAAAAGATTCATTAGCCTTCTTTGTCAGGGATTTGTGATCCTTGATGAAGTCAGCTGTTTCTTTCAAAAATGCTTGTTCAAAATGAATTACTCGAGCATTGATGTTATTAATTTGAGGAGCAAATTCACTTTCAAGAATCTTTTTAAGCTGTAAATAAATCGTGAAATTCCAATTGATGTCATTTTAGACTCTAAAGTCGTTTTAAGTTGCCCAAGTCTGGTTTTAAGATCGTCAAGATATCCCCTTGCAGCACTTGTGTTAAAAGTGTTGTTTGAGGACATCTGTTCCATGTTTGAAAGCTATTTGGAATCAACTACTGGTTTAGAAACTAGTTTAGAGAATGGTCGTTTTATGGAAAACACTGATGGTTCTTTTTGTGGAACAAAAGTAATTCCAGAAAGTTTGTTCAATTTGTTGTAATCAATTGGTTTCAAATCCTTTTGTTTCATTTTAGTTATGCTCTCTTCGACAAGTACCATCGTTTGCACAGAATCCCGAACTACGGGAGGATCATGTTTGGTGTAAATAACACTACCGTTATACAAAACATTCTGTTCTTCCTGAGCTTTCATGAGATTACAAGGAGTGTTGTTACCAAGATCCATTTTATGTTTCGTATGGTAAATCGGATTAGTTTGATTTGAAATCATTTTCATTGTTTGACTTGACTGACCCGACTTAACCACTAATTCTTCTAGACGTGCAATCTTGTGTTCTGACTCTATGATTTCGTCCAAAAGTTTATCTTCTTTTTTTGCAAAGTCCTTTTTCAACTCATCCCGTTCTTTTTCAAGATTGGTATAAGCTGATTTTTGTTTTGAAAGTTGGTTTGTTAACTCAGAAATTTCTTGTTTTAAAGAGTTAATGGTTTTTGTTGAACTTATTTCAAGAGTATCAAACTTGTTTTTCCATTCCCTATCTTTAAAAAGTAACTTCTTATAACCAATTTCAAATTCTGACTCGCGTTTTTTGTCTATTTGAAAACTTTTTTTTATTTTCCTTGTATCTCTTAAGCTCAGTGGTCAATTTCTCATTCGCGGCCTTAACTTTGTGATTGACCTTTTTAACTTTCTCAGTCTTAATACCACAATTGTTCAATAATGATTCAAATAAAGCACATGTTTCCTCATCATTCTCAGCATTATGTGAAACGAAGCCTCCATTATAATTCACATCTGGAGTTGCTGAAGGAGTATTGCTACTACTTGGCGTATCCAGATATGTATCATAAGTGGGTGCTAGCTTCTTAGAATGCTGTTCCTCATGAGGAGACATATCAAATATATCATTATTATTATGACATGTGTTGAAGTTAGATACCTCAGATGGTGCACTGGTGTCATAAACAGGAAGTGTGTCAGAATCCGTGTCATACTTAGCTTCCTGAAGATTTGCCATGAATATGCAGTTTGCATCGATATCCTCTCTGTCTTCCATGTCATCCATAAGAGCCATAAAATCATTCTTCTTTGCATTCAACTGAAACCCAACCTTATCTTTTTGTGCCAACAGCAATGCTTTCTGCAAATACTCTGGGTCTCTGATGACGTATAGTCTATATTCGGGCCATGAACCCAAATGATAAACATCACTAAGAACCAAGCCCGCCACGAGTGGGCTATCATAACAATGATTTGGGCCAGTACGCTAACGGTTTGGGCTCATGAAAGCCCAAGTCCAAAGTTATTTATAGTTGTGATATGGATATCTCTTATTTAAGGGATATATATCCAAATCGGATATATACCGAAAAGTAAGGCGCACGTATCCAATAAGGATTTCGTGCCTATATAAACAAAACCATAACTCTCGTTAAAGGTACGACACACACCCCTAAACTCTTCTACATAACCCTAAAATCGATTACTTACTCTCACGCCGGAGGATAATCGTGGGAAACAATCCCACGGTAAGCCTAACGGTGTTTGTTTGCTTTCTTAGTGCGCAGGTTTCAAGCATTAAGTTCTAATTGGTATGAGAGCAGGAACCCAAACAAGGAACGCCCAAATTTTGTATCAACAAGTGGCGCCATCCGTGGGACCCTACACTAAGAACTAGGATGACGAAATACAAAAACTCAAGCCAGCGGACTCCGCAATTGGAAAAGACACGTGGTAACCCCCAGAGGAAGAACCATCAAGATCCGACCTCTAGGCAGGCTTCTGGGACAACCAATGCGCCTGGTCACCAAGAAACAGGAACAACCCTACCCCTCCCAGCAGTAGAATTGCCCACAGGGGCTGCCCAGACCACCACGATGGTCCCAAGCACTGAAGAACTTCAGCGCACTCTCTTCAATACTCCTCATCAAACGGCACCCATTATGGACAACACTGTGCCGCCAGGCGCGCCTAATCGAGATAGGGGACCTAACCCAGAAGCAGATATTGTCACACTAGAAGAGGACGCGCCTGAATTAACGCTAAGTAATTTTGTGTCACAAAATTACGAAGCTTTAACTAGCCTCATGCAAGAGGAGGCAAGGAGAAGATCAAGCCAGAGCCTACAAGCCCGGCTTAACATTAACCCAGAGACATCCCCACCGCGCTACCAGAGGGGGGGGGGACACGAAAATAATGAAAGACGTACCAATGTCCATGATAGACTGATGAGGCGAAAAATGAACCGTTTTTAGGGGTCATTTAAGCTCGGAATTGAATTTATTTGATTAAATATTGCCCTAAATCGTTCCTTTTGTGATTTTAGGTACTTTGGGAGTAAATTCTGGAAAAGAAAGCATTTTGGACCTTTTTGGAGCATAAAAGTGAAGAAAACGGCAAAAACTTAATTTTCCATGCTGAGAACAGTACCTGACGGCGTCAAGAAGGAAATTGTGACGACGTCAGGAGTAAAATCCATGACGACCCAGAGAAAACCTAAAGGCGTCAGATGAAGGGCGTCAAGAGTTATTTTGGTGACTGCCTGCAAATGGACTACACTTGACGGCGTCAAACCCAGATCTAGGCAGTCCGAGGACTTTATTGGCGGCGAGATGACGGCGTCAGACATTTACTCTTGACGCAGTCACCTCACAAAATCTATATATACTTTTCTATTTTTCATTCATTAAGAGAGGAACTTGTGTGGAGAATACTAGGTTCGAATCTAATAAACCCTAGGTCGTTTGTAACAGTATTTTAAGGGTTTTTACCTCTTGAAACCTTTCATGTTCAATTAAGATATGTCCTCTTCCAATTCATTCAATATGTCTATGTGTTGTTTGAATATATCTTATGCTTGTCTTGATTTCAACATGCTAGGCTAGATCTTTCATGTGTTTGCTTAGATGTAATGAAACCTAGATGTTGATTATAGGTTGATTGCTTGTTTGTAGTTGTAATGGATGAATGATTTCAATGTTAGGCTTAAGAAAACTGGTAGATCTCCATTGTGTAACTTGCTTGAACGTCTTAAGAAACATGAACCGATGCGTACTAGGTTTTTATGATTGTATATAATGCATGAGCGAATTCTAGTGATCCCATGTTAGGAGCTTCTTAGCCGGCTTGACATAGGAGTGAAATAGGAGCTTATAGAATTGGGGAAGTAAGTACGCCACCCCATGAATGGTATTAAGGAATACAATCCGTCATCCATGCAACTGTAACAAGTAATTAACCTGTAAAAGATATCTAGGGAGTAGTGAAACCTAAGTAAACACAATTCTCCCATATATTGCTCACACCTCTAGTTAATTTAGTTTATTTTCATTTTTTGTATTTTATTTTGTTTGCATCTTAGTTATTGGGTTAGTTGACTAGCAACTAATTCCGCCCACTCCTTCAAAAACCGAGATTTTTAATTGCTTTTATAAAAATATAAAAATACAAAAAGAATCATCCCTCATCTCTAGACCTAATCTTTAGTTTTTCTAATCCTAGTGACACTATTTCTAAGTTGAACGATCAATCCCTCGGTACTTATCACTATACTATACTACAACGATCAGGTACACTGCCTGGTGGGGGTTGTAAGCTTCTCGAAATCCCTCAAGAGGTAAAGCCTGGTGCAATTCCCACGCATCAAGTTTTTGGCGCCGCAGCCCGGGGAATAGTTATTGTCTAGGTTAGAATTTCTTTTTATTGGGTCTACTTGCTAGATTCCTTTCTAGTAAGATTTTATTTTTATTTTTAGGTTTTCTTTAGTCTATCTTATTTCTTCGTGTTTTTGTTCGTAACTCTTTACCATCTGACATCATGGAAGATGGTAACATCTTTGAACCCATCAACCCACCACAACAAGACCACCAAAAAAACCCACCACTAGCTAACCAACCTCTTAGGCCCCGAACCCTAGGAGAGTATTCCCGACCTAGCCACCAAGGCTATCGAAACACCATTGAGCTCACCCAAGGAGCCAATGTGTCTCCCTTGTGATCCGACACCATCCGGTTGGTGCAAAGCGGATGTGCTTTCCATGGACTTCGTTCCGAAGATCCAAATCAACATCTCAAGGACTTCCTTAAAATCGTAGATTCTATAGACCTTGATGCTACAACTAGAGAGTCTACCTGATTACACCTATTCCAATTCTCTCTACGTGATCAAGCTAGTCAATGGCTTGAGTGTTTACCCGCGGGATCCATCACCTCATGGGATGATCTCACCACTCGTTTCCTTGCTCAATTTTTCCCACCGGGGAGAACTACCAAGCTTAGAAATGATATCTTGATGTTCTAACAACGTCAAGGTGAAACTCTATATGAAGCATGGACTCGATTCAAGGACTTACTCCAAAAAGTCCCTCATCATGGCATAGATCTTTGGCTCCAAGTCCAAATCTTCTATGACCATATCGATCTCTCCACAAAGCGAGCCATTGACCAATCGGCCGGTGGTAAGCTACGTGATCTAAGTGCGGAACAATCATGGGAACTCATAGAAGATCTTGCTCTCTATGACAACGAAAGTTGGAATGATCCCCGTGATTTGAACAAAATGGTCAAGGCAATATCTTTGCCTTCGAACAATTCTAGCATTCCCGACCATAGGATCATGGAACTTGAGGACCAAGTCAAGTTTCTCATGAAATCTTACGAAGCTCCTAAGCCTTCAAGCCAAGTGAACAAAATCACTTCTTCATGCGAATTATGTAGTGGTCCCCATGACACTCGTGATTGTGTGGAACTCCCCGGACCAGCTTTTGTGGACTACGCATCCTCGCGTACCGACAAAGCGGGAGATAAGTGGTACACTTTCAAACCCGAGCCAAACCGTTATGGTGATTCCTACAACCCTTCTTGGAAAAATCACCCAAACCTTAGGTGGAAACAAAACCAAGCTAATTCTTCCAATCCGCCTAATCGTTACCAACCAAACGGTCCACCCTCCAACCATACTTTCAACAACAATCCTTCCAACACCTATGGTAGTACCAACAATCTTGGAGGATTGATGTCCAATTTATGGCATCTCAAGAAGCTCGCATATCTAAGTTTGGAGCCGATTTCAAACAAAAGCAAAGCGAGATGACCACCAAAATTGACACATTGTTGAAAGTTCTCAATGACCGAGAAATGGGAGCACTCCCAAGCGACACGGTCAAGAACCCGAAACTAAACGTTAATTCCATATCATCAGTTTCGTCACCCACTTCTTGTCCGCAATACTACTCGGTTAAATCAATGAGCACGTGTTTCAAGCAAAACCAAATTCTTCAAAAGGACCAATCAAATAAAACACCCGATGTAAAACCGGTCAAAAGTATAGTTGAAACACCTCCTACGCAAGACCTTGACGATGAATTGAAGGAGCTTCACCTTGAACGTCCCGTCATTGATGTCTTAGCCCATGCTCCCTACTATAGTGCCCTCCTAGAAAAGTATGAGAAGTTTAAACTAGGTAAAAATGGGACCGCCTTCGTTCAAAACAAGTTGCCTAAAAAGCTTGATGATCCGGGTATATTTGTTTTGCCTTGTAAGATAGGAAGATCCGAAGCTTTTGACACACTAGCCGATTTAGGGTCAAGCCTCAACTTCATTCCATTATCCCTTTTCACCACTCTCAAGCTAGGAAAGTTAGCGGAGACGGAGGTATTAATTGGTCTAGCGGATAGGAGTATTGCCCACCCGGTTGGGATGATTAAGGATGTAGTTGTTCACGTAGGGAAGTTAACTATCTTAGCGGATTTTCACGTCCTAGACATGGTTAGTGACACTACATGCCCATTGTTAGTTGGAAGAGGATTTTTAGCTACCGCTAGCGCCATGATAGATTGTAAGGAGTCTAAGATAGCGGTAGGTGAGGGCGATACTTGGTCGGTATATGATGTTAAGAAACATAGCTATGATTGTGAGGATGAACTGACACCACATTGGGTAGAGATAAATAGGAGACCATCTAGATATGGACCTTGGATAGAAAGGAACTTTATAGGACCTCAACGCCCATTCTATCTAGAAAAAGATTTCATCGATAAGACACATTCGGTGGAACAACTCATAGCTAGAGATGAAGAGCTAGACCCTTTTGAGGACCCCTTAGTCTTTAGGAAAATGATTGAGTTCTTAAGTGTAATGCCTATTAATATAGAGATGAACAAGTGGAAAAGAGAGGGGGATAAGTGTAAGTGGAGGTGGGACAAGCCACCTAAGGAAGATGACAGATCATGGCATATGAAGATGATTTTGTATGATCCGGATGGAGAAAAGTTTGAAAGGTCATACCGTACTAAGAAAACCGATAGGAAGTTAAAACCTAAGTTTGATCCCAAAGATGTCGTCAATGAGGAACTCACCCATATCACGTAGTAGCCCATGACCTTGAGTCTAGCTACAAGACTCGTAAATAAAGAAAAGCGCTTCTTGGGAGGCAACCCATGTTTTGTGTGATTTTTATTTTGTTTGATTGTTATTTGCTTTCGTATGCATGCTTTATTTTTATTGTTGGTAGATCATGTTTCAAAACTAACATAGTGAAAATACTTTATTTTGTTGTTTGGCTTAGTCTTAACTTCATCCAAAGGTATTTCGCAAAAGATAAGTGTAAGGGGAAACCCCAAATATGTTTTTAAGAAACAAAATTGATCATGATTCTCCACAATATTAAGTGAACATGTATATTCATATTTGTTAGAGTCAAATGCTTGTATCGAGTCATAATGATGTTTTGCAGGATTTTCCAGGAAGTAGGACGAAGTTTTTCCAGAAATTTTCCGGAAACTTAACATAAGAATTTCTGCAGGTCACTTCTGACGGCGTCATGAGTTTACTCTTGACGGCGTCACGTGTAAAATTACGGAAATTTTATCGGTTTTGTTTTTCTAACGGAGTCTTAAAGTTTTTGTCGAATCTTTAGTTTTATAATCTCCAGGAAATCTGCAAACATCATTCCACAAGCATTATATCTTATTTTGTTTTCTAGGATTTGTTAGCATATATAGATTGCCGCCGATTTTACGCAAGGTTGCCTTGTCTATTTTCTCAGGTTTTACAGGTTATGTATGACAAGAAGATGATTTATATTCTGGAAGGGAAGCTTTGATTGTTCATTTTCTTGGAGGAAGATCTAACCTGGCTACCTTATTATCCATACCGAGCGAATCAGGGGAGTATTTGATTTCATTCTTTTTACTTAATTCACTTTTACATTCTTTACTTGAACATAACGAGCGATATCTCCTTCGTTAACCGTTGGATCGGGCTGAAATTTTTACTGGAGCTTCTCTATATATCAAGGAAGATTTCCACCGGAGGGATCTTCAATCTGAGCTTTTATGTGGAAGTTCTGGTGTGTCGAAAACTGCTGCAGATAAAGGGTTTGTAATTCGATTTTTAGGGTTTTCTTTATATCAACTTCTTTGATTTTGGTTTCTATTGCATAAATTCATCATAGAAGTTGGTTATACGATGTTTGGTGTTTATAATTCTTGAAGGAAAGCAGTTATGGAGGTGTATGAGTGATTTTTGGTGATTTTAGGGTTTTCGCGACACTTTAAAGTGTTGTCTTTATGTAAGGTATCATCATTTTACCCTCCCCTTACACTTAGGATGAACATTGTCCCATATGTTCAAGTAAGGAATGTAAAAGTGAAAAAGTAAAAAGAATGAAATCAAATACTCCCCTGATTCGCTCGGTATGGATAATAAGGTGGCCAGGTTAAATCTTCCTCCAAGAAAATGAACAATCAAAGCTTCCCTTCCATAATATAAATCATCTTCTTGTCATACATAACCTGTTAAACATGAGAAAACAAACACAAAAACCCAAAGCATCAATCCGAACAAAGAAAACTCACAACCAGATGTAATTCCAGACTTAGGAATAGAAACAAAACAATTAAAGATATAATGCTTGTGGAATGAATGATTGCAGATTTCCTGGAGTTTATAAAACTAAAGAATTAACAAAAACTTTAAGACTCCGGTATAAACAAAACTAGCAAAATTTCCAGAATTTTACACGTGACGCCGTCAAGAGTAAACTCGTGACGCCGTCAGAAGTGACCTGCAGAAATTCTTATGTTAAGTTTCCGGAAAATTTCTGGAAAAACTTCGTCCTACTTCCTGGAAAATCCTGCAAAACATCATTATGACTCGATACAAGCATTTGACTCTAACAAGTACTAATACACATGTCCATTTATTATTGTTGTGGTTCATGCTCAATTTCGTTCTTATAAACAAATTTGGATCTCCCTTACACTTATCTTTTGCAAAATACCTTTATATGCAATTAAGAGGAAGTTAAAAACAAAATAAAGCATTTTCACAATTTACTTTGAAACATGAGCCACAAACAATAAAAATAAAACATGCATACGGAAACAAATAAAATCAAACAAACAAACAAACAAACAAACAAATAAAAACACACAAAACATGGGTTGCCTCCCAAGAAGCGCTTGTTTTTGTTCGAGTCACGAGCCTGACTCTACCCTTATTTAACGGAAATAGGGGAGGTTTTCCCTACACTTAGGATCAAGTGTGGGTGAAAGTAGCGATACACACCCTTAGGGTGTGAATATGCCACGTGAGGTTAAGGGGGTGAGTGAATGGCTTCCTTCATCCTAAAACTACCCGGATAATATTGGTTGATGGGTGGGTCGGTTCCTCTTTTGTCTCCTAGATGTATATCTAAGGATGGAAAGTTGTGTAAAGGTTGAGGTTCCGGTTCATCAACATTAGGAAATTCCCTAGAACTAGGAGTAAGGTTATCACTACAAGTATTCAAACCTATATCCTCTAATGGTGCCTGGTCCAAGGGTTCTACCTCCATCGGAATTCCTAAAGTTTCTTCTACTTCTTCCGGGTAAGTCATGGGCGGTGTGTGTGCCTCAAATGATGGTTGAGTACTTTGTGGGCTTATGTTATTTACCTCATCATTCCATGTGTTAATATCACCTATATCCTAAACATGTGTTTTATATAATCTAGCCCTAACATTCTCCCAAGTATCTCACGTGCTTCTCTAGGCATCTCAACTTCTATGTCTGAATCATAAGGATCATCTTCAATATTCTGACTGCTATATACAAATTGCCCAAGAGATTCATCATCTGTTTCTTGAGATTCATCATCATCAATCATAAAACCTAGGTCTTTTTGATTAATGTGATCATGCTCGGCTAAATCCTCCTCAATTGTTTTCTTAGGTAGTGATAATAGCAAACCTAGTGCTTCATCCAACTTATGATTTGTTGCAATGGCTCTCTCCATAATTCCTTGGCAAACTAGGTCGCATTTCCTATTGGCCTCACTAAAACTAGATCTTAAACATGGAGGTTGTTCATAAGAATCTATCCTAGGTGAAGGCTCATATGATTCATAGATGTCTCTAAATGAGGTATTTTGAACTCTTTGATGTGTTAGCCGCTCAACCCTATCTTGTAATCTTAGAAGTCTAAGTGTAAAGTCCATTTGAAGCAAATTACAAACAAAATCACAAAGAAAAGATAGACTACGAGAAAACTACAAAAGAAAAAAGAAAAAATCTCACTTGATAGGAATCTAATGAGTAGACCTAATAAAAATCTAATTCAACCTAAACAATAACTATTCCCCGGGCTGCGGCGCCAAAAACTTGATACGTGGGAATCGCACCAGGCTTTACTTCTCAAGGGATCTCGAGAAGCTTACAACCCCCACCAGGCAGTGTACCTGATCGTTGTAGTATAGTATAGTGACAAGTACCGGGGGATTGATCGTTCAGCTAGGAATAGTGTCGCTAGGATTAGAAAACCTAAATACTAGTTCTAAAGATGAGGGATGATTATTTTTTGTATTTTTATATTTTTTAGAAAGCAAGTAAAAATCTCAGGTTTGAAGGATTTGGGCGGAATTAGTTGCTAGTCAACTAACCCAATACTAAAGATGCAATCAAAATAAAATACTAGAAATGAAAATAAATTAAATTAACTAAGGTTGTGAGCAACAAGTGGAGAAAATGTGTTTACTTAGATTTCACTACTCCCTAGATATCTTTTACACGTTAATTACTTGTTATAGTTGCGTGGATGACGGATTGTATTCCTTAATACCATTCATGGGGTGGCGCACTTAATTCCTCAATCCTATGAGTGCCTACTTCACTCTTATGTCGAGCCGGCTAAGAAGCTCCTAACATGGGATCATTAGAATTTACTCATGCATTAAATACAACCAATAAAACCTAGTGCACGTCAGTTCATGTTTCCTAAGACGTTCAAGCATGTTACCATTTGGAGATCTGCCAGTTTTCTTAAGCCTAACATCGAAATCATTCATCCAATACAACCATAAACAAGTAATCAACACATAATCAACATCTAGGTTTCATTAGATCCAAGCAAACACAAGATAGATCTAGCCTAGCATGATGGAATTAAGATAAGAACAAGATATAGACAACCAACACATAGACATATTGATTGAAATAAAAGAATACTTATCTCAATTACACATGAAAGGGATCAAGGGCTGAGAACCCTTGAAAAAACTGTAAAATTAGTACCAAGTTCGAACTTAGGGTTTCTCCAAAACTTCTCTCTCTTTAATGTGAAAATTAGAAAACTATATATAGGAAATAGGGTCTGACGGCGTCAAGAAAAAATTTGTGACGCCGTCATCTCGCCGCCAAAATACTTCTCGGACTGCCTTGATCTACTTTTGACGCCGTCATGTGTTATGTGTTTCCAAGCCATCATGCATTTTACTCTTGATGCCCTACATTGTGACGCCGTCAATTCTGTACTGGGTCGTCATGGAAATTACTCTTGACGCCGTCAGAAATTCCTTCTTGACGCCGTCACCTACTGTTCCCAGCAAGGAAAATTAAGACTTTGGCGTTTTCTTCACTTTTATGCTCCAAAAACGTCCGAATTGCTTCCTTTTCCAGATTTCTCTCCCAAAGTACCTAAAATCACAAAAGGAACGATTTAGGGCAATATTTGATCAAATAAAGTCAATTCCGGGCTTAAATGATCCTCTAAAAGTGGTTCATTTTTTGCCTCATCACTTGCCTATCTCTAGGATAGGCAGGTCCTTCCATTTCTGACCAAATCTATCCAATAAACCACAGCTATCACTGGATCCAATCACCTTTTATTATTTTATACCTTTTGATGACCGAAATAGAAACAGATATAGCACAAGCTATTGAGCTTGAATATACTGTATATAAGCTGAATGCAGCTTATTGAAGACCTAAAACACATAAACTTTGAAACATTTTTTTATTTTTTTATTTTTATATTTTTTTATCAGATTTATATTTTTTTTTATTTTTTTTACTTTTGAAAAATGTCTTTAAGATAGAATAAAAGTAAAGTATTTAAGTTGAAATAAACTAGATTAAGTAGTATAGTAAAGTATTTAACAGAATAAGTAGAATTAAGATGAACAATAAGCTGAGTTGTTAAGAAATAAGCACTTTTATTAAAAATCTCAAGTAAAATTACATCAACTACACTAAAATACAATTCAAAAGAAAAATTGACAGAGTTTCATTACCTAAAAACTACACACCTAAATGGCTAGAATGAGCCTCTATTTATAGGAGGAGAATGAGGTTAGGGTCTCGGATTGCCAAGCTGGCAATCCATGTGACCTGTGCTTCTTTAGATCCTCTGAGTACCCTTGGATTGCTTCCAATCGTGTCATCTCTAATATCAACCCTTTGATCAGCTTTGATGACGCGTTCCACCCAATAACAGCTTGCCATGTGTCGTTTTTATGCTTCTTAGATACTCTGACACACTCCTGACATCACTGAGCTTCTAGAAGCAGTCTTGATTTGACAAGTATACCCTTAATTGTGGTAACAATTTGAACGGAACAGTACTTAGGGTTCATAGTCCCTGGGTAACTTTGGATTTGGGGGAAAATGGGAAGCGGGGTAATATATTTTGACTATTTGACCCTTTTTGACCCGTGTGATATTCTTTGACCGTGGTTGGGGTAGGCTTGGGTAGTGATATTTGGGCTTGGAAATAAACTTGGACTAGACTTGTAACAATAATACTAGAAATTCAGATCAAGGACCAATTGTGTAGTTATTATAATTTTAAGGACCTTTTCTGCCATTGTTCAAAAACTGAACTCCAAGGGTATAAGTTGCCATATTTGGAAATTTAAAGGTTGAATCTGACTTTTCTTCATAAATTTCCGTAAGGGACTAGATGTGTAAACTTTGGAAAGTATAGGGACTAAATCTGCACTTTCTTCAAACTTCTCACAAGGATCACTTTTGCACAAGTATCAATCTCTGAGGACTCAATAAGCTCAACTTTGATCCCAGCTTGACTTTCTGACTCATTCTACTCTCGTGCTCGTTATTGTCGGGTTTTTGCTTGTTTTTCGTCATTTTGTGAAATATCCTTACCTGCACGTTCACAAACATAAAACACACAATTCTTTGGCATATGTTAGCAGATTTAGTCTATTTGGGTCGGTATTTGGCCATGAAATGGTATGTGGATTAACACATACCAAAATCCCCAGACTAAGGTATTGTCGTATCCTCACGCAATGTGTCCAATTCACGCTTTTGGGATAAATAATTTCACAACTCTTCCTACTATCTTTGTAAAGTAGCAAAGATGTTCAAAAGAAGTAATAAAATCATTTATTCCCGAAAATGCTTCGTTTTCCAAAATTTTTCCTTTATTCCTTTATTCCACTTTCACTTCTATTTTTGTACTTTTCTTACTTCATACTTGTGACGGTTTGTTGAACTTTCATTATTTTGTAATAACTATTAGGGTCAACGAGTAGAAATACTTCTATTAAAGAAGTGACCATACGGATAAAAATCGTCATCCTTGATTTTTCACGAGTCCCCAAACTAAGCGTACAAACGAGATCACAGCTTATCTATAATTTAGATGCTAACACTACTCATAACAGTTACTTGTGGAAACTCCTTACTCCCATGTCCTAAGTTTTGTATCTCAATATTTTATTTTTGTTGAGAAATGAATTTCTTCATATTTTCTCGTTTCAATAATTTTTAGTCCGATAGTGACACCTAAGTTAAAACGATAAATAGTTATCCATTTTCTCTTAAGAACCACTGCAATAGAAATTCGGTCCACATCAAGGAATTTTGGTACATACAACATCATAAATATAAGTTGCGGAGTACTACACGTGCACCTCATGTGTCCAATTCACAATCATTCACATGCACCTCACGCGCCAACAACTTATTTACATTCAATCTCTTATTCATCATAGCTTTCAACTTTCATTTTTTTTCATTTTTCACTTTTTCTCATACTTTTCTCATATTTTTCATACTTTTCATTTTTTTTTCTTTCTTTAATTTTCTCATAACATCAATGAAAGCTTATCGGGCAGCTCCAAAACCACATAGATAATCAACTTTTGACTTTTGATTTTTTCACATTTTTTTTTTTGCTCTTATTTTTGATGTTCCTTGATATGTACCCAATTTCTAAAGCAAAAATTCTCTTAAGAAAACAAAGAACTAAATATTATTCAAACTGAAATACCACTAATTAACCTAGAACATCTATTTTATATGGATGATGTATCTGATGGGAGTAAAAAGCCACAAGTACCTCTCTTGAGCTCTAAAGAGAACCACTACTCCACGTTTAGCATCTAACTTCTAAATAAACTCTATCATTTCTCGCTCTTCGCAATTTAAGATTCCAAATAATGAAACCCGCGAATACTTAGCCGATAATCAGCCACGCATATATAAAGTCAGTTACAGAAACTTGCAAATTCTAGAAGAAGAATTCGCGTTTTTTAGCTCCTTATGTAAAAGACTAGCGAAAGCTTTTAAGCTGCGCATGTATAAAGTCAAGTACGGGAACTTGCAGATTCTAGAAGAAAAATTCGCATTTTATAGCTCCTTGTGTACAAAACTAGCACAAGCTTATATGATTATCATTGGTTAAGGGAACAAGCTAGGGCTCAACACGCCCGATCAAGTCAAAAAATTTATTCCTAGTCTCGCCATCTAGAAAGTCAACAAGGTGTCAAAACTTATTCTAAACTTTATTATATTTTTGTACAACTTTTTTCAACTTTTTCTCATTTTTTTGTGCTTTTTGTGCTTTTTCATGACATTTTTCAAAAAAATTAAAATTTTCAATTTTTTTCAATTTTTAGGAAAAACGGAGTTGCGAGAGTTCACGACAAAGTGCAAGGCAAAAATCAGATCGAAAGATCACCCTCCAGACTAAAACGAAACATTGTCCTCAATGTTTAAAAGGTAAGGGTTCTCCTACATAAATCTAAGGCCATTTATTAATTATGCCAAAAGATAAATGTTAGTCGATTAGATTAGGATATATTTGGATAAGCAACGAATGATGAAACTCGAGACGAGACAAAAACAACGAGCTCGAGAGTCTTCATACTTTGGGAAAATCCTGGACATAAACATAAACATAAACAACCACGAAACACGAGATATGGAAGAGGTCTCCCTCCCCACGTCACTTGTTAGAAATAAGAAATTCAAGAAGATGAAAGGATAAGCATGGGGTGGCTCCCACAAAGCGCTTGTTTTTGTTCACCGAGTCACATGAGCTTGACTCGATCCCTGAATTAATTAATCCTTGGGGAAGCAAATGGAAGAGATAATCTCAATCGGACTTTCGTTCAAGAGGTTTGGATAAACATTGAAGCTTAAGAAAGTTCCACACCGATGAGATACCTATGGTTTTAAGAAGAACCATAAATGGTAATACCGGGGTCAAAGATAGTATCCTCACTTCCGATGAAGTGAAGGATAGGAGAAGTCACATCATATGTGAAGAAGGGAAGAAAGATTTTGATAATAATCAGGATAAAATATTCAAAAATCTCGGGAGGGAGAGGGTGGGTGTTGTCATCAATAAGTTCATCTCCCCCTAGACTAGAATCTTTCTTAATATCAAAATGGAAAGAATCATACTCTGAAGGAGCTATGATATGAGCGAGTTCACCGGAGAACTCCTCAAAAAGATAATCACTCTTATGAAGTACGTTTTTGAGCTCGGGCTCAGAATGGATACATGGAGGTGGGACTTGTGCGGTACTTCGTGGGCTATAAACGTGCACCTCGTCCATAATGGTCTCCATATCGGACTCATCACTCTCCTTGTTCTGAATAAAGATAGGATTGTCTGATTTGAAAGTAAACTCAGAATCGAAATCAAACAAAGGATTCGTGATAGTCGTATCAAAAATAGGTGAAATAGAATCAAGAAGATCGAAAAGTTCTTCGGATACCCTTGGGATTGGAACAAGGTCATCAAGTTCCTTAAGAGGATTGACGTCGACTTCCTTGTCCCCCATTGACAAGATATTTGAAGGGTCTTCAATAAGTTGATTGATCTCTGATTTCTATTTTTCAAAAGGTTCATCCTCATCACTTTCATCAGAGTATGAAAAGTGGATAGTGTTAGGATGACCTGGTCCTTGCTGGCAATATTGATTAATATAACTTTTGTAGTTGCCAAGGACCCCAATTCGTGCAATCTTAGAGGGAATGTAATCGGAATGATGATCACTCAAAACAGTGGTAGAGTCATAAAGGACTCCAGTATCCCACTGATTGTGATGTTGTGTCATATTCTCGATCAAATCATAGGCTTCTTGAGGAGTCTTCCTCATGAGATTGCCTCCGGCAGCCAACATGATTTTCTCTCGATCGATCATATTTATGCCATAATAGAAGGTTAAGATTTGATCAAGGAGCAAAATTCTAGGATCCGTGTGGAAAACTAGAAGGGGGGTTGAATAGTTTTATGTCTTTTTAATTTGTTATAAAAGATTGTTTGAAAGTTTTCTTTGTTTTCAAAAGTTTAGATTCGATGCTATATGAAATCAAGTCTTGCACAATATGAACAACACTAAATATGTACGATAAAGCAATAATAATGTAAGTAAGGAAATAGATGAGAGTTGGAAAGATCGAACTGCGAGACAAAAGATTTATAGTGGTTCGGCTACAAGGTCACCTTCCTTGCCCTACTCCACTCCCCGAGCACCTAACTCGAGAGATTTCTTCACTATGTCAACAAGCTCCCTTATGGCGGAGAAAACCTTACACACCAATTTACACACCACAACTACGTCACAACTTATTCACACCTTCTACACAACTACTTCACACCTATTCACTACTTAATCACAACACTTCTTCACACCTATCTTCTTCACACCAATCTTCTTCACACCTATCGTCTACACACCTATCTTCTATACACCAATCTTCTTCACATCAATTTCCTTCACACCAATCTACTTCCTAATTCTTCTTCTTCACAACTAACTACTAACCAATCACACTATATATATATCTAACTAAACTATCTTCTAACAAATATTCACAACTAATCACACAATGATATAAATACAATGATTATGCTCTAACAACTTAGATGTGGAGATCACAACAAGTTGTAATACTTCTTGTCTTGAGGGATAGAAGTATTCTTCTCTTGCACTTGAAAGAATGATGTTTGGATCACTTTGAAACAAAGATTTAAGAATATATGATCAAAGGATTTAGAGAATGGAAATGGAGATCTAGAACAGAAAGTTTTGGAGTGCAAAAGGTGAGAAAAATTCCAGATTTAAGGTGGTATTTATAGGCAACAAATTCTGACAGAGGAGCGTGGCCGGTCCCCTTAAATCAAGGCCGGCCCCCTTAAAATTAAGGGGACCGCCCCTTATAATTAAGGGGGCCGCCCAGCTGTAACGGCCAAATTTTTTGTTTTTTAGTGTGGAAAGTTTATTTGGTGAAAAACTAACTGATTTTGGTTAAAAATTTGAATTCATATATTTAGTATGAATAAAACATTTTTCTTTATTACCAAAAGTGTTTTTCAAAAATATATAATATGTTTATATAATTAAATAAACTTTGTAATACTTAATTAAATTTCCCTTTGATCATAAATTGCACTAAACACTTTGTTTATTCATACCTTAAGTGATTTGGATGTAAAGAGAATGTTAATCACTAAATACTTGTTTATGTCACAAGTTTTAGTTCTATGAGTTTATATTTTGTAATAATCAAAACATAGAGATATTGATAATATGTTAATAATGTTTTTAGGCATTATTTATGTCAACAATCTCCCCCTTTTTGATTATTACAAAACCTTAAACTCAATAGGTCTAAAATTTGTTTTTAGACAAGTATTTTAGAGTTTACACTTCTCTTCTCCCCCTTTTTGTAAAATCAAAAAGGTTAAGCCGAGTAAGCTTCATGGAAGAAGTTTAAACGGGTAGAATGCTCCCCCTTGATGTATGCTCCCCCTCATTTGAGAGCACCAAGGGAACGAGCTATGGAAATCTTGGCTACAAAAAATATGTGAAGAGTACAAGACATATATACATGCAAAGCAACAATTATACAAATAAAAATAGATTCATTCAAGCATCATAAAAGAAATTAGCATTACAACATTCAATATGCTTGAAGCATATTGATTACAATAAAACAAAAGAAGAGACATAGTCCTATATTGACTAAGAGAGCACTTGGACTTGCTTGCAACCCATGGTTGATTGTTTTATTTGCTTGAAGGTGAACATAAGCATAGAGCATAGTTGTTAGATGGAGAGGGATATGGAGTGGAGTATGGAGCGGAAGAGGTGGATCTTACGATGTTGTATCGAGTTAAGGGTGGTATGGGATGAGGACGAGTGAGGAGATATTCAATCCAAGAAATATCTTCACTCAAGTATAGAATTTGTTTTTGAAGGAAGATGCAACAAGAGCAATAGAGAGTGTGGTTTGTAACTTGATCCAAGTTGAGAGAGTGAGGTAGGAAATTGTTATAGGGTGATGATGGAGGTTGCCCTTTTTTGTGTTGTGCAAGGTGCATAGCATTGAGATCACTAAGATCGTGGATGATGAGGCGAAAAATGATCCGTTTTTAGGGGGTCATTTAAGCCCGAATCCGAATTTATTTGATCAAATATTGCCCTAAATCGTTCCTTTTGTGATTTTAGGTGTTTGGAGAGTGAATTCTGGAAAAGAGGCTATTTTGGACGTTTTTGGAGCATAAAGTGAAGAAAACAACAAAGTACCAAATCCAAGCTGGAATTACAAGGTGACGGCGTCAAGGATTTACTCTTGACGGCGTCAGAAAGGATGAATATTTTACCGAAGGTTGTGAAGGCGTCAGATGAAGAGATGACGGCGTCAAAATGACCAAGATTAATTTACCGAGGGTGGTGACGGCGTCACATAGGCCGTCACGATTGGATCTAGGGCGTCCGAGGAAGTATATGGCGGCGAGTTGACGGCGTCAGATTTTACTCTTGACGCCGTCAGGACGATTTTCCTATATATAGTTTTCTAGTTTTTTCATTAAGAGAGAGAAGTTTTGGTGAAACCCTAAAGACGATTTTGGTGCCTCTTTTACAGGTTTTTCAAGGGTTCCAAACCCTTGAGACCTTGCATTGTAATTGAGATAAGTATACTCTTAATTCAATCAATATGTCTATGTGTTGGTTGTCTATCTTTTGTTCTTATCTTAATTCTACTATGCTAGGCTAAATTTCCTTTGTGTTTGCTTAGATCTAATGAAACCTAGATGTTGATTATGTGTTGATTACTTGTCTATTCTTGTTTTGAATGAATGATATTATATGTTAGGCTTAAGAAAACTGGCAGATCTCCAAATGGTAACATGCTTGAACGTCTTAAGAAACATGAACCGAGGCGTACTAGGTCTTTATTGGTTGTATTTAATGCATGAGCCACTGTTTACAATCCCTATAGTTGTGCTGGGTCATGGTGTAGGAGGAGATAAGAGCTCATAGAGTTGGGGAGTTATGTATGCCACTCCACGAATGGTATTAAGGAATACAACCCGTCATTCATACAAGTGTAACAAGTAATTAACATGTAAAAGATATCTAGGGAGTAATGAAGTCTAAGTAAACACAATTTCTCCAACCACTGCTCACAACCTTAGTTTAATATTAGTTTAATTTCATTTTCATTAGTTAATTAGTTATAAAGTAGTTTTTGGGTTAGTTGATTAGCAACTAATTCCGCCCACTCCTTCAAAACCCGAGATTTTAATTGCTTTCATAAAATATAAAAACACAAAAATAATCATCTTCCATCTCTAGAACTATTAATTAGGCTTTCTAATCCTAGCGACACTATTCCTAAGCTGAACGATCAATCCCCCGGTACTTGTCACTATACTATACTACAACGATCAGGTACACTGCCTGGTGGGGGTTGTAAGCCTCGCGAGATCCCTCGAGAGGTAAAGCAAGGTGCGATTCCCACGCATCAGTGGATTTGGGTTATTTCATCACGGAACTTTTGCTTTTCCGTGGCAATGTGGAGAGAGACATTGGGTTGATATGGATGAATTGGGTTTGTATGGTTGGAATTGTAGTTTGATGGTTGATCAAACTTGTATGGATCATTATAAGTGGTTGGAGGATGAGATGTGTGGTTTGGCATGAAGGAAGATGTTTGGCCAATGTTGTATGGTTTGTAAGGAGGATCAAATGAATGTCCTTGTGAATTTGGTGTAAAGTTTGGGAAGTAAGTGGTTGGAGGAATTTAGTGATTTCCAACTTCATTTGTTATGATGGATTTGTTTCGAGGGCTTTTTCTTCGCCAAACGGGTTTTTCCGTCATCCTTGCTAGCCTTGAGGCTTTTGGTTTTGGTTTGTTTGGAGAAGTCATGAAGGGATGAATGGAGAGTGTTGAAGATTGGGGATATTTATAGTGTAAGATTTGTGTGTTTAAGGATGGATGAAGTTTGTTTGGGAGATTAGGACAAAATATGTTGGTGAAAAATGGGAAATGTTGGTTGAAATGGGCTAAAAAGCAGAAAAGATTCTGTAAACCCGTCCATCAGATGGCTGGTGCCCTTATTTAGGGGGCGGTCCCCTTAAAATTAAGGGGGCCGCCTTACATAATTAAGGGGGCCGCCCATATGATGATTCCCAGATTGCCAGAAATGGATTTTTGGCAGAAAATTTGCAGAAAGGTTGTGTTTTTGGATTTGGATTCAAGCAAGTTCAATTTCTTTAGGCAATATAGCATCTAATCTAATCAAGATATAGCATGCATGCAAAAACACTTAAGTAAATGAGCAAATAAGCAACAAATAATAAGCTAAAGGAGACAAATAAAGGCAAGAGCACTTAATCATCCTAAGGCAACTATCTTAGATCAAAGGCAAAGGCAACTAGTGAGTCAAAAATCTAGTGATGAAACAAGATGACAATGATATGAGTGATTTTGTCCTAGTGTGTGCCTATATGCAACAAATGTGGAGTTGTGATTGTTTCGACTCCTAAATGCAAAAAAAAAAAAAAAAAAAAAAAAAAAAAAAAAAAAAAATCTTAAGAAACAATCTAAAGTCTCATTGATTCGATTTTTGCTCGATCATGAATGTCAAAGATATATATTAGATTATATACCTTGACAATTTATGTGAGAGTTTGTGCATGATTTTGGAAAAATGTTTTTAGCATTAGTCAACAATGCAAAGAAAATGATGTTCATGTAATTTCCTAGATGTGAGAATAATTTTTAAAAAAAATTGATTGGGTTTATAGAAGAGTATATGCAAAGAAAATAATATTTCTCAATCTTTAATTTTGTGCGAAATAGATTCCTAGACTCAGAAATGGAGAAGATGAAGAAAAGTAAATCTTATGCAAAATAAAAACATTTTCTAAGTGCAATAGAATTTAGTCAACTTGTTCCATCATTCCTAATCCTAAACGCAAGTGATTGAATAATTCACGCTTAAGGGGTTTAGTGAATATATCCGCAATGTTATCTTCCGATGCAACCTTTTCTATAGATATGTTCCCTCTTTGTACATTATCCCTAAGAAAGTTGTGGCGTATTTCTATATGTTTAGTCCTAGAGTGTTGCACCGGATTTTTACTTAAATCTATCGCACCTTTGTTATCGCACATAACGGGAACGTTTTCTAACCTAATGCCATAGTCTATAAGAGCTTGTTTCATCCATAGTGCTTGTTGACATGCCTTTCCAGCGCTTACGTATTTGGCTTCGGTGGTAGAAATAGCAAGAGCGGTTTGCTTCTTCGAAAACCAAGATGTTAGACAACATCCCATAAACGTGCAAATACCGCTAGTGCTTTTTCTATCTACGTAGTCTCCCGCATGATCCGAATCCGCATAGACGATGGTTTCTATGCCGGATCCCTTAGGATACCATAATCCTAAGTGTATAGTGCCTTTAATGTATCGGAAGATACGCTTAACCGCTTCTAGGTGAGAGGTTTTGGGATCCTCTTGAAAACGGGCACAAAGGCAAACACTAAACATGATATCGGGTCTACTTGCCGTCAAGTATAGTAAACTACCTATCATTCCTCTATACTTGGTGTTATCTATAACTTCCGTAGACATGGGAGTTTTCATGGGTTTTGAGTCTTCTAGGCCAAATTTCTTAAGCATTTCCTTAATGTACTTAGATTGGTTAAAGAATATTCCATCTTCTAATTGTTTTATTTGTAATCCTAGGAAGAAGTTAAGTTCACCCATCATACTCATCTCAAACTCATCATGCATGATTTTGGAAAATTCATCACACATGTCTTGACAAGTCGATCCAAATATAATGTCATCAACATATATTTGCACAATGATAAGATTTGGGTCTTTCCTTTTAGTGAAAAGAGTGTTATCTACCATTCCCATGGAATAATCATGTTTAATAAGGAAAGCTTTTAATCGATCATACCAAGCTTTGGGAGCTTGTTTGAGTCCATACAAAGCTTTCTTTAACTTATAAACATAATCAGGTTTTGCGAAGTCAATGAATCCTGGAGGTTGTGCCACATATACCTCCTCATTGATAAAACCGTTAAGGAATGCACTTTTCACGTCCATTTGGAATAACTTAAAATCTAGGGCGCATGCATAGGCAAGTAATATCCTAATAGATTCTAATCTAGCTACGGGGGCATAAGTTTCGTCATAATCAATTCCTTCTTGTTGATTATAACCTTGGGCAACTAACCTAGCTTTATTCCTAGTAACTATTCCATTTTCATCTAACTTATTCCTATATACCCATTTAGTTCCTATGATAGTCATATTCATTGGATTTGGGACTAATTCCCAAACATCATTTGCCTTAAATTGATTTAATTCTTCTTGCATAGCTATAACCCAACTTTCATCTTTTAAAGCCTCATTAATATTCTTAGGTTCTATTGCTGAGAGGAAAGAAAAGAAATTATTTTTATCTTGAGCTTGTGACCTAAGGGTTCTTTGGTTAAGATGTCCTATTATATTATCTAGTGGATGTGATCTAGATTCTTTAACATTTACAATTTCGTTATTTCCTAAGTTAATGTCTTCATTATCATTTCCTATGAGTTTTGTTTTACTAACCTCAATAGATTCTTCTTCGACTAAGTCATCATCTTCTAAAGGTAAGGTTTTAGGAGGTGGTGGTGTTTCATCAAATGTTACATATAGTGATTCTTCTACTTTCATGGAGTGTTTGTTAAGTATTATATATGCTTTACTATTTTGTGAGTATCCTAAAAATATTCCTTCATATGATTTTGGATCAAACTTAGTGAGGTAATCCTTAGTGTTTAGAATATAACATTTACTTCCAAATACCCTAAAGTAGCTTAAGTTTGGTTTTCTACCTCTTAGTAACTCATAAGGAGTTTTTCCTAGAATTCTCCTAATTGATACTCTATTAATAATATATGTTGATGTATCTACGGCATGACACCAAATTTTTTGTGGAATGGATTGTTCATTTAACATTGTTCTACTCATTTCTTCTAGTGACTTATTTTTTCTTTCTACTACGCCATTTGATTGAGAAGTACGAGGAGCGGAGAAATTGTGAGATATTCCATTTAAATCACAATATTTTCCGAATTGTACTTCATTGTCAAATTCTCTACCATGGTCCGTCCTAATGGCTACTATTGTGCATCCTAATTTATTTTGAATTATTTTACTAAATATTTCAAATTTTTCAAAGGCTTGGGTCTTATCACTTAAAAACCTAGTCCACGTGTATCGTGAGTAGTCATCTACTATTACTAAGGTATATTTGTTTCCTCCATAGCTCCGCACAGCGGATGGACAAAAAAGATCCATATGTAATAGTTCTAGGCACCTAGTAGTGGATACTATATTCTTAGCTTTGTGACTAGCATGAACTTGTTTTCCAATTTTACATGCATCACAAAAATGCTTGTCATATTTTAGATTAGGCAAGTTTCTAACTAGTTCTTTAGAGGCCAAGGATTGTATTTGTTGCATGTTAGCGTGTCCTAATCTCCTATGCCACAATGTGGAGTTTTCGTCTAGCGTTGTTAGGCATATCCTATCCTCAGGTTTGTTTTCTAGTTTCATAACATATATACCACCTTTCCTGATTCCTCTACCTATAATTTTTCCATTCTTAACTATTTCGCTATCCTCTTCGGTAAAGGTAACTCTACATTTATTATCGCATATTTGTCCTACACTAAGCAAGTTTTATGTTAAATTATCTACATGCTCTACATTTTCAATAGTAAGTAAGTCTTGAGAAATCGTACCTTTGCCAATGATTTTTCCACATAAGTCACTACTGAAAATAACATTACCTCCGTTGTATGCCTTGTAAGTAGAAAATAGCTTGCGGTTCCCCGTCATGTGCCTCGAACATCCGCTATCCTTGATCCATTCGTCAGGCTCCAAGTCAATTCCTAAACATATTTCGTCGGTTTCTTTTGCCATAAAACACTTTTCGTCTCTTGGTTTTTCCATTTCTTCTTTGTCACTATCACTCCATGTTCCACTAACAAAGGCGCCTTGATTTTCATAACCCGGCGGCTTTAGACATTCACCAATGAGATGATTTGGACTTCCACATCTAAAGCACTTTCTTTTCCCGTAGTTATCACCTCTATTTCTTTGGAATGGTTTTCTTTCGTCTCGTGGTGATCTAGTGAATCTTCCTCGTCTCTTGAAGAATTTCTTGAATTCTCTTACGGCCATTACATATTCTTCGTCTTCACTTTCGTCACTTGAATCATCATCGTCACTCGATTCCTTTTTCGCTTTTAGAGCAATGGATTTGGTTTGTTCTTTCATAACTTTGACCGTTTCCGAATCTCTTCTTATAATTTCTTCATGGACCTTCAAGTTACCAATTAGTTCATCTAGTGACAACGTCATCAAATTCTTTGATTCTTCAATAGCCGTGACTTTAGCTCGCCATTTCGGATGCAATGCCCTAAGAAATTTCCTAACACAATTTTTACTAGAAAATGTCTCATCAAGTGCTTTTAAACTTGTGATAATAGTGTTAAATTTAGCAAAAGCATTATCAATTGATTCCTCTTCCGGAATCGTAAATTGTTCATATTGTTGTACAAGAAGATCTATTTTGTTATCTTTAACTTGACTATTACCTTGGTGAGTAATTAGCAAAGAGTCCCAAATTTCTTTTGCGGTTTTACACATAAAAATTCTTTCATATTCTTTGCGTGGTAACGCATTATAAATAACCATTTTAGCCTCATTATTTTTTGCTAGTTTCTTTTTCAAATCATCATTTTGTTTTTCAAAAGATACAATTTCATCCATTTTAGTTTCAACATTATATTGAATTGGGGGAAAATCACCAAAGGTAATGACATGCCAAAGATCAAGATCTTTTGATTTCACATAAGTTTCGAATCTATTTTTCCAATATAAAAATCCATCACTTTCAAATAGTGGTGGTCTTTGCATAGATTGCCCTTCTAAATATTTTAAAGATTCCATAGATCGTTACAAGTTTTAAAATACAATATATTTAAAAAAATCTTGCTAGATGTAGCTCTGATACCAATTGTGGAAAACTATAAGAGGGGTTGAATAGTTTTACGTCTTTTTAATTTGTTATAAAAGATTGTTTGAAAGTTTTCTTTGTTTTCAAAAGTTTAGATTCGATGCTATATGAAATCAAGTCTTGCACAATATGAACAACACTAAATATGTACGATAAAGCAATAATAATGTAAGTAAGGAAATAGATGAGAGTTGGAAAGATCGAACCGCGAGACAAAAGATTTATAGTGGTTCGGCTACAAGGTCACCTTCCTTGCCCTACTCCACTCCCCGAGTACCTAACTCGAGATTTTTCTTCACTATGTCAACAAGCTCCCTTATGGCGGAGAAAACCTTACACACCAATTTACACACCACAACTACGTCACAACTTATTCACACCTTCTACACAACTACTTCACACTTATTCACTACTTAATCACAACACTTCTTCACACCTATCTTCTTCACACCAATCTTCTTCACACCTATCTTCTACACACCTATCTTTTACACACCAATCTTCTTCACATCAATTTCCTTCACACCAATCTACTTCCTAACTCTTCTTCTTCACAAATAACTACTAACCAATCACACTATATATATATCTAACTAAACTATCTTCTAACAAATATTCACAACTAATCACACAATGATATAAATACAATGATTATGCTCTAACAACTTAGATGTGGAAATTACAACAAGTTGTAATACTTCTTGTCTTGAGGGATAGAAGTATTCTTCTCTTGCACTTGAAAGAATGATGTTTGGATCACTTTGAAACAAAGATTTAAGAATATATGATCAAAGGATTTAGAGAATGGAAATGGAGATCTAGAACAGAAAGTTTTGGAGTGCAAAAGGTGAGAAATATTCCAGATTTTAGGTGGTATTTATAGGCAACAAATTCTGACAGAGGAGCGTGGCCGGTCCCCTTAAATCAAGGTCGCCCCCCCCCCCCCCTAAAATTAAGGGGACCGCCCCTTATAATTAAGGGGGCCGCCCAGCTGTAACGGCCAGATTTTTTGTTTTTTAGTGGGGAAAGTTTATTTGGTGAAAAACTAACTGATTTTGGTTAAAAATTTGAATTCATATATTTAGTATGAATAAAACATTTTTCTTTATTACCAAAAGTGTTTTTCAAAACTATATAATATGTTTATATAATTAAATAAACTTTGTAATACTTAATTAAATTTCCCTTTGATTATAAATTGCACTAAACACTTTGTTTATTCATACCTTAAGTGATTTGGATGTAAAGAGAATGTTAATCACTAAATACTTGTTTATGTCACAAGTTTTAATTCTATGAGTTTATATTTTTTAATAATCAAAACATAGAGATATTGATAATATGTTAATAATGTTTTTAGGCATTATTTATGTCAACAATCCGGACATCTCTGCAACAAATATTTGAATCTTTCCCAAGCTTCAAATACTGATTTTTTGTGCAATTGCCGGAAATTTAGAATATCTCTTCTAAATTGCATCATTTTTGTGTATGGAAAGTATTTTGAAAGAAACTTGAGACACATCTCGTCCCAAGTATGAATTGAATGGTTTTTAAGAGTATAAAACCAAGATTCGGCTTCATGGGTTAACGAAAAGGGAAAGAGATTCAAACGGATGTTGTCTTGAGAAACTCCGTTTTGTTTGTAGAATTGAGTGATCGAAAGAAATTTGTCCAAATGATAATTAGCATCTTCATCTTCAAACCCGTGAAATTGGCAAGATTGGCTAATAAGCTCAACCATATGATCTTTCAATACAAAATAATTTGTCGGAGCGATCGGTTCTCCTCTACCGATAAGTGATGGACGATAAAAATCTTCCATGGTCCGAGGATCATGGGACAAGTAATCGAACATTTTGAAGAATTAAACAACGAAGAGGGATAAGAAGATAGAATTAAACGTTTAAGACGATTTAAAGATTTTTTTTTTTTTTTTTTTTTTTTTTTTTTTTTTTTTTTTTCGTATCAATAAAATAAATCAAAATAAAAGTGAAAATCAAATATGAAAAAGAAAAATATTTTTTATTTTTATTATTTATTGAAAAACAAATCACAAACTTTTTTTTGGGTAACCGTCACGTTAATCATAACTGTTTCCTTTAAAACTACTCGCGACGAAACGGGAAAGTAGAATTTTCCCGCTTAATCGGTTGTAGTAATTGAAATAATCCGATAATCAATTAATTTCACGTTTTTGTTATATTGTGAGACTTTTTTGGTTTACAACGCTCTGCCTTCCACGGGAGAGTCGAGGCTGTAAATTTATTATTTTTTAGTATTTTTGTAAACACTTTAGGAAAAGTGTTTTGAATTTTTCAATTTTTATAGAAATATATATATAAAGTAGAGGAATGCTTAACAAAACACGATTTTTCAAAACAATTATTCAAAAACTCACTTCGACCTTCCCCGGCAGCGGCGCCAAAAATTGATTGTGTGAAAATCAATCTTATTATAGTATAGTAGTATTATATCGAAATGATCCGCGTGAAATACGGATCACCCGAGTCGTATCCGAGTGAAGGTGAATGGAATCAAGAATATTGATTCGTGAAAACCGTGAATTGAGAAGTGTAAAAGTGAAAATATCAATCAAGTAATTCAAGTATTCACAAACAAAGATGAAACATGCAAAGAGTACAAGTTAACTATGCACCAAAGTCTAAATCGTAAAAACGGTAATGAAACCGCGTTATTTAACTTTTAACGAAAAATGATCCTACGAATGTGAGGTTATTTTCTAAAAATCTTAAACTACTAAAATTAATTTCCAGAAAAAGTTTTTTTTTTTCCTATTATTTTTCTATGAATTTATTTTGATTTTTTGTAATTTTAAATGAATTAAAAAGTAAGAAAATAGAAAAATAAAGTGGAAAAATGAAAATAAAATTCTGAAAATCCTAAAATATTATAAAAGAATTTCTAAAAATATTTTTGTATTTTTCACAACTATTTATGAATTTTTATGGATTTTTGTTATTTAAAAACTATTTAAAAATGAATAAAATAAAAAAGAAATTAAGAAAAATACTAAAACTAGTTGGAAAAATCTAGAAAAATTCCAGAAAATCAAAAATATTAAAAACAACTTTGAGAAAAATTTTGAAGAGAAAAGAAGCTGTTTAAGTGCTTATTCTGATGAAACTGCTTATCACAAGTGCTTATTATTAAGCACTTGTGAACACTACTGAATGAAACTTTGAAAATATAATCCTTATGATAACAAATGTTCAGTTATGCAATGAATGGACAAATAATATCACTTAAATCCACAAAATCACAATGAATAAGCAATAAGCTCAGATAATAAGCACAACAAACACAAAATGGTTCCAGAAGCCAAGTTATGATACCATACACTCAACCTACTTAGATATAACTCAGAAACATACACAAATCACATATACAAGATCAGAAACACAATTGCAGGCCTATTATCAAAAGCAGTTTCCTGTCTCACACAAGCTTATTAACAAGTTCACAAAGCACCTCCAATAAGCTTTAGATATCAAACAAATGGGGGCAAATGATCACTAGCACTACTGAGATTACAAATTCACAAAGAAATCACACCTACAACCTATTTTTATAGCCTAAAATGCCCTGAGTTCAGCAGCCAATAACACTGATTTCAGTTGACTTTTTATTATCTACTAAACTTTGACCAAAATGAATTTTATCAACTTAATTCTACAACTAATCAGATGTAATAAGCTATGATTAATCTAGTTAAGGCTATTTCTAAGTATAATGCAACTATGAGCTAAATTGTATTATCAATTAATTCCTATAACTAACTGTGTATGCAATAATTTTAACTTTGACTATTTAACAACTTCACTACTGATTTTATGTAATATTTAGACTACTAATGACTTAAGTGAACTAATCAAGTAACAATCTCCAACTTAATTACTCGAAACCACAGCAAAACAGTTTCATCCAAACACTCCTTAGGCTACCTATTTGCACTAAACCCACTGATTTTAAGCTTCAAGTAACATTTACACTACTCAATCTCAATCACTAATCACTGTTTGATGTTAATCCAGAAGCAATTCACCACAAATATCCACTAAATCATACAATCTCAGATCCAACAGTACTAATTCTCAAATTCCCAATATGACAGATGCTAAGATAGTATAATAGTGAAGCACTCAGATCTACAAATATGATCACAAATCACCAATACTCAATCCATAACACGGCAATGTACCTCAATAATCAACAACTCAACAGCAAGTAGCAATATGTTCCAACAACAATGAAATACAACAGATCCAAAGCAAACAAATGCAACAGATTAACAATCTAACACTAGCTTAACAATAATATCAATAATGAAAGCAAGAGTAAATCAATGAAACAGTTATGCTATTAGCTACACAATTCTACTAGTATTAAGCTATGAACTCAGAATTTGATTAGAACTTACAATTTGATTCCATCTCAGCAAAACAGAGATGGATTCACTAAGCTTGCCTATCTCTAGGATAGGCAGGTCCTTCCATTTCTGACCAAATCTATCCAATAAACCACAACTATCACTGGATCCAACCACCTTTTATTATTTTATACCTTTTGATGACTGAAATAGAAACATATATACCACAAGCTATTGAGCTTGAATATACTGTATATAAGCAGAATGCAGCTTATTGAAGACCTAAAACACATAAACTTTGAAACATTTTTTTATTTTTTTATTTTTATAATTTTTTTATCAGATTTATATTTTTTTTATTTTATTTTTACTTTTGAAAAATGTCTTTAAGATAGAATAAAAGTAAAGTATTCAAGCTGAAATAAACTAGATTAAGCAGTATAGTAAAGTATTTAACAGAATAAGTAGAATTAAGATGAACAATAAGCTGAGTTGTTAAGAAATAAGCGCTTTTATTAAAAATCTCAAGTAAAATTACTTCAACTACACTAAAATACAATTCAAAAAAAAATTGACAGAGTTTCATTACCTAAAAACTACACACCTAAATGGCTAGAATGAGCCTCTATTTATAGGAGGAGAATGAGGTTAGGGTCTCGGATTGCCAAGTTGGCAATCCGTGTGACCTGTGCTTTTTTAGATCCTCTGAGTACCCTTGGATTGCTTCCAATCATGTCATCTCTAATATCAACCCTTTGATCAGCTTTGATGACGCGTTCCACCCAATAACAGCTTGCCATGTGTCATTTTTGTGCTTCTTAGATACTCTGACACAATCCTGACATCACTGAGCTTCTAGAAGCAGTCTTGATTTGACAAGTATACCCTTAATTGTGGTAACAATTTTAACGGAACAGTACTTAGGGTTCATAGTCCCTGGGTAACTTTGGATTTGGCGGAAAATGGGAAGCGGGGTAATATATTTTGACTATTTGACCCTTTTTGACCCGTGTGATATTCTTTTACCGTGGTTGGGGTGGGCTTGGGTAGTGATATTTAGGCTTTTGGAAATTATTTGGGCTTGGCAGTAAACTTGGACTAGACTTGTAATAATAATACTAGAAATTCGGATCAAGGACCAATTGTGTAGTTATTAGAATTTTATGGACCTTTTCTGCCATTGTTCAAAAACTGAACTCCAAGGGTATAAGTTGCCATATTTGGAAATTTAAAGGTTGAATCTGACTTTTCTTCATAAATTTCCATAAGGGACTAGATGTGTAAACTTTGGAAAGTATAGGGACTAAATCTGCACTTTCTTCAAACTTCTCACAAGGATCACTTTTGCACAAGTATCAATCTCTGAGGACTCAATAAGCTCAACTTTGATTCCCAGCTTGACTTTCTGACTCATTCTACTCTCGTGCTCGTTATTGCCGGGTTTTTGCTTGTTTTTCGTCATTTTGTGAAATATCCTTACGTGCACATTTACAAACATAAAACACACAATTCTTTGGCATATGTTAGCACATTTAGTCTATTTGGGTTGGTATTTGGCCATGAAATGGTATGTGGATTAACACATACCACCTTCCCTTTCACACCCTTCTTCTTTGTGACCCTCTCGTACCAATTGGATAAGTCACAACTCTCTTGTTTGGCTTAGTAGGATAGTTCCTTGCCATGTGACCTACACCTTGGCAGTTTAAACACTTTACCGGATTACCCTGATTCACATTTCCATAATTCCCAACAACTGGAGCTGCCACATTCCTAATCTGATGACCCATTGCCTGATTGCCAACATTCTGACCCCTCTGATTTCCAACAAACTGACCCATCTGATTCCCTGCATACTGACCGTACTGATTCCCTGCATACTGACCCAACTAATTCTGCATATTCTGATTACCCATGTGAAATCCAGTAGCATATCCTTGCTGATTCCCTATAACTCCAACCATTTGGCCTCCATTGCCCATATTGAAACTCGGCTGAGCAATCTGCTTGTTGCAAGTGTTCGACGAAATCCTTTGGTTGTTGTTAGTTGGTGTAGAATAGCGTCCTTGGAATGCCTTTGTTAGAAAAGCAAACGCTTGTGTCAAGGCTGCAGTAGCTTCATCATTGTCAGTGAATTCTGTTTCTTGGAATTGTGGGTATTGTTGTTGCGGAATAACATGTTGCTGTTGTTGTGGGTAGAATTGTTGTTGGTAGACAGGTGTTGGTTGTTAAATGTATGATGGTTGCATGTAGTTGTGAGTGGAAGATGATGATGTTTGTTGTTGTGTGTTCACTGGTAAAGGTGTTGGTGTATTAGCCATTAATGCTAGAGGATCATGCTTTTTAGCAAGTAATTCAGCCCTTACTTCATTAGCTTCATCTTGATTTTGCTTCAATAAGTCGTACAACTGATCATAAGTCACTTCATGCAAATTCTTTGTTTGATAAACGATAGTGACGTATATTCCCCATTCTGGTTGTAACTCATTCAGAAAATTGGTGTTGTTAGCAATATTTGTCTGACTGAGGTTGTGTCTCGATAAATCATTCATGATCTTACAAACCCTGTGGTAGTACGACTCTATGGATTCACCAGGAATTGAAGTAAACTTGCGATGTTCCTTAAGCAATTGTGTTTCCATTTCCTATTTCCCGATGTTTGTCCCATACATTAACCTCTTCCTTAGAGTACTCAGTCTCATTCTGATCTCTGTAGTATGGTTGTACTTGGGGGGTTCCATTTGGATCACCAGGGTCTAGTACTTGTCTTGGTTTGAAGGGTCCTTCCATAATGGATTTGATGAGAAGTTTTCCATTTGGTTTGCTCTTAAGATAGCGCATCATACGACTAGCCCATTGTGAGTATCCACCCTTTGACAGCATGAGAGGTCGGTTTTCGGCACCGGCAGCATGAATATCTAGTTGTGTTGCCATGGATTGACTTCTAAGTGAAAAGTTGTTCTTAGGATCTTTTGAAAGATAACAAATGTTGTTGTTGTAGATTAGATGGTTTTGGTGAAGTTGAAAATTCGTTCTCGGTTGATTTTAGTGATTTCGTATTTTCCTTCTAAAAATTGAATTTGAAAATTTTCTTTCCCAAAATTTGAAAATCACTATAAAATGCAATTCTAAGATTACCAGAAAAATTTGAGTTTTCAAAATTTTTTACGCCAAATTTTACCGAAAAAATTTGAATTTTGGCCTAAAAATTTGAATTTCGGGCCAAATTTTTCAACGTTATACCAAAATTTGAATCTCGTGTAAAAATTGAACGTTTAGTCTCCTGTAAAAAAATAAAATTTACTCAAATTTTCCGGCCAAAAAACTCGATTTTTTTTTACTAACTCGATAACCTTGTCTAACTCGGTATTGCTCCTAACTCGGTATTGCTGCCTTACTCGGTAACCCCTTCCCTTACTTGGTAAAACTTCTTTAATCACTAACTCGGTAAACCTTTATGTTCTAACTCGATACAATCTTGTAACTCGGTATGGTCTTGTAACTCGGTAAGGTTAGATACTTTGGGCTAACTCGATAAAAATGAAGAAATTTCGACAGAGTTTCGTTTAGGTGAACACAAGTGAAATCCTTACTCGATAAACGATAAGGGATAAAGGCTAACTCGCCAAAAATTAAGCATACTCGATAAAGAGTTTTCCTAACTCGATAAAAACAGTACCTAACTCGGTAAACCCCTAACTCGATAAATCCTTAACTTGATAAAACCCTAACTCAATAATACGCCGATGAACAATAACTGATCCGAGATTTTCACCCAAAAAACATGATTTTTTCACCCAAAAACAATCTAAAACAACCTAAATTTATCCCTAGGCGATTAATACCACTTGTAGGACCATAGAACAACCTTAAACACTAAAGAATGAAGCTTAGATCTAGAGAGAGAAAGTAAGTAGAGAGAGAGAGAGTGGGAGGGAACTCTTGTGTGTGTAAATAAAAAGCCTTGTTATTACTAAGAGAACCAACCCTCAAATGAGGTATTACATCAGTATTTATACTAGTAGTGTAGGGCATCATAAATCTTTTACATTATCATACTATATTATAAAGCATGAATGCCTTCTATTATTAGAATACTTAAAATTAAGCCTTACAACTTCTAAAGCTATAAGTACAACAACCAATCCTACTTATAGAAATTCCTCTCATATTTAATTCTAACATACAATTAATACTAACATTAAATACAATAAATAAATCATTATGTACATTAAATACAATTAATTAACTGGTCAATAAATATAATTAATGCACTTATTAAAACACCCTTTACATAAGAAATACAAATTATCAAGCATATTGTACAACCAATTTAAACACAATTCTTGCATTAAATGTCACTAATAGAAATAATAAAGTATATTATACAAAATATTCAAGCCCGAACGGGCAATGGACCAAATGGGCTCGAGTCCGAACGGGCACGGGTCAAACGGGCTCGAGCCCGAACGGACACGAGCTAAACGAAATTTTTGATATCCGTAAATTTATTGTCAAAAAGAACATAATAAACTAAAATATGTTCACATATTGTACAAACCAAAAAAACTACTAATAAAATAAAATAAAATAAAATAAATAATAAATAAAATAATACAAACTAAGCAAAATTTCATCAAACTTTTGCCATAAAAAACTAATCAGTAAAGCTATTGACAAAAAACGTACAAATAGAATAAATTATTAGCCGAAAAAATTAAATTACAGGGTGCCCGCAGCTGCGTCGCGTGGGGACCCTGCCAGTTACACTAATAGCCCTTAGACTTTTACAAAACATGAATACTAAACATAAACTTCATCATAATGATATTCTAAAGCAACCTATTACAACACATTAATGACCGACACTTTTTATAAATAAAAATACGATCCTAACATGTTGTTAAATGTTCCAGGATATAATGACGTCCTGCACAAAACCATAGTTAGTAAGAAATTTGTATAATTATTACTATAAACATGAATGTGACACAAATCAAAATATCACAATTTTGAATATCGAATGAACCTAACGTCTATAGGAAAAAATAAGAGCAACGAAGAAGTTACTGATGGTAGAACCATTTCTAGCGATCATATAATAGCATGCCCTTGATGAGTGTGTAAATACTCATCATTTTTAGTCAATTCTGAGCTGCAAAACGATCAAAAATACTAAAAAACGCACCAAAATGCGAAGAAAATCCCAAAGATCGTATTTTATATGTTTCTGATGCAAAACGAGTGAAAACAAACGAAAAACGAACAAAAGTTACATAATTGGCAGTTTCAGTCCCCCGACTTTCAAAGTTTTACAAAACTAGTCCCTGGTCAATCATTTTCAAAGAAAAATCAACCCTTGCTCTTTAAAAGTCGAAACGAATCACAAATGATGTTTAGGTAAAACGATTTGGAAAACTACACAATTGGTCCCTATACTTTGGCCAATTGACAGTTTTAGTCCCCGGGGTTTCAAATGTGAAAAATTGTATTCTTGGTCCTTTGGTTTCTCTAAATTGACAGGATTGGTCCTTTGTAGAGGTTTGAAGTGATGGCAGAACAGGTCCCTCAAAAATTCAGTAAAATACACTTTTGGTCCTTGTGATAAAACCCTTACAACCAAACGGACCCAAAGGTATTATTGATCCAAAAAAAAAAATACTTATCAGCCCATCATAAACTCCCCCTTGGCCCAAAATTAATTCCAGCCCACAAGTAAAAAAAGACCCACGATCTATCTGTTTTGTTATTAAAACCTAAAGGGGATGGTCAGACGAGTCAAACTCAGACTCAGTTTTATCTTCTTCCCCAAAACTCTCTTCTTCCCCCCTCGTGACTGCATCCAGCCAACCCAACCATCACTATCCCTTCCCATCACCCTCAAAACCTTCTCCCAATCCCACTAAACCCCCTCCAAACTATACCTAACACCTTTAACCTATCACACTTAGACATGGTGGCAATCCACCTCTCACTTGGGCGCCAAAATAATAGCGGAAGGTTGTGATTTACTCAAGACTCATCAAGGGTTGAGATTCATTCAAAGAAAACACAAGGATGCCAGCTCAGTGATTACCTCAGTGAAGAAGCACATCGAAGAAGACAAGAATGGAGCTTAATTGGTACCTACCACTTCTAGGTCTTAGTATAAATAGATAGGTAATTGTAAGCCTAAGGGCATATTTTTGTCATATCATCTCTCATTTTTTATCTTCTGTAATTTTAATTTAAAAAGTTAAGTTTTTCTCAGTTTGTAATCTGAAATTTTAAGGTTTAATGAAAGTTGAATTTTAAGTTTATCTAAATTCTTGTTTAAGTTTCATATTCTTCTTTATCAAATTCTGCTTATTTAAATTTCACTTGAGTCCTGAAAAAGAAACAAAGCTCAGAAAAGAAAAAAAGTAAAAAATTCCAGAAAAGAAAGAAAAAAAATGGATGAAGATAAGATGGTGAGTAGCAACAGGAATGTAGCACGGTTTAGAGCCCATGGGGGCAGTTAGGGTGTTCTTGGTTCCTAGTTCTCAGTTCTGTGGATGACAAGTAGGTTTTGCTATTTTATTTGCTCATAATTCATGATAGTTGTTGCTTGCCTTTCATAATTCATAATTTATATGTTTCTAACTTAGATTTAGTATGTTTAGGAGTAAAATGGTTAGTGTTGAGTAGTGATTCAGTCATTTGCTTTAAAGGTGTAACAAAAGCTTTGAGTTAAGATCATAAGTTTCTTACATAACTTAGAATAGGTTTATCACAGCTCAATTCAGCAAATTGCAGTCGTTGTAATCTCAAAAAAAAAAAAAAAAAGGGTCAGAACTGGTTGGGCATTTGCAAAGGTAAAGGTTTATTCAAAATTTCATAAAGTAAAAATTGCTTACTTAGTTTTTTTAGCTAATTTCAAATCAAATCTTAGGATTCATTAATTAATGAAAATCAGTGAGGTTTGTTGATTTGAGAAGTCTATTAGCTTGTTTGTTAATCTAAAAAAGAAAATCTGAATTTGGGGTTGATTTGCTCAGTGCAAAGTAGGCGTAAAGTTGGTGGTCTGACACGATACTACCCTGCTTCATCAGTTTTTGGGCCAACTTAAGATTAGTGTAGGGTATTCGTTAACTGATGCTTAGGTTTAATTCTTGTTGCTATTAAAAGTCACTTAGGTGTATTTTAGGAAACTGCTTTTAGTCTTGCCAAATCAGCGTATTTGGCGCTTGATATTAAGCCTTATTTGGCCCTCGTGGGGGGCGTTTTTAGTGATCTGCTGCTAATTTCGTTGCTGGTCTTGTTCATTTTTTTTTTTATGATCTTGAGTATTTGCTGGGTATTTGTTGATTATTATTGTCAATGGTTGTTGATGGTACTTCGTAGTTTGTTTGCTTAAAGTCAGCAGTCAATAAGAACAAAAGAAAAGTAATTTTGCAATTTCAATTTTTAAGTCTATAATCTGAAAAAGGGATCTATCATTCGTTTGGAAATATTTGTTTAAAATCTGGCTTTAAAAAAAAAGAAAGAGGTTGAAGTCTGATCGTATTCTCTGTGCTCGAAAAGAAAAAAAAAATAATACCAAAAACTGACATGGGTGGGGGTCGAACCCAGCCCATTCAGTTCATAAACTCAAGCACACACCACCTCAACCGTTTGCCCTTGGGTCTTTTTCTTTAAAACATTACATAATTTAGTTTTTAAGTATTAGTGGTATTTTCATCCAAATAAGCTAATCAGCTTTGGGTAGCTTAATTGCTGGCTTATTTTGAACTTTTACCAAGTTTTTATATTTTTCCTAGGATAAACTTAGGCTAAGTTAATTTCTCAAAAAGTTTTCAGATTTTTAGCAAAAGTTTAAATAGTTTTAATAATTTAATTTCTTTAAATTAGTGTTTAATTTGTAGAAAATAGAAAAGTAATTGAAAATTCAAAATTCTTTTTCTCAAAAATTTCTTTTGTCATTTAGTACGTTAGAAAATTATTCGTGAACCCGGGGGACGTTTGGAACTCAAAACTCGCGTTTTATTTTGCGCTCTCGCATTATTTTTGAATAACGTTCGCGTTTTTAATTTAGTTTACGTTTTTAGGATTCCCGATAACTAATTATGTTTTCCTGTAGTTTTTAGGTATTTCTTAGACCGTTAGTTGCCTTAGGTTAATTTACTTTCACTTTCGTTCGTTAATTTTCAAAATTCGTTAATTTAACGTATCGCAACACCAAATAACGTTTCCAATCATACAAGATTTTAATCCAAATCTCTTTCGAAGCTTTCCATTCACACCTCGTTGGGGTACGACCCGGGAAATCACTTCCCGGTCTCACAATTTAAATATCACTTTCACAAGTTTTGCGAGGTAATCGTTTTCCTAAACGGTTTACTCGTATTACTTCACGATTATTTGTCTCACGACAAATTGTTGATATTTTGATAAAATTGTTGTTTGCACACACCAAAACACAACGAATCAAATGGCGCCGCTGCCGGGGAGGCTGTGTGTCGAAAGTCTCGATAAGGTTTAAGACGATTAGTCTTGTAGAACATTCGCAAGAAGTTACGCTTTTATAAAACTTATAAAAAACCAAAAATATTTTTCTTTTGTTTCTAGTATATGTATTATATCTATAAAAGTTAAGAAAAACACAAAAAGGTTTTCCCGTTTCATTGTTTAATAAATACAACATTAAAATCTTACCATCGCAAACCAAGGCAGAACACCTACCAACTGGGGGTGTGACCATAATAAGTTCCCAAACCAAAGATCAAAACTTGCCTTTGTATCACTTGCGTTTTGGAAAACTTTTAAACAAGAAAAACACTTTAAGAGGAGTCGAAACGGTATGTGGCGATCCAACGAACTTCGCCCAGTGAGAGATCCATTCTTCTCTCCCGCTCCTTTGTGCGTTTTTCTTTAGAAGTTAACCTTGCGTTCTTGATTATTGGTTTAATTTCCCTTGTCTTTAAAGTGGTATTGTTTTAATTGATATTTTTTGTGGTGCATGCGCACACGTTCGTCTACGTCAACGAGTCCTTTGCAATCACTTAATAACATTCCGAGAAGGCATAATCGACGACGTACCAATCGAATAGTCGAACCCGAGCTTCGTACTATTCCCGTCATGGCAGCCGAGCCCACTATGAATGAGCTTCTCCAAGCACCCATCGAGGGTTACGGAGATGCTATCATCATTCCAGCCATCGTGGCTGACAACTTCGAGCTTAAGACGGGGTTGATTAACTTAGTCACCTCACGGAAATTATATGGTTTCGAGTGGGACGATCCTCAAGATCACATTCGATGGTTCAACAAAATCACGTCTACCATCAAATGCAAAAATGTCCCTGAGGAAGCTATCAAACTTATTCTTTTCCCGTTTTCCCTCAATGGGGCTGCCAAAAATTGGCTAGACAAACAACCCCCTCGATCGATTGAAACGTGGGAAGATTTGGTCAAGAAGTTTGTGAACGAATTCTTTCCTCCATCTAAAACCACCGCCCTCAAGAATGAGATCATGAAATTCACTCAAAAATTCAATGAATCATTCGTTGAGGCATGGGATCGTTACAAGGACATGCTTCGTAAATGTCCTCATCACGGTTTCTCCGAGTTAATGCAACTCGACACTTTCTATAATGGTGTGAGCCAAGTCGATCAAGACTCTCTTAATGCCTCCGCGGGAGGAAATTTCTTGAATCGAACCACCAAAGATGCTTTGATGATCATTGAAAATAAGTCTAAGGTCCGCATTCCACGAAGCAAATCAGTTGTTTCACAAATTAATGTTGGTCCTTCTTCCTCATCACCCGTGGCTCAATCTAGCACCGATGCTAGACTTGACAAGCTCACAGAAGCTATTCATGCTTTGGTTCTCACCAAAACAAAGAAAGTTTCTTCTCAACCTGCCGAAGTCAAAAAGGTTGATACTTGTGTTACTTGTGGTGGTCCATACGCTTACTACAATTGTACTGCCACCGATGGCAATCCATTTGAAGTTAATGCTATAGTCGGTAATTCTAACCAAGGAGGTAACCAATACCGTCTTCAAATGGTACCAAATTACCGTGCTAACAATCAAAGTGGTCCACCCGGTTTTTCTCAACCCAATAATCCAAATAGATTCAATCAAAATCAACAAAGAAACCCGAATGTTCAAAACCAATTTCAAGCCCCTATGAACCAATATCAAGGGGGAAATTACAACCAAGGTTCTCAAAATCAAGGAAACTTGAATAGAAACCAAGGTTATGGTAATTTCAATCAAGGAAACAACTTTCATGGTAATCAAAACCATGGGAATTTTCAAAATCAAGGTTTCAATCAAAACAACCGAGCTCAAAACTTTCCTCAAAATCAAACCGTTGCTCAACCTCAATCATCAACCAAAGAATTGTTGAAGCAATTTATGAAAGCTCAAGAAGAAACTAACAGGTTGTTGATCGGTCAAATTTCTGAACTAAAGAAGTCTTTAAATGATCGACCTTCGGGATCGGGAACGCTACCAAGCAACACGATCGCCAACCCGAAGGGCGATGTAAAGGCGATCACAACCCGTAGTGGAGTTTCTTATGATGGACCCACGATTCCTACTACCTCATCTTCTTCTCCTCCTGAGGTAGTGGAACGTGAACACGAGGCTACAAAGGATAAGGTGCAAATCACAAGTACACGAAGTACCGCACACGTCCAACCTCATGTTGTCCCAAAAACCAAATCAAAACCGGGAATTGTTTTTGAACCATCGGAAAATCCCGTTCAATCAAAAGTTTCAATACCATATCCTTCGCGTTTAAATGATCAACGACTCCGCGAGCAAACTAATGATCAAATAAAAAAGTTTCTTGAAATTTTTCAAAAATTACACTTCGACATTAGTTTCGCGGATGCTCTTCTCTATATGCCCAAGTTTGCTTCCCCTTTCAAGAGTCTTCTAAGTAACAAAGAGAAGCTATTCGAACTCACCAAAACTCGTTTGAACGAAAATTGTTCGGCGGTTCTCCTAAAGAAACTTCCCGAAAAATTAGGAGAACCCGAAAAATTTCTCATTCCATGTGATTTCCAAAAGCTTGAGGAATGCTTTGCCTTGGCCGATCTTGGCGCTAGCATAAACCTCATGCCTTTCTCTATTTGGAAAAAACTTTCACTTCCCGAGCTTACACCAACACGAATGACTCTCGAATTAGCAACCCGTTCGGTTACGATTCCGAAGGGTATTGCTGAAGATGTCTTTGTGAAGGTTGGCAAGTTCCATTTTCCTGCCGACTTCGTAGTGGTTGATTTTGATGCCGATCCTCGTGTCCCCCTTATCTTGGGAAGACCATTCTTAAAAACGGCTCGTGCATTAATCGAAGTCTTCGAAGGAGAAATGACTCTTAGAGTTGGCGATGAAAAATTGGTCATTAACATTGAAAACACTTCAAAGGATCTTCTCGACCTTGAACGAGAAGAAATCAACCGACTTGATGTCATCGATTTTGCATGTGATGACCATATTGAAGAAGTGTTAAATGTGCAAGGATCAATCAATCATTCCAATGATGTCTCTCCTCCCTCTCTTACTCCATTTTTGGGAAGTGACTTCATTTTGGAAGAAATCGAAGCTTGTTTGTCGTGTTATTCTCATGTTGATTATGATTCTATCAATCCCGAGGAAGACATACTTCTCCTTGAGAAGTTGCTCAATGATGATCCTTCATCTCTTCCTCCAAAAGAACTTCATAATATGGAAGTCAAAGATGTTGAAAAAACTGATGACTTTCCTGATGCGGAACTCAAGGAACTTCCGCCTCATCTCGAGTACGCGTTTTTGGAGGGTAACGATAAGTTTCCCGTCATAATCGCTAAAGACTTGAATGAGGAAAATAAAACCGCTCTTCTCAAGGTTTTAAAGTCACACAAGCGAGCCATTGCTTGGAGACTTTCCGACATCAAGGGTATTAACCCGGAATTTTGTATGCACAAAATTTTGATGAAGGATGACTATAAACCGGCGGTTCAACAACAAAGACGGGTAAATCCTAAGATTCATGAGGTTATCAAGCAAAAGGTCATAAAACTTCTTGATGCCGGTTTGATTTACCCTATTTCGGATAGTCCTTGGGTGAGTCCCGTTCATTGTGTGCCCAAAAAGGGTGGCATAACGGTTGTCAAAAATGATGATAACGAGTTAATTCCGACTCGATTGGTAACGGGTTGGCGCATTTGCATTGATTATCGAAAATTAAACGACGCCACCCGTAAAGACCACTTTCCATTACCTTTCATGGATCAAATGCTCGAAAGATTGGCAGGAAACTAATACTATTGTTTCCTTGACGGTTTTTCGGGATATTTCTAAATTCCCATCGATCTTCAAGATCAAGAAAAAACGACTTTTACGTGCCCATACGGAACATTTGCTTATCGACGCATGCTTTTTGGCTTATGCAATGCTCCGGGCACGTTTCAAAGATGCATGATGGCCATTTTTCATGACATGATCGAGAAAACAATGGAGGTCTTCATGGATGATTTTTCGGTCGTTGGGAATTCATTTGAATCATGTCTCTCCAATTTAGACAAAATGCTTCAAAGGTGTGAAGACACCAATCTTAGTCTAAATTGGGAGAAAAGTCATTTCATGGTCAAGGAAGGAATTGTCCTTGGCCATAAGATTTCCAAGAGCGGGATTGAGGTTGATAAAGCTAAAATCGACGTCATTGCTAAGCTTCCTCCTCCCACTACTGTCAAAGGTGTTCGGAGTTTCCTGGGTCATGTCGGCTTCTATCGTAGATTCATTCAAGATTTCTCGAAGATAGCTAGGCCTATGACCCGACTTCTTGAAAAAGAGACTCCATTTGTCTTTTCCGATGAGTGCATCGAAGCTTTTCAAACTCTCAAGAAAAAGCTTACCGAGGCACCCATTCTAGTTGCCCCCGATTGGGACCTACCTTTCGAACTCATGTGTGATGCAAGTGACTTTGCAATGGGTGAGGTCTTGGGGCAACAAAAAACCAAGCATTTTCAGCCGATTCATTATACAAGCAAAACCTTGACCGAAGCTCAAGCTCATTACACCACAACGGAAAAAGAATTACTAGCCGTGGTGTATGCGTTTGAGAAGTTTCGGCCATATTTGATCTTGACTAAATGCATAGTGTACACGGATCACTCGGCTCTAAAATATCTCTTTGCCAAGCAAGACGCAAAGCCGAGATTGCTCCGTTGGGTTCTCCTCCTACAAGAATTTGATATCATCATTCGTGATAAAAAAGGAGCCGAGAACCTCGCTGCTGACCATCTTTCCCGATTGGAGAATCCTCATCAAGGAGTTCTCGAGAAAAAGGAAATCAATGAAACTTTTCCTCTCGAGACACTCAATGTGATTTCCTCTCGTGGTGATTCTAGTACCCCATGGTTTGCCGACTTTGCAAACTACCATGCGGGGAACTTCGTTGTCAAAGGGATGTCGTCCCACCAAAAGAGCAAGTTTTTCAAAGATGTCAATCACTACTTTTGGGACGATCCCTATCTGTTTAAAATTTGTGCGGATCAGGTTATTCGAAGGTGTGTTCATGGCCAAGAAGCCATGGAAATCCTAAAGGCTTGTCATAATGGACCCACCGGGGGACATCATGGCCCGAACTACACCGCTCGAAAAGTATTTGAGTCCAGTTTTTATTGGCCCTCCATTTATAAAGACGCCCATGACTTAGTCAAATCTTGTGACTCGTGTCAACGTCAAGGAAAGATCACACAACGGGATGAAATGCCTCAAAACGTCATCCAAGTATGTGAAATATTTGATGTTTGGGGCATTGACTTTATGGGGCCGTTCCCGTCTTCACGAGGGAACAAGTACATACTCGTGGCCGTTGACTACTTGTCAAAATAGGTCGAAGCAAAAGCTCTCCCAACCAACGTTGCCCGAGTAGTTGTAAAATTTTTGAAATCGTTATTCTCAAGGTTTGGAACTCCCCGCGCTATCATAAGCGATCGCGGTACTCACTTTTGCAACGAACAATTTGCAAAAGTCATGCTCAAGTATGGTGTCACTCACCGACTTGCTACCGCCTATCACCCACAAACAAGTGGGCAAGTGGAGGTTTCAAACCGAGGTTTGAAAAGAATTCTTGAAAGAACCGTAGGCGAAAACCGTGCATCTTGGTCGGATAAGCTAGATGACGCTCTATGGGCTTTTCGCACGGCTTATAAAACACCCATCGGGTGTACTCCTTATAAGCTCGTGTATGGAAACGCTTGTCATCTACCGATTGAGCTCGAGCACAAAGCCTATTGGGCGTTGAAGAATGCCAATTTTGATCTTAAGTCTGCGGGTGATCATAGGAAAGTTCAACTTAATGAACTCAATGAACTTCGTGATCAAGCTTACGAAAACTCTTTAATCTATAAAGAGAAAACAAAGAAGATCCACGACTCCAAAATCAAGAACCGCGTTTTCAACGTTGGTGACCGAGTCCTTCTTTTTAACTCTCGATTAAAGATATTTTCGGGTAAGCTTAAAACCCGTTGGACCGGACCTTTCACCGTTGCCAAAGTTTATCCTTATGGTACCGTCGAGTTATCTCAAAACGACGGTCCAAATTTCAAAGTAAATGGGCATCGGTTGAAACACTATTTTGGAGGGGACATACCACCTATTGTCCCGGACCTCCAAACTTTCCCCATGGACCAATGAATTCGGGGATCGAGTCAAGCTAGCGACTCGACAAACAAAAACAAGTAACAACAAACATGGGTTTTCACCCGTGTCTCTGATTTCCTTCTATTTTCTAACACCCTAGTGTGGGGGAGTGGCCACCCCCTGCAGCTACTTGAGATGTACATATCTTTAAAAAAAAAAAAAAAAAAAAATGTGTGTTTGAATAAATAAAGTGAAAAATACAAATGATGTTCCCACAGTTAGCTTTTAATATTCTCGTCTTTCATTCAAAATTTCAGCATAATCGCCGGGACTTTGAATATTGAGGACAATATTCAACTCTAAGTGTGGGGGAGGGGAAAATTCTAGCGAATTTTATCAAATTATACCGTCTAGTACCCCCGTTTTTTGCCAAAAATTTAAAAAAAAAAATTTACTTTATTTTCAAAATTTTTGTGGTTATCAATTCGCCTTGTCTAACCGACAAAAGGGATTGGCTAATCCAGGAGCAAACGGCTCTTGGTAAAGATAACTCAAACCCGTTGATGGCTTGCAATTTGCCAAAAATTGTATGGTTCCTCAACTCCCCATCATCCTCAAAAGCTAATGGGTTGGCTAGACCGCAAGATTATGGCTTGTGGTAAAGGCAGTGGAAAAACCATAATTGGTAATCAACTCACCAAGATGTTGACTATTCCATCAAGATTTGGCTAGTCCAGGAGCAAACGGATTCTGGTAAAGACAAATCAAAACCGTTGAAAGCTGGTGGTTTGCTAAAAATCACATGGTCATCGGATGGACCATAACTCTTACTTGAAACCAATAGCGTCCGGCTACTCCAGAAGTGATGGCTTTTGGATGAAGATAAGATGGTGAGTAGCAGCAGGAATGGAGCACGGTTTAGAGCCCATGGGGGCAGTTAGGGTGTTCTTGGTTCCTAGTTCTTAGTTCTGTGGATGACAAGTAGGTTTTGCTATTTTATTTGCTCATAATTCATGATAGTTGTTGCTTGCCTTTCATAATTGTTAATTTATATGTTTCTAACTTAGATTTAGTATGTTTAGGAGTAAAATGGTTAGTGTTGAGTAGTGATTCAGTCATTTGCTTTAAAGGTGTAACAAAAGCTTTGAGTTAAGATCATAAGTTTCTTACATAACTTAGAATAGGTTTATCACAGCTCAATTCAGCAAATTGCAGTCGTTGTAATCTCAAAAACAAAAAAAAGGGTCAGAACTGGTTGGGCATTTGCAAAGGTCAAGGTTTATTCAAAATTTCATAAAGTAAAAATTGCTTACTCAGTTTTTGTAGCTAATTTCAAATCAAATCTTAGGATTCATTAATTAATGAAAATCAGTGAGGTTTGTTGATTTGAGAAGTCTATTAGCTTGTTTGTTAATCTAAAAAAGAAAATCTGAATTTGGGGTTGATTTGCTCAGTGCAAAGTAGGCGTAAAGTTGGTGGTCTGACACGATACTACCCTGCTTCGTCAGTTTTTGGGCCAACTTAAGATTAGTGTAGGGTATTCGTTAACTGATGCTTAGGTTTAATTCTTGTTGCTATTAAAAGTCACTTAGGTGTAGTTTAGGAAACTGCTTTTAGTCTTGCCAAATCAGCGTATTTGGCGCTTGATATTAAGCCTTATTTGGCCCTCGTTGGGGGTGTTTTTAGCGATCTGCTGCTAATTTCGTTGCTGGTCTTGTTCATTTTTTTTGTATGATCTTGAGTATTTCCTGGGTATTTGTTGATTATTATTGTCAATGGTTGTTGATGGTACTTCGTAGTTTGTTTGCTTAAAGTCAGCAGTCAATAAGAATAAAAGAAAAGTAATTTTGCAATTTCAATTTTTAAGTCTATAATCTGAAAAAGGGATCTATCATTCGTTTGGAAATATTTGTTTAAAATCTGGCTTTAAAAAAAAGAAAAAGAGGTTGAAGTCTGATCGTATTCTCTGTGCTCGAAAAGAAAAAAAAAATAACACCAAAAACTGACATGGGTGGGGGTCGAACCCAGCCCATTCAGTTCATAAACTCAAGCACACACCACCTCAACCGTTTGCCCTTGGGTCTTTTTCTTTAAAACATTACATAATTTAGTTTTTAAGTATTAGTGGTATTTTCATCCAAATAAGCTAATCAGCTTTGGGTAGCTTAATTGCTGGCTTATTTTGAACTTTTACCAAGTTTTTATATTTTTCCTAGGATAAACTTAGGTTAAGTTAATTTCTCAAAAAGTTTTCAAATTTTTAGCAAAAGTTTAAATAGTTTTAATAATTTAATTTCTTTAAATTAGTGTTTAATTTGTAGAAAATAGAAAAGTAATTGAAAATTCAAAATTCTTTTTCTCAAAAATTTCTTTTGTCATTTAGTACGTTAGAAAATTATTCGTGAACCCGGGGGACGTTTGGAACTCAAAACTCGCGTTTTATTTTGCGCTCTCGCATTATTTTTGAATAACGTTCGCGTTTTTAATTTAGTTTACGTTTTTAGGATTCCCGATAACTAATTATGTTTTCCTGTAGTTTTTAGGTATTTCTTAGCTCGTTAGTTGCCTTAGGTTAATTTACTTTCACTTTCGTTCAATAATTTTCAAAATTCGTTAATTTAACGTATCGCAACACCAAATAACGTTTCCAATCATACAAGATTTTAATCCAAATCTCTTTCGAAGCTTTCCATTCACACCTCGTTGGGGTACGACCCGGGAAATCACTTCCCGGTCTCACAATTTAAATATCACTTTCACAAGTTTTGCGAGGTAATCGTTTTCCTAAACGGTTTACTCGTATTACTTCACGATTATTTGTCTCACGACAAATTGTTGATATTTTGATAAAATTGTTGTTTGCACACACCAAAACACAACGAATCAGCCCTCCTGCCCAAATATAAACCGGTGTGAGTAATCTTAATGGTATATGAATGAACATAGTGAAACCAGTTTCAGGATATAAATTGGTGCATCATAAAGTTATTATTCAAGATAAATTTCTAAAAAAGATGTATGTGCATGTAAGTCAACTTAAGAGTATTTGAAAGCCCTCTCAGACACACCCCAACATCTAAGTGGGTAGAGCATCTGAAATTTTAACAATTGCAGATCGTGGACTGCTAAACTTATTACACACAATTGTTCTTGCAAAACAATTATCACGTACTAAGTTTTAAGCATAAAATAATTATTATCTGAGATGTTGAGCAAATAAATTGCTTACGATAAACACCAACTTACCTTTTCATCTAAGATTTTAGTAGCCAAAGCCCAATACTGCGGAGGAAATTAAATGAAGTACTCCAGATACAAAGTATGGAAACGTATCTATAATAAAACTGGTGCAAAAATGAGGAGAAACTGTAAGTACCTTTTCAAGAATGGTGCAGGTAAAATTTTGGCCGCACGTTGCTTAGGATTTGGCTGCTTTACCTCTAGTGATGTGAATCTTCATGATCACAGCCTCTAAGACCTGACTACAACACAACCATCCATCAGACAGTAATATAAATTTCCACAAATTATACCAACACACAAACCGGCTTTCCTAATCATTATCTGTTATATTAAAGTTACATACATTAAAAAAGAGGTGAAACATAATTATTAGAGTATATGTTTATTTTTAAGATACCAAACAATTAAAACATAAAAGGTTAAAAAGAGATGAAGAACAATACTTTTGATAAGGGCCAGTATTTGTGTTAGTCTAGAGGTCATCGTCGCCGCTGGTCGGAACAAAGATTAAATGGACCGTTCAAAAACCTGCAAAAAGATTGACAAAACCAATCAAGAAACAATCTTTATTAAAAAAATAATAATAAAAAAAAAATCCAGTACATAAAACATAAAAAATATCATCAACACCTAATGATTTTCATCAACAAAACATAAAAATTAAAACCCCTATTTTTCTTATATAAATCTGATACTTAACGTCATACCTGGGTTTGGAAAATCTGTTTAGAAGCACCTATCGCGTATGTTGTGTGTTGGCCTTATACCACCACACAAAGTGCAAACCCAACGGCGAATGAAACCGACCTTCGAGAAGAGTGCAGACCGCCATATGTTCTTGTTTGTTTGAGAACTCCGTGTGACCTTCTTCTCTTAATTTTAATGTTGTTGTTTGAGAACTCAATTTGTGGATAACCGCCATAGGTGCGTGTTTGTTTGAGAATTGCCTGGAAAATGAAGATAACGAAGAAGATAAGCTTATCCAAACTGGCCATGATAACCAAGCTGGACACCAGCAATGGGCTGGGCCAAATAGATGTGAAGCCTAAACGACAATTCGTGCGTTGTTTTGCGTCCTTACATTATATACATATAGTAATATCTAAATTTGAAGAAAGCAATATATATATATATATATATATATATATATATATATATATATATATATATATATATATATATATATATATATATATATTTTACCAAACAAAGTGCTAAAAAAATCTAAAAGCCTTTCACAACAAATTACATTTTAAATAATAAAAATTCTCTTAATTTGAAAGAATTGTAAGTTTATTCTTACATTAAGATAATAATTATAAAGGTTTAGTATTCTACTTGTCAACTTAAAATACCAAAGTTAATGTTAGGGCCGTAAAAAAGTCAGAGTTTTTAGCGAGCAATGAGGTCATTTAAGTTTGACTTGATCTACTCGAGATTCCATCGAATTCGAGTCCGAATCTAATAAACCAACTCAAATGACATAACTAATCAAAATTGAGTTTTTAATAGCTCGACGTGGCTCTAGCTTTCGAATTCATATATGTATATGTAAATTTATTATATATAGCCCATAGGCGAAGATGAATATTGATTTTACCACAAGTATTTACTCAATAAATATCGTTTAAGTAAATTGCAAAATAACAAAAATACTATTCTTAGGAACAATTTTTCATAAAATACACTTTTCCAGCAAAACATTCTAGGATAAATTACATTGATCACTCCGCTTTGTTCTCATATTTGGTCCCCCAGTTTGATTTAATGGTGTACATGGTCCCTGTTTTGGCAAACGGTTACCCGTTTGGTCCCTGGAACCCCGTTATATATAAGACTAATTAAATGGTATTGCTAAGTGCCTTGCGATGTTAATAAAATGCCCCTTACCCCATTTATTCACTTACTAACTCACGTTGCTCACTTCCCCTTCTCTCTAGCACTTTTTCACTCTCTAATAACCACCATCATGCTACCACCACCACCATGACTAATTGAGTTTTATGTGAATAATAGGTTGGATGGATTTCCTACGTGTGATTATGACCAAAAACACTTGTTATTTCGCCAATATAAACAGCTGAAAGGCACATTTTAGACACGATAAACTTCCAATTCACACATATATCATGTTACGAAAATATGATATCAGCAACTACAGTAGCAACACTCAATACATATATTATAAAAAACTCATTGTAGAAACTAAAAGGGGGGGGGGGTTGAATAGTTTCTCCGTTTATAGTTACGTTTTAAAACTTTTACCTCTTTTGTGTTCTTGTTGCAAATCCGTTAGATTGGATAGTTATGTGATACTTATGAATACTACGACTATAAGTAAAGTAAGTAAAGAAATAAGGAAAGAACACAACCAATCCAAGGCGCCGAGATTTATAGTACCACACTCGAGAGTTCACAATCAATATGTCAACACACTCCCTTCAGGCGGAGCAAACCGTACACAAGCTTACACCAAGTTTAACGTCACTAAGCGGAATGTCGAGTCATAACTCTAGCTAGAACCAATCTACACAAAGGCCCACGTGGCCACATAAACAAGCACTCTTGTCTACTTAGATCGACACACGATCCAAGTCTTCACACGGACGATCACTCTGTCTAATTCTTCACACGAACGAGCACTCCCGTTCACTTGAATCTTCACCCGATTCAAACCTTCACACACGGACTTTACTGAGTCCTAATCTTCACACTAGAACTAAATTAAGGCCTAGTCTTCACATGACACACAAACTAACACAAAGTCCTAATCTAAATACAACACTTCTCGGACTTACACCTTTGTCCGAATATATCCTAACACACCTAATCACGACTCACACACAAGTTGGATATAAAATCTTACAATATACTCAAATGAGAGTGTTGGAGGAAGAAGAGAATCGTAACACTTGTTACGTTTATGTGTGGACTCAAATAACACTTTGATTCTCGACGACTTTGAGTGTTTGATTGGTTCTGAACGGTCAACTAAGTTTTCCAATGTGATTGGTCAACCAAGTCAAACATCTAAAACCAACTAACCAAGGAGTACAGTGTATTCCCGGGTCGTTATGTCCCAGCGAGGTAAGCAATTGTATTTAAAACGTTTAAAGTGATCGGGTGATTTAACAGAAGGGTCAGGAATTTGATTTGAACAATTATACTACGAGATTATGACTGAGAATGGCTTAGAAACAATAATGGAATAATTACTGATGATCAGATAACCTAGAAACGTAAGTTAAACCTAAAACGCGCGTTTGGATTTAAAACAAACGCGAACGCGCAAAATAAAAAGTGAAACGAGAGCAAATAAAGTCCTACGAATGTGAAAATTATATTTTTACAATCCTAATGTTATAAGAAAATTTTTAGAAAAAGAAAAATAATTTTTACACTATTTAATTAATTACCATTAATTAATTACAAATTAATAATTACTTTTTAATTAACTAAATTACACTAATTATTAATTAATTATGAAAATTAACTAGAAAAATGAAAATTAAATTTAGAAAAATCTAAAATATTATAAAACTAATTTTAAAACAGAAAACCTATTTTTTTTTTCTACTTTTTAATTATTTAATATTAATTAAAACTAATTATTTAATTGATTTAAACTAAAATTAATTATAAAAAATACTAAATGACAAAAGAAAAATCTGAAAAAATTCCTAAAATTATTTTAACTAAAAAGGAACATGAGAACAATTTAAAAAAGGAAATTGCTTATAAATAAGCAGAAAATAAGCCAAAAGGGCTTAAATAGAAGCTATCACTTAACTTATTTTTTGTCTTTTTCTTAATTTTCTTTTACAAAACTCTTAAACTACTGAAAATGGGCAACTTTTAAAAAGACACAATGATTAAGAATAAAAAATAAGCAGATTGAGTGCTTAAAAGCTTAACAGATTGTATTTCAAGCTTATTAGGCCTTTAATTTCTGATTAAGCTAATAAAAGGCTACCAAATGATTCCACAGAGCAAAATAGACCAGCAACAGATCTTAATGACTTGAAATGAACCAATAAAGAAAGATAAGCACTCAGAAATAAGCAGATAAGCACACATGAGTACTTGGCAAAACCATACAGGCCAAAGTAGGCACAAAGGTCCACATAACAGGCCAAAGCAGGGTCCCCTAGGATGGTCAGGGGTCCAAAATTGAACTTCTTATGGACTCGAAGGCTTCTGAATAAGCCAATAAGCTCACACTAAGGTTCTCTAATAAGCCCTAGAGAAACCCTAGAAATAAGCTCAAAATCTGAGGTCACAAGAAAAACTCAGTGAACCAGACCAATTGCAGGCCTAGTTTTGGTGGGTCAAATGAGGTCAAAAAGCTAAAGTAAGGCCTGAATTAGTAAATTAGCTTATTGAGGTTAACAATAAGCCAGAATCTACAAGTTGGGTCCCACTATGTAACAAGATACAAGCTTGGAAACTTGGGTCTAAACACTGATCCACTAAAAAATCGATATTCTGCACCCACAAGTGATTTTAACTTTTAGAGATTTTGTACCACTTTGACTTTTGTGAGATTCAAATGACCAATTATTACTGAAAATGATGTATAAACCCTAAATGAAAGTAACTTAAGCAATCTAAACAAGTTTCAAATCTAAATGATGATTATACTACCTTGGTACTACAACAGTGGACAGATTAGAACAAGTAAACCACTATTTTGACTTTTTTCCAATTGAAGCTTGGTTTTTATGACTAATATGAGTTTTAGTACCCCTAATGTGAGTTGTTAAAACAGACATCAATAACAAAGAAACCTTGAAGTACCTTGAAACAGTTTAAACCAAACACCCTTTAATGAAACAGTTATGTGATATTTTTGAAGCTACAACTATTCTTAATCCACAATATCACACAATAAGCTTATATTATGATGAAACAAACTGAAAAAGGAGCAGATATTCAGGCCTAATCCACAAAGCAATCTAATTAACCTGGTAAGCACATATAAACTAGTGTAGTTATATCAATTCAAAAACTAACACAAGTATTATCTATACTACAATTGGAGCATAAATAATAAAACTAAGTAAACAGCAAGAGACAAGCAATAAACACCCTCAATAAACCAATAAGCTAATGAACAATTGACTAAAACTAAAAATGAAATGAAATTAAGCTTACAAGGGTCCTTTGCTCAATCAGTGGTACCACAATCAGTCACAACACACTCCTAACACCCCCCCTTGGGGTTCTAAACCCTGCTTCCATAATCAACCATCCTCCAGTCTTTCTCCTCTCTCTTTTTTTGTATTTTTATTTTTTTTATTAAGTATTTATTTGGATTTTTGACTAAACTTTGCTTAAGTAGTTTCTGAGCTTGTAAAACCTATAACTTACCTAAATAAACTTAAAAAAACTTGAAATAACATTTTAACACATTTTGAATCAACATAAGAGATTTACTAAAAACAGAAATTGCAAATTTCAATTTTAAACTAAGAGACTTGAAATTGATACTGAATAACTTTTAAAGATACAACTGAGAATTCAACTTAAGATGAAAATTACACTTGGAAAATACATATCACAATTAATTTGACATACTAAGAAAATAAGCTAAAAATATAACTCTGGTCTTCACTGCTTCTCTTTCTTCTTATATGGAACCTCTAGGGTTTGTGAGGTCTTCTGACTCAATCCCACTTTCATTTGGACCCTAGGATGAAGATAGGGTGATCACAACCATTGATTTGGATTCTGGCGGGAATTTGGGATTTTTTGCAATTGGTATTTAGTTGGTGGCAGGGGGGGGGGGGAATTTGGACTGGGGTGTTTTGTTTGGGTGTAGGAGGGTAGATATCATGATGATGGAGTGTGGAGTGGGTGGTGATGATGAGGAGTGTAGCAGGGTAGCAGGGTCACGGGGTTGTGTTGGGGGGAAGATGGTCAAAGGTTTAGGGGTGGTCAAACGTCAAAGTTGACCGGGTGTGTTTTATTAATAAAAGGATGGGGTGTGGGCTGGGGTAGTACTTGGGCCGGATAAAAGGGTTGTTTTGTTTGGGCTTCGTTTTGTAAAAGGTGTAGGGTGTTTTGGGTTTAAATAAATAACATGGGATTCGTTTGGTTTGTATGGTTATTGAAACCAAGGACTAATATTGTAATTTCCAGATTCTTGAAGGGCTGATAATCCACATTTCCAAAATATATTACAAGGACCATTCAAGCCATATTACAATTCCATAAGTCCTTATTTGAATAATTTCCCAATTTAGAAAACCAGGGATTATATTTGCCAAATTGCAAAGAACAGGGACCAAACATGTAATTTTCTCAAATTTTTCACCCAAGGACTGTTTTTGATAATTTTTGAATTCCAAAGGACTTGGTTTGAGTTTTCTTTCATTTCAAACTTCCAGGGACTAGTTTTGTCAATTTTTGAAACTTGAGGGACTGAGACTGCCAATTATGCAAACTTTGTTCGTTTTTCATTTGTTTTTAAACATTTTGCATCTAAAACATATAAAACACACTTTTGGGATAAATTCTGTATTTTGATGCGTATTTGAGTGTTTTTGGATGTTTTGGCAGTTCAGATACGATAAAAATGATGAGTATTTACACACTCATCAGTGTTCTTGATGAGAGAATTACTTATAAACACATATCGACATGTTATAGTGATCAAAGAAGGGAGAAAGAAAGAACATAAGGTTTTCGTGCAAAGAGGGTTGAGTTTCTGAGTGAAATTGTTCAGTATTTGTAGGCATCAGGAGGAGTGGGGGGATGGTCCCTTAAACATGTGACGGTCCTTTATCACTTAGGGACCATCAATGTTTACGGGAACATCTGACAGACACTCCCATTTTTGTCCTGATGTGGTGAAAGTTTATCTTGTGAAAAACTTATCTGATTTCACTACTAGAAAAACGACTATCCTTGACTCCAAATGCGAGTCAAGAAGAGGTCTTATGACGCGCAAATGCGAGTCAAGGAAAGACCAGTCATAAATCTTCATGACTCGCATTTGTGCGTCATCCCTCTATGACGCGCACTTATGACCCACGTTTTATGACTCCTTTTTGCGAGTCATAACCTAATTTTTTCTTTTTTAAAAATTAATTTTTTCCAGTTCCTAATTTATATTTGTGTTTTAGTTAAGCATATACACAATAACTAGTAACAGGAAAAAATTGACACTATTTTCATCCAATATCACAAACACAATGTAAACGAAACTTTTCTTAAAAACATAATGCATTTCATTAGAATCTGCTCAAGACCAACAAGAAGAACAAAGGCGGAAATGCTAAAACACCAAATCTAACTTGTTATCTCTATGCACCATAACAGCTAAACATCTAATCGAAAACTATTCCATAATCATCAATTCAACATAACATATCCATTACTAAAAAGAAACCTAGTCTTTGCTAATAGTATTAAGAGGCTACAAAGCAGATTTATTCTGCAACAGTTGATGAAGATCCCACTTTATTCATCATTATCCTCCTACAAAATCACAAACAAAAACCACACATTAATCGGCAACACCAAACAATGGTTACTAGCCACATTTAACAGCTGCAACTTTTGCATTTGAAGATTTATAAGCATACCTCATCACTGCCATCCTCTTCAAGGACCACCTTGGTCTCGGCTAAAGCTCAAGCGAGCACACCAAGGCTGCCAACAAGGACCCCTTGGGTCGCGGCACATAAACAACAACAACAAGAGCTAGGCTCGTTCAAAACGAGCCACCAAATCAAATCCAACATAACAAAGCTCTCACTAAATATACTAGGTCAAAACCCAACAAGAAAATCAAGCCATAGGCTCGAACCACACAAGACCGTGAGCCACGGCTCGTGTAACGAGTCGACCCAAATCCAAAACCCAAGAAACGGATACCAAACGAGTATTCCATCATCAAAATATCATTTCCCATTAAAGTTTGCAAAACCCATTCAAGAAAACTTAGTGTATTCACGACTTGGGAACCAAATTGAAATGTACGAGTTGAAACTCGTGTTACTCACCTTCAAAAAGGCTCCAAAACTATGTTTCTTCAAGAACCCAACAAGAAAAGATAAAAAAAATGGTGTTTATGTGGCGGTGGTGGTGATTTCGAGGTGTTAGAGGTGGTTGTAGGGCGCGTGAGTTATACCAAAAGATAGATCGTGATGAGATGGTTAAGATGGTGGTGTTGGTTTGTTTGTGGGGGCGGCGGTGTGGTGATGGTCACCGGAAAAGATGGATGGTGGCTAGGGTTTTTGATATTAAGAAAATGGTGAAGATGAGATGAGATGAGAGAGAGAGAGGGTAGTGTTTGTATTTGTGTTGGTGTGTGATGTCCAGGAAAACCACAAGGGACGATTTGTAATATACTCTTATAAAAAAAATGGTAGTAATAATAATAATAATAATAATAATAATAATAATAATATTAATAGTATGAGATCTGATATGATTTGAAAGTTTTCAAGCTTTTTTGGTCCGTGTTTTTTAAAAAATTTGACATATGACACGAATTTTATGAAACACAAAAATGCGAGTCAAGGATTTACAATTTATGATAGTTTTTTTATGACTTACAATTTTGCGTGTCATTATATTGTGTGCGTCATAAAATGCGAGTCAAGGATAGACCTTTTTCTAGTAGTGTTTAGGCTGGAAATATAGATGTTAGAAGATTTGAATTTCAAATTTATTTTCTTTAATAAAAATTTTCTTTTTAATTACAAAAATACTTTCGTAAAAATGTTTGGTCACATAAAAATCTGAAGTTTTGAGAAAGGGACCGCTGCCAGTGGGCATGTCCTGGGCAGATGTGTTGTGATTTTAGTTATTTCCCATTTTAAACTTGGTTAATTTTTACACATTTAAAAGACAACCATCACAATTATCACATCATAAGATAATAGATTCTAGTATTTGTTATGTTTTCTCATGTCAATATTTATGTGTATAATTAGCACTAGCATTCATAACACATAAAAGTCCAAATTCATAGAATGAAACAAGAGATACAAGATAAATAACTAAGAGCATGCATATTACACTATAAGCAATAAAGACAAACTACAATCTATTATTAGATAGATCTAACACTCCTAGGGCATGTTTGGCCTAAAAGATAACCCTTTTGGTTATTTCAACTAATCATAAGGAAATGTTTTGTTGGAAAGTGGAGAGTAAGATGGTGGAGCTGAAGGTGGCATGGTTGCAAGAAGAGTTGGTTGCACATTGGGTTGAGAAAGAAGATACTCAATGTGGCCCAACATGAGGTGAAGTTCATCTCTTAAGGATGAGATGAGATGAAAGTTGTGAAAACAACATGCACAACCAATGAAGTGGTTGTTCACAAAGTTGTATAGAAGATGATGTCCCATGATTGGAGATGGTGGTGGAGTAGATGGAGTGTAATCTAAAGGCCCATTTGGTGATAGAGATAATAAGGTATTTTGTGGACTTTGAGAGTTTGGAGTGGTAAAGGAAGGTGACAAGTCACTCACAAATGGTGTGTATCCCCCGAGCTAGAGTGGGTGAGCAAGAGTGATGAATATTTGATGAATGATGAAAATGGAGATGAGTTAGGCCTTGAGGAAGATGATGAACTGCCTTTGATTGAGGGTGTTTTTAGAGGTGCACTAGGTGCTTGAGGAGATAATGGTTGAGATTTTGGAGAAGGAGTAGTGTTATCTAGAATGAGGTCAATGAAGTTTATTTGTGGTGGTGTGAGGGTGATCTTAGGCCTTTTGTTTGAGATTGGCAAGGAGGTAGAAGAAGATGCCATTGTAGAAAATGAAGAAGAAATAATGAATGATGGTGATGAGGATGAAGAAGAAGAGAAGATGAGTTTAAATAACCAAGTATGGTTATGATTTTAGGCAAAGCATGCAATAGGAGAATTTTAGAACATAAATTTGTTTATCTAAATATAGAAATGGTGCATGCAATAGGTTTAGGGTTGCAGAAAAGAAGAAAACAGTGCAAATTCCGTGACCTATTGTGGACGGTCTGTTAAATATCGGACGGCCCTTTATTGTTTTGGGGTCGTCTCCTATTTAAGGAACCACCGGCAGTAGGTTTCCAGGTTTTCATTTCTGCAAACCTGCAAGTAGCATTCCATTTTGATATTTCAGACCTCATCAAAGCAGTATATAAAAACTTAAGCAAAATTAAACAAAAGAATCATTTAAAAAATTACAAGATAACATTCATCAGACATAATAAAATCAAAGTTAAGCAAGTTGATAGATCACATATAAGTTCACAATCACTATGTCAACAAACTCCCTTCAGGTGGAGCAAACTGTACACAAGCTTACACCAAGTTTAACGACACTAAGCGGAATGTCGAGTCCTAATCCTAGCTAGAACCAATCTATACAAAGGCCCACGTGGCCACACGAATAAGCACTCTTGTCCAGTTAGATCGACACACGATCCAAGCCTTCACACGGACGATCACTCCGTCCAATTCTTCACACGAACAAACACTCCCGTTCACTTAAATCTTCACCCGATTCAAGCCTTCACACACGGACTTCACTAAGTCCTAATCTTCACACTAGAACTACACTAGTCTTCACACAATGACACACGAACTAACATAAAGTCCTAATCAAAATACAACACTTCTCGGACTTACACCTTTGTCCAAATACACCTTAACACACCTAATCACGACTCACACACAAGTCGGATATACAATCTTACAATATATATAAATGAGAGAGTTGGAGGAAGAATAGAATCGTAACACTTGTTACGTTCATGTATGGACTCAAATAACACTTCGATTCTTAATGACTGCAAGTGTTCTTCTATTGCACTTTGATTTAGAGGATGAGAGAATCACTTATAAATACATGTCACATGTCATAGTGATCAAAAGAGGGAGAAAGAAAGAACAAAAGGTTTTCGTGCAAAGAGGGTTGAGTTTCTGAGTGAAATAGTTTAGTATTTATAGGCATCGGGAGGAGTGGGGGGATGGTCCCTTAAACATGCGACAATGAGTATGTCACTACAACAAATTTATCATTGTTAGACTTTTTTTGGACTTTATGAACCGTGAATTTTTTCTACAAGATATTCACACTTAAAAGTGTGAATAATTGTTTCAAAATCCTCACACTTAAAAAGTGTGAAGAATTTTAATCTCATATTTAAAAGTGTGTAAAATATTCGTAAATCTTTACACATAAAAGTGTGAAAATATATGTTACATCCAATTAATTCACACGTATATTAGTGTAAATTTTTTGATTCTTGTGTGAACATATTTTACTATTTTGTAGTAATGTGTAGTGTGTACACAACAACAAGTTAGCTAACATAAAAAAATATAAATATAATTATAGCAACACAAAAATTGTACCATTAATTGAATCTTTTTTTTTCCCTTTTAAATGAAGGTAAGTGTAAAATGACAAATAATTATATTGTTAATATTACTTTTAAAGAAAATAAACAACAACAATAAACTACTTTGTGATTAACTTTGTCTTTATCTTTTTTTTTTTTCTTTTTTTTCACAAGGTACTATTATGTAATCGCAAATGATATATTTTGCATAAGAAAAAAAGATACAAGAGATCAATTTTGTAAACAAATTTTGCAAACACTGCCAAAAAAAATTTGGTATTTTGGCTTTTTTTTTTCTTTTTTTTTTAAATTTATTCTATTTCCTTTAATGTGAGTATTTCACAACTTGTACTTATAGAAAAGCCGATTGATAAAACCAGTGTACATTATATGGAACAAGCAAGTTGGTAATAAGAAAAGAGTGACAAAATTAAATGTAAATGAAATGAAAATTCATAGAGGGGTAAAACAGTAATTATCTAGAATGTATATATTTATCCAGGATAAATATATTTAAGTATACCACACATGATCGGCCGAATCCCCTAAGGGGGAGTTTGACTCTTTTTTAAACTTGTACTTACATAAAGATAATTACTATTGGTCTTCTAGTGCAATTAGGATTGTCTTTTGGGTCCTATAAATACAAATATAATCTAAACTATATAAATCACTTTATCCTCTAAACCCTAAATACTCCGTATCTTCTCCCCTCATGTTTGATCGACCGAAAACCCAAAGGGTCGAAACCCTTTGATCAATCAACTTAAGTCGATTCCATAATCAACTAACCCAATTCATTTTCGTACTCCCAAACTTGCATAGGTTCATAACCCTAGTTCTACTAGTGCAGTACTGGTGGATACGGACGCAACTCACATGGTGATTCTCCACAAGAAACCCTAATTGTTTGAACTAAGCAACAAAATTAAGAAGAAGGTGATTCTATGCAAGCTATGAAGGTCTAGGTGCTTACGTTACTGCATGATTAAGTAAGTATACCTTGAACACCCTTTATACATGTTAAATTAGGTTATATCACTAATTTGGAGATCTCTATATTATGGGTTTGTTATGCATGGCCTTTATGTATTTATTTTTCGCTGTTCATATTTTAGGTTTTAACGGTTTTGCTTTTTGTTGACAACTAGGGTTTAATCACTATGGTGACTTGATTTAGGGTTTATGTGTTTGAATCACATATATTCAATCTGTTAGGAATACAAATATTCCTGTAAAAGTCTCGGTCACCTAATGATTGTAATAGCATTAAGTTAGCTCGTAGTTAGTTTATTTATTAGTTAATTAGTTTTAGTTTAAGTAACACCGTGGAAGAAGGATGGGTCTTCACCCACTGTATGCCTGATCCACAGCCCGGGAGTGGGCGTTATGTTGTAAGTATAAATACCCCTCTCCACATGTGGAGAGGGTTGGACCTTCCATTTAATCTCAATCTAACATTTTCTTTTTTCTCTCAAGGTTCCTTTCTTTCTTTCTTTTCTCTCCTCCTCCTCATTTCTACGCCTCACAAATCACAAGATAAACATGTTTCATATATAGTGAGTATTCTACAATTGGTATCAAGAGCCAAGGTTTCATCTTAGGGCCTTGTAGAATCAAATTTGATGATGTTTTGAGTGGTTTTGTGAGTTTGGAGTCACTTTCTTGGAAAACATCTTGGTTTAATCTCTCTAGTGTTGTTATACATGTTTGTGATGTACTTTTATTTTCATTAGTCTTTGTAGAACATTGTAGTTTAGTTTGTGTTACCATATCATTAAGCTATTTGTAGTTTGGAGTTGATTATGGGCGGATTTCTTGGTTGCGTTTAAGTCCACTGTTTCATTGCTTGGTTGCGGTTAAGTGCTGTTATCTGCGGTTAACTTGCTGCATTTACTATTTCGGGAATACAAACAAAACACAACGATAGTGACACTTTTGGACCATTATCACTGCGATTAGTTATCTGCCTGCGTTTAGCTATCTGCGGTTATTCATTTGCGGTTAACTATCTGCGGTTGGGAGCTTTCTGCGGTTTGTATCCAGCGGTTACTATACTTATTCTGCGGTTTACTCAGGTTGCGATTAGATCGGTCTGCGGTTGGGATTTTTCTGCGATTTGGTTGTTTCTGCGGTTAGTGTTCTGCGGTTAGAATCTTTGTTTTGCGGATCACTTGGATTGTGGTTAGATCATTCTGCGACTGGATTTCTTTTCTGCGGTTTGGTTTATTCTGAGGTTAGTGTTCTGCGGTTAGGTCAAGTTGTGGTTAAATTGTCCTACGACTAGTACCTTACATTGCGAGTATCTTCTACGTGTGGTTTGGTAATTTCTAATTTGTGATGTCGACGTCTTCCGATGACATTCAAGCTGCGGGGTCTGACACCCGACCTCCGATGTTGGATAGAACTGACTATGAATCATGGACTCAAAGGATACGGCTGTACTGACTGGGTAAAGATAATGGGGTTAACATCTTGAAATCCATCGATGAGGGACCCTTTCAAGTGGGTACTACTAGAGACACGATTTCAGAAGCAACTGATCAACTACCGGTCGTATTTGGTCCTGATAGACCTCGCACTTACAATGAGTTGACTGAAGAAGAAAAGAAACGCTATGATGCAGACATCAGAGCATCAAACATCATCATTCAAGGCCTTCCCAAAGATGTCTACAAGTTGATCAACTTCAACACTGAAGCAAAGGCGGTCTGGGATAATGTCAAAATGCTTCTTGCAGGGTCAGAGTTAACTAAAGAAGATCGTGAGTCACAGCTATACGATGAATTTGAGCATTTCAAAATGAATCCAAGTGAAAGCATCACTGACTATTACGTCAGATTTCACAAGCTAGTCAATGATATGAGAGCCATCAAGATGACAATGCCCAACATACAGCTCAATTCCAAATTCGTGAATAACATGGCACCTGAATGGGATAGGTTTGTCACAGCTGTTAAGCTCAACAAAGGTCTCAGGCATACCAATCATGAACAACTTTATGCATATCTCCAACAACATGAGAAACATGCTGCTTATGATCGGCTAATGCAAGAAAAACTCAATCCGTCTGCAACAAATGAATCTCTTGCTTTTGTCTCTAATGTTCAACAACCTAATCAAACCTCAAATGATCAACCTCAACCATCACAATCATCCTCCAGGACAACTCCAACCAATAGTCAATCATCAACTCCCTCACTATCTGCTTTGAATACACAACTTGATTCTGGGTATTCACACACTGACATGATGATTGACAATCTCTCCAACCAAGTTTCTCTACTGGTTCAACAGTTCAGGGCTGCACTTCCATCTACTAACAACCAACTCAGAATCTCATCTAATCCACGTAATCAGGCAGTCATTGAAGATGGTCGGGTGGTGGTGCAGAATGTGCAGGGAAGACAGAATTTCAACCAAAGAAATGCTGGTAGAGAGAATGGGCAATACAGAGTTGGGAATGCTCTTCAAGCACAAGCTAAGCAGCCGAAATGTTATAACTGCGGAGGGTTGGGCCATATTGCTAGGAATTGCACTCTCCCAAAACGTCCCCAAAACTCTGAGTACTTCAAAGACAAGATGTTGCTGATGCAGGCACAAGAAAATGGGACTGTGTTGGATGAAGAAGCTTTGCTCTTTCTGGCTAGTAATGATGGGAACACTTTTGATGCTGATGTGGATGATCAACCTGTTCAGGACATGGCTCTTAATGACCCGAATATCTTTCAAGTTGAAGAGTGTGATGCATTTGACTCAGACGTGGATGATGAACCAACTGCTCAAACAATTTTCATGGCTAATCTGTCTGCAGCAGCATCCTCTTCACAGCATCCTGATTCTTCCATCACGTCTGCTATCTCTGAGGTACCAACATCTCCTAATCATAATCTGAATAATCCTACACCTGTACAGGGGGCATGTGACTCTGTACAACTCAAGAATATTGTCAACACAAACGTCGCTGATATGGGTAATACCAATAATATCCCATATGAAACGTATGTGAATGACAATGGACCCCCAGTTGTACCAAGTGACATGCCGTCTATTGATTCTAGTAAACATGAGGTATATGAGCACTCGATATACAACCCTGATGATTCCCTGATCACTAGAATTAACACCCTTAAGGACCAAGTAAGCATTTATGAGCAGCGTGCTAAGTTTGAGCTGAATGATCGTGAGCAGAAAATGGAATGGCAACTGCGTACTTACATATCTGAAAACAATTCCAAACAAGAATCATTAAAAAGGGAACTAGTTTCTTTAAAGAACCAATTGGATCAAACCATCAAACAAAAACGAGAGGTTCAAAAAGGTTTGACTATAATCAAACAAGAATTCAAAGATAAAGAAACTAAAATTCTAAATGATTTCTCTAAATTAAAAATGTTGAAAAATAAATTGGAAGATAAGTTGTACACACAGGGCCAAACCATTCAATCTGCTCAAATGATGGAAAGCCACAGGAAGTTGAGTGATGAATTTAGTGTACATGATACCTCCAAACCCAAAGCAAGATTCCTTAGAATAGGTCTAGGTGCACAACCTGCATTATATGATGCAAACACTATGCTTGAACCTAACCATGCCCCTCCTGATACACGATCCTATGACCACATCAATGAGGCAGAGAATAGAACTAGGGCAAAATTTGCTGAACGTTTAAAGGATCCTAAATGCATTGCTAAGAATATCGTGTTTCACTATGATTATGCAAATGACAACCATACTGCAATTTTTGTTCCTCAAAAGAGAATTTTTCCTGAAAAAGTGTTTTGGAATATTGACATTGAGAAAATGCAAGCTGAAAGAGTTGTAGGTAACACACGTACTATGTTTAGAATTGCTCACCCAACTGCCTATCCCCTGAACACACCTAGGCACCTTGTACCTCTCACTCTCCCCACACAATGCAATACTCTAATTGGGTTGTACGTGCTAGGTCAATTGTTCAATGACTTTGAGAAAACCTGTAAAATAAGAATTACACCTACAGGGATTACTGAAGGGGAACGGGGTTTTGAGCAAACAAAACAGTGTTACCTAACTGAAGTTATGCCATTTTTTAAACTTCTAAAAGAACATTTTGAGGGACTTAAAAACACCATTAATGATGATGTAACTCAAATGAAAAAGGCTTTTGATGAAGTGGAAAGTGAGGGTAACCAACGAACTATTGATCTCAAACACAGTGAAATTGACAGGAAAAACATTCTCATCATGAATGAAAATTTGATTGCTAACTGCATTGCTAAAGATGTGTTTTATACTGTTACCGACTCTGTGCTATCTGCTCACCAATTTCATGAAATGTCGGTTACTTTGAATGTCTTCCAAAATCGTGTGATTGAGCTTGAGGGGGAGAATTACAAACTTACTGAAAAAATTCAAAACGATGATCATGATAACATGGTCAGGAATTTCTCAAAACTAGAAGTTGATAATCTGAACCTACAATTAAAATATCAACATCTAGAAGAAATCATAAAAATATCAAAGGTCAAGACATCTTCGGATGCTCCTGAGTTTGATACATGTTTTGAATTAGCCAAAAAGGATGAAGTAATTCAAGCTCACTCAAACACGATTCGGAAGTTGAAGGTCCAAATTGCACAATTAAAATCAAACAGAAGCGATGTGACCAATACCAATTACCAGAAGTCGATAGATTCTCAAAACTTTCAAAAACAGGGCATTATCAATGAACTACAACATGAAAATGAGTGGCTTCGTGCTGAAATGTCTAATGCTAAACAACGTTATAAAGAATTGTTTGAGTTTATTAAAACAACACGTGACCAAAACAATGAAAGAGTCACTTCTTTGTTAAATGAAATTGAGAATCTAAAGACCATGGTGAAGGGTAAATCACCCGCTGTTTCATGTGATCATGCAATTTCCAATGTACATGCTTGTAATAAATATGTGTGCGATGCTGTGAGTGTTTCTCTTCCCCTTAGGAACAATAAGTTAGTTCATAACAACTATCTTAGAATTCTTAAGGACTGTCTGGCCATACTTAGAGAAACCATTGAAGATGAGAGGATTTCTAAACCACTTGATGATGTTATTATTGGTGCATGCTTCCTCACTAATAGGGCTCAGGAATTATTAGAATATGCCATAGGATCATCCCCCAAGAATGATACCAGGTCGGATAGGACAAGTGCATTGCACCCTCTCAGTGGTAACAAGCATGTCACAGTTGACCTTCCCCAAACCATGTCACAATCCTCCATCTTGATCACCAGTAAACAAGTAGCAACTAATCAGACTAATGTTCCAATCATTGCTTCTACAGGAGTAAAAGGTGTATCTAATGCTAGCAAGTCACAGCCTAAGTGCAATACAAAGAATGATAGGACTTTGCCGACTAAGAGCTCACTTATGAAGGAAGTAGAATAATCATCTAGGAACAATAAAGTGTTGCTTAGTGAAAGGAATCGAGTTGATTCAAACATTTGTGTTAACAATGATGTAATTAATTTGAATTCTGATGCTATTTGTAAGACTTGTAACAAATGCTTATTTTATGGTAATCATGATGCATGTTTTGTGAACTTTCTTAAATCCACTATGATATCTCCAGTTATGAAAGTTTCTAATGTTAAACGGGCAAAACAAGTATGGAATAAAACAGGAAAAGTTTTCACTAATGTTGGTTATCAATGGAGACCTACTGGAAGGAAATTCACTCTGAGGGAAAAGTGCCCAGTGACTAGGATTACTAACTCTAGAGTTGTGCCTATTAGGATGTGGAGACCTACCGGTAGACTATTTCCTATAAAAACAATGAATACCACTCCTAGTTCTAGTGCATCAAAATGTATACTCTAGTGAGATATCCGTTACTTATGATAATCCAATATTTGTGTGTTCTAACCAAACGGACCCCAAGTGTGTGTGGGGCTCCAGCTTTTTCAGTTATCCACGATTGTCTGGTTTCAAATGCATGTCATACAAATCGTCCTTTGGTATTTGGACTCAAGCTGCTCAAAACATATGACTGGAGATCACTCACGGCTCAAGAATTTCGTGGAAAAGTTTATTGGTACGGTCAGATTGGGAATGACCACTTTGGATCTATAATGGGTTATGGTGATTATGTCTTTGGAGACAGTGGTATATCCAGAGTTTACTACGTGGAAGGACTTGGGCACAATCTATTTTCTGTTGGTCAATTCTGTGACTCAGATCTTGAAGTTGCCTTCAGAAAGCACACCTGTTTTGTTAGAGAATTAGATGGTGTTGATCTTCTCAAGGGGAGTCGGGGCACTAATCTTTACACCATCTCCATCGAAGATATGCTACGGTCCTCTCCAATTTGTCTGCTATCTAAAGCATCCAAGAACAAGTCATGGTTGTGGCATCGTCGTTTGAACCATTTGAACTTCGGTACCATCAATGAACTTACACGTAAGGATCTTGTTCGAGGCTTGCCCAGACTTAAATATGAAAAAGACCATCTGTGTTCCGCTTGTCAAATGGGCAAGAGCAAAAAGCATACCCATAAACCCAAAACTGTCAATTCTATCATGGAAGTTCTTCATACTCTCCACATGGATCTTTGTGGACCAATGAGGATTCAAAGTATCAATGGAAAGAAATATGCACTGGTTATTGTTGATGATTACTCTCGATTCATGTGGGTGAAATTTCTACGATCAAAAGATGAAACTCCAGAAACCATCATCAAACTCATCAAGATGTTGCAAGTTCGCCTCAACAAAACAGTTAGAGTCATTCGTACCGATAAAGGAACATAATTTGTGAACAGACAACTTACTCTTTTTTATGAAGGTGTCGGGATTAGTCATCAAAAGAGCATTCCACGAACTCCTCAACAAAATGGAGTTGTTGAAAGACGCAATCGCACCTTAGTTGAAGCTGCAAGGACTATGCTAATCTTTTCCAAAGCTCCTCTATTTCTTTGGGCTGAGGCCATTGCCACTGCATGTTACACACAGAACCGATCCTTGATACATCCTCTCCACTGCAAGACTCCCTACGAACTGGTTCATGGCAGAAAACCTGATCTTCCGTTCTTTCGAGTTTTGTGCACTTTGCTATCCAACGAATGACAGTGAAGACCTTGGGAAACTCAAGGCCAAGGCCGACATTGGCTTCTTTGTTGGCTATGCTCCAGAGCGAAAGGGGTACCGAATCTACAACAAACGTACCAGAGATATAATGGAAACAATCCATGTTACTTTCGATGAGCTGACTGAGCAACCGGTTCCTAGACAATCAAGTTCTGGACCCGCAACTAACTTTTTGTCTCCTGGACCAATTAGTTCCAGGCTTGTACAGAATCCCATACCTGCTGCTCCTTTTGTACCTCCTACAAGTGAAGATTGGAAGAAACTGTTTGACCCAATGTTTGATGAATACTTTGAACCTCAACAGATGAATGCTCCTGAAGCTACAATAGTTCAACCACCAGATGGGGTGGTGAATGAACAAGATGACAATAACGGTCCATCCACTTCATTGTCATGGGATTCTGAAGCTCCCGCCATCAGTCAATCGGTTAGCACGTCCAATGTCCAATCTTCACCTGTACAGCGAGCGGCAAATGTAGATAATACATCTAAAGTTAATCCTTTTGCTCCACCTGATAATGAGCCATTTGTTAACATCTTTGCCCCTGAATCATCAAATGATGTAACATCTTCTGACGAATCTAACACGGCTACCTCAGTTCCACATTCTCAACCCCATGAATTCCTTCGAAAATGGACCAATGATCATCCTATTGACAACATTATTGGAAACCCTTCACGTCCAGTATCAACCCGCAAACAACTTGCAACAGATGCATTGTGGTGCTTCTTCAATTCTGTTCTCTCTAAAGCTGAACCAAAAAACGTCAAGGATGCAATGTCCAAACACTCATGGTTCACTGCAATGGTGGACGAAATTCATGAATTTGACCGACTGGATGTCTGGGAACTAGTACCTCCTCCCGAGTGTGCAATGATCATTGCTCTCAAATGGATATTCAAGGTTAAGCTTGATGAGCATGGTGATGTATTGAAAAACAAAGCTAGGCTTGTGGCAAAAGGATATCGACAAGAAGAAGGTATTGACTTTGAAGAATCCTTCGCCCCGGTTGCTAGAATAGAAGCCATAAGGATCTTTCTCGCAAATGCTGCAAGTCAAAACATGGTGGTTTATCAAATGGATGTCAAGACCGCATTCTTAAATGGGAATCTGAAAGAGGTGGTGTACGTATCTCAACCCGAAGGCTTTGTGGATCCAGAACGCCCTAATCACGTGTATCGATTAAAGAAGGCTCTCTATGGGCTTAAACAAGCACCCAGAGCGTGGTACGACACCTTGTCTAAATTTCTTCTGGCCAACAAATTCACCAAAGGCGTTGTTGATCCTACACTCTTTACCAGAAAAACGGGCAAAAACCTCCTACATGTACAAATCTATGTTGATGACATCATCTTTGCCTCAACTGATCCCACAGAATGTGATCGTTTCTCCCAAGAGATGAGTTCCGAATTTCAAATGTCTATGATGGGTCAAATGTCATTCTTTCTAGGACTGCAAATATCTCAAAACCCCAATGGCATATTCATCAATCAATCCAAATACGCCAATGAAATTTTGAAGAAATTTGGATTCGACTCCAGTGATTCAGTTGATACTCCTATGATTGAACGATCAAAACTTGACGAAGATGATGTGGGAATTCCGGTCGACCAAACCATGTATCGAAGCATGATTGGCTCCTTAATGTACCTCACTGCAAGCAGACCCGACCTTCTATTCGCAGTTTGCATTTGTGCTCGGTATCAATCCAAACCCACCAAGAAACATCTGGAAGCTGTCAAAAGAGTCTTTCGATACCTTAAAGGAACAATCCACATGGGCCTCTGGTACCCTAAAGAAACTTCTATGGCTCTCACAACATATTCGGATGCTGATCATGCGGGATGTCAAGACACTCGTCGCAGTACATCTGGGGGTGCACAGTTTTTAGGGAATAAGCTAGTCAGTTGGTCTTCAAAGAAACAAATGAGTACATCTATCTCCTCCACTGAAGCTGAATACATTGCTATGTCATCATGCTGTGCTCAGATCCTCTGGATGCGATCTCAACTTTCTGACTATGGCTTTATATGCAATAAGATTCCCATGTACTGTGACAACAAAAGTGCAATTGCACTCTGCTGCAACAATGTCCAGCATTCAAGAACTAAGCATATTGACATTCGACATCACTTCATCAGGGAGCAAGTTGAGAAAGGAATTGTGGAACTTTACTTTGTGAGGACTGAGTTCCAACTAGCCGATATCTTCACCAAAGCACTTTCTAGGGAACGGTTTCACTTCATCCTCCCACGCCTTCGCATGAAGAGTCTCACACCTGAGGACCTCAGTTGTCTTCAGGAAGATCAAGAGGAGTAAAGGGGTTGCTTCACATATCCTTGTATAGTATCAAATCAAAAAGAAAATAGAAAAATATAAAACCTAAAAAAAAAAAAAAAAAAAAAAAAAAAAAAACCATAAAAATCTGAAAAATCATATAAAAATACAAAAATATTCTTCTCACGACATGTCTCTTGTGTAATCAATATTATGTACGTTTCTAGAAATGTCATTCAATAATGAAACAGAATCATACATATGCTTGAGCAAGAGTTTTTCGGTGTCAAATAATGTCTTTCTAAAACATGTCGTTTCTCAAAACATTCTTAAATATGGCTTGTAGTCATTTCAGGCTACAACCCGCACTTCAAAAACATGGCTTGCTATTACTTCAAATAGCAACCCGGTTTTCAAAATTAAGGAAAACACGTCGCCAAAAAGACGGTTGTTCCTAACAAAGGGTGCCGTTCATCCGAGCGTGAATTACTTTATAATCATGCATCCTCGATCTAATGTACGCTTCAGTGCATTATTTCTTGATAAATAAGAGAAATCTTCTTTTTATTGCCAAATACTTTCCCTTCTATGATTTTTCCGGAAAGTGTTTGTGCAAAACTTGGTGGTACCATGAAATTTTGACTGAAAATCAAATTGAACTCAAAAGTTTGATAGAATTTTCACTCAATCAATGACGTTAATAGTTTATGAAAATATTTATGTTTTAACATCCGTCATTGATTGAGGGGGAGAGTGATTTCTCAAACTTTTATGTATCATCAAAACTCCCCACACTTCGTACATAAAACCTCGCAACAAAATGATTTGTGATGTGTTATGTGTCAGAATTAGTACATTTTCAAAGAGTTTTCGTTAAAACTTCGAATCTTTTGCAAACTCTTTAAATCTGACACATAACAACCTCCCTCACAGATTGAGGGGGAGCAAGAAAAAGGTTCCTTTTATCAGACAATATTAAAAATTAACCGCATTTCTCTCCCAAACGTTTTCTAACTTATTTAAATCAATTGAGATCAAAAATCTCGAATGATTTGAAATTTTTGATCGGGGGAGAGAATGTGATTTAAATATGGAATATGATAAACAAAAGTGATCTTTTGGACTCAATAAATGTGCTCCCACATATGTGCTAAATTCTTTCGAATATCGATGCACATATTGAGGGGGAGCAAAAGGCGTTTGTGGAAGTTATACCAAAAACCGACCATTTATCTTTATGTATGGAGTTATAAGGTTGGTTAAGGTTAGGTATAAGTTCCCATGATCCACCAGAACTGGAAGGATCTTCCCAGGGACAATCCATAGATAGATTAGAAGTCTTTAGGAATGATTGAAAAAAAAAAAAAAAAAAAAAAAAAAAAAAAAAAAAAAAGTAAAGTGAGAAAGGGAAGAGTGCGGACTGAGACAGAGCTAGGACTGGAACAAACCCAACAAGGTTCTAGTGGTGAAGTCTCGGTAAACACTGAAGGGGTTGAAGAATGAAAAAGAAATGAAATGAGAAAGGGTGAAAAGAAATAGCCCTCCAAATATTCAACCTTAGGGCAGAATCCGGGTTCAATTCATAAGCTACTAGTGGTTACTAAAGTAACACTAGTATTGAAGACAAGACGTCATGGACCCAGTGACGCACTGCACTAAACTTCCCAACCACTCAAGTTCTCTTAAAAGAGCTTGTTTCATTCTCACGGGGAACCCTGTGCAATGTATCGACCGCTCATTGCGAGCTATGTTGATACCTAAAACAGGAGACGCCTCCCCAGTCTCCAGGAGCGGATCAAAACGCACTATTGAGTCTAGAGCCATGAGATCATCCATAAATCTCGATAGGACACATTCCAAATATGCTTATTGCTTCACACAATGTGGAAAATAAGATAAAATATTTAGAGTCCTACGCATTATCCTTGTGGTATTGCCAGAACATCCGAGTGATATGAAAATATTCACAATGAAGATGGAAATCCTTCTAGAGCGAACATCACTCAAGCTCTTGGTAGGTGACATGTGAGATCCATCATGGATCAATGATCAAGTGACAACTGGAAAGCAACAATGGTGCGATTCAAATTTGAATCAAACTTGTTCCAGGATATGGATTGACGGATACTTTTGCTAAAACCTCTCAATGTGTTCACCAACTTATCTTTCGAGCACATTGATTGTGTAATATCTTTCAAACAAAAGTATTTTTGATGGAAATGTGATTCAAAGTATAAAACTCTCGTCGTGTCTCAAAAATGTTTATCATATGACACGCGAGTGATTTCTATTAATCAATTTCTCATCAATCCGTGAATATCAATTCACCGATTCACTCTATCGTGCTGTCTGCTTTGAGATGTTCCGGTATGAGAACATGCTAAGTATGAAGATTCCAAAGCGGATTCTTTGGAAAATTCATTACTACAAGCTGGAAATTCCTGTCAAGGAGAGTCTTCTTTAAAAGAGACTCTACCTGATCACAGGTCGGTTTTCACAAAACCGGAGGGTAGTCTGTCCTCGCAGAACGAATGACAAAGCCATATTCGTTCTCTATCTTTATTGCTAACTGTTTTATTTCAGGGATACATATAAAGATGGCATTGATGGCTGTTGTTTCCAGCTGAATCGGGTCAATCCATTCCTCATGCTCACACATCCCCAAACACTATCTATGAAGATGAGAGACTTGCTACAACAAATGTTGAGAGACTACCAACAACGTTTCCGCAACTCTGATGAAAAAGTCTCCTGATCTACAACTCAAATGCAATGGCTCCAGATACAGAAGGGTGTGAGCATGATGGTCCTAAAGTCACTACATCACATGAAGGCAATACAACAATGGATGAGCTTGGAGATTTACTTTGGCTGATGATCTCAAAGAAGCTCTCAGATCACATATCTCAAAGGAACTCTAAACACAAGTTCGCTTGCTTGAAGTACGAAGTGTGCTGAAAAGAGAAGAATCAGATCCTACGAGCTGCAAAGACAAAAGAATGCTTAAAGACCAAAGATCTTAACTTCAAAGGTGACCTCACTTAGGGGGAGATTGTTAGGAATACAAATATTCCTGTAAAAGTCTCGGTCACCTAATGATTGTAATAGCATTAAGTTAGCTCGTAGTTAGTTTATTTATTAGTTAATTAGTTTTAGCTTAAGTAACACCGTGGAAGAAGGACGGGTCTTCACCCATTGTATGCCTGATCCACAGCCCGGGAGTAGGCGTTATGTTGTAAGTATAAATACCCCTCTCCACATGTGGAGAGGGTTGGACCTTCCACTTAATCTCAATCTAACATTTTCCTTTTTCTCTCAAGGTTCCTTTCTTTCTTTCTTTTCTCTCCTCCTCCTCATTTCTACGCCTCACAAATCACAAGATAAACATGTTTCATATATAGTGAGTATTCTACACAATCTATTAGTGTTTCCAAGACCCTAGAGGAGTCGACTTTATGAAGATACAAGGGTATCTAGGATTCAACGTGAAAACCCTAATTCGTGTTGCCATCTAAATCTTGAAAACTAGGTTTATCTAGATTGTTTTCTTGTATGCCAACACTCTTTTTACATTTATGATTTAGGGTTTTAGATATTTTTTTAAAGGTATGAACTTTGCTAAAAATATGCTTGAAAGGATTAGTGTGCAAAGAGAAACATTTTCACAAAAAGTACTTACAGAAATGTTGATGGGTCACACCGATGCACACTAAACAAAACACGCAAGTTGGTAATGAGAAAATAGTGACGAAATGAAATGGAAATGAAGAGAAAATGAAACTATATTAATATTCTCATAGATGGATAAGATGGTAATTATCTAGGGTATATATATTTATCAGGGATATAAGTGAATAAAGGGAAAAATCACAAGCCTTAGGGGTTGTGTGTTATTTGGACGACCCCCTTAGAAGGGAATTAGTTTGTTTCCTAAGCAAACTAATTCACATACGGATAATTAATACAATCTTCTAGTTGGATTAGAATTGTCTTATAAATACAAAAACAACCGACATTAGAAATCACTTTAATATTCTAAATCCTAAACTCCTTCTACTCTCCTATTGTGGTCAATCAACCGAAACCAAACACTTTGGGTCGATCTAATCGACTTCTAGTCAATTCTCCATACTCGACTACCCTAGTCGACTATCGTACTCTCTAACTTGCATAGGTTCGTAGCCATAGTTCTACCTTTGTAGTACTGGTGGATACCAAATGCAACTTACATGGCGATTCCACCAGGAAACCTTAAAGTGTTTGACTGGAGCATCAAGAAGAAGAAGAAGGCTATTCCGTTCAAGCGGTGAAGGCTAGGAGTTTACGCTATTGCAGGATCAAGTATGTATTCTTTAAACTCCCTTTATATGTAATAAGTTGAGGTTATATCATTGATCTAGAGATCTATCAAGAGATCAAGTAAGTATTCTTTAAACACCTTTTATACGGATAAAGGGTGTTTAAAGACAAGCCTTAGGGGTTGTGCGGCCTTTATCCGTTTATTTTCCATTGTATATGTTTTATTAGGGGTGTGCACGGTTCGGTTTGGGTCGGTTTTTGCCAAAACCCAAACCGAAACTGAAATTTCGGTTTTAGCAAAATCAGAAACCGAACCCAAACCATTTCGGTCGGTTTCGATTACAATCGGTTCGGTCTTTTCCGGTTGCAAGTTTCGGTTTTCTTCGGTTATAACCGAATTCATTAACGGGCTTTAAAAACAATGTCTTTGCCCAAGGCCCCAATTAAGATCCAATGGATTAAAGTCATTAGTTGTTAAAAGACTTTACTTACAAGAGAATAATTTACTAAAAATATCATGCCCGACACGATGTGGGACAAATTCCCATTCAACATAAAACTAAACTCAAAGTTTGAAAAAGAAGAATGACGTGGAACTCAAACGTCAAGTGATAAACAGGTATTGCCAAGTGATCATCCATTCTAAATGAATATAAAGGTAACAGTAGGAAAGTAGCAAATTTCGTTAGAAAAGTAGATATAACAGTAGAAAATTTCATCATAGAAGTAAGATATTAGTTTTAATATATAAGTATATAGTATTAGCAAGTAGCAAGTTTTAATATGTAAATACTAAGGAAGCAAGTTTTGATATGTAGATATATTACGCATAATTAATGTAATCGGTTCAGTTCGGTTTTTATGGTTCGGTTTTCATGCCAAAACCGAAACCGAACCGAAAGTTCGGTTATTTGAAAAATAAAAAATCAAACAATCAGTTTTTAGTTCGGTTCGGTTTTTGTGGTTTGGTTTTTTCGGTTTTTGGTTCGGTTTCGGTTTTTCCGGTTTTCTTTGCTCACCCCTATGTTTTATAGACGATGCGGGTGACTACCAATACCCTAGAGTGGTATCAAAGCCACCCTAATATACATAACCTAGATAGGGTTCTTCATAATCGCTTCTATTATCATGAAAATTAAACTTATTTTTAGGTATGTTTATTTGGCCGATTCATGTTTATTAGGGTTTAAGGGTTTTTTTACTTTTTGTTGAAAACTAGGGTTTAATCACTATTGTGATTGGGTTTAGGGTTTATGTATTTGAATCATATATAGTTGATCCATAAGGGGTTCCTACACCTTAACGAAGTTTACGTTTATGTGGGTATAAGGGTATCCGGGATCAAATGTAAAAACAATATTCGTGTTGTCATGTAAATCAAGAAAACTAGTTTTTGCTAGATTGTTTTGCTTGTACACCAGCATTTTTGTTTCTATTTTTGATTTAGGATTTTGGATATTTTTTTAAAGGTGTAAACTTTATGAAAAGTATGCTAAAAGCATTTTTGGAAACTTTAAGTTACCAAATTAAATGATCATTTGGTAAACAAGATAACTTAGGGAACAAGAAAGACTGATCAAGTTTGCCTAAACCTAGGTCGGTCAATTTTAGTAATCTTAGGTTGATGGGGTTAAAAATTCAACAAAAAGCATGAATCTTGGTGGCCAAGCAGTTAGATTCCATAAACTCTAAACTCGGTTTTACTATATTTGGATGATTCTCAAATATGAAAAGTAGAGTTTTAAAATATTTAAACATAATTGGGTAATTTAGGAAATAGTTTTTTCAAAAGCCCATAATTAAATTTTCTAAAAATAAATATAGTAAGAATGACGAGTTGCATTAATATGTAACAGTGTGGGCGAAACTCGTGGTTTGCATGTCTATTAAGATGAGCTACACATGCGGCGCATGCGCATGTGTAGTAGGTCCTAACAAAACATAACTTAAGTATTTTCACATGTGCTTTATTTTATTAGTACTTTCCTGCTTTAGTTTAAATCATGCATGTGTAGCAAAAATGTTCGTTACTAAAACAGAATCGTTTGTAATTAATGGACTTAACCCATTATTTTACGCATTAACATTTTTTTGTGCTTTAGAAAAAAATGTATAAAATCTCACAACTATAAAAACTTCATTCACAATTTTTTTATGCACAAAAATTTTCTATCTTGCGAAGAAGTTTTCGAGAAGTTTTGAGTTTTTCATGTTTTATATTTATTTACAAGTATTTGTCTTTTTATTTGATCTGTTTCTTTCATCCATATTATGATTCTTTGTATGCGACAATGATATTAAGTAGTAAGATGTTTAAAAATAGGTTTATCGTTTAAGCAAATATATTTAGGGCAAATTCCTTCAAAAAGCATCATACTTGCCACACGTTACTTCCATGTACTGAATAAATTTTTTTCCTTATATGGGTACTAAACTTTCATTTTTTGGACTTTTTGAGGTAACTTGTGACGTTTTTTCTCAGCAAATTATTAAAAATCCAGGGGTAAAAATGTCACAAAGTACCTCAAAAAGTCCAAAAAATGAAAGTTCAGTACTCATATAAGGAAAAAAAATTGTTCAATACACGGAAGTAACATTTGTGGCAAATATAGTACATTAATAGGTTATTCCCATATTTTTGCTCTAGTAATTTAAATGGCTAATTGCACGCAAATGTATCCAACTTGCCACTTTTTGTAGTTCTCCTGTTCTGTGTAGCTTACTATTTCTTTTGTAGTTTCATTTACTCAACTTTTGAATTCAGTCGGTTCCGTGTATCAAGTGATGTACTAAACAAGTAACAGGTAATAAAATTTTGAGTTAATTACATAAATCGTTCCTATGGTTTGTGGGGTATCATGAATTTAGTCAATAATTTTTTATACATTTTCGTCTGTTTTTCTTACGTTTTTATAAGTTTTTATACGTTTTAGTCCGTTTATATACGTTTTTGCTCGTTTTCGTGCAATTAGCCCTAATTTAAAAGCTTCGAAAAGAAGCCATTTAATAACTAATTCAAAACTAACAAACTGGGCTAGCTCAGTTGGCCACCAAAGTTTTTTTAAGATGCTTTGGGGAGGGGATTTTTGGCTAGAGGAGGTCTCAAGTTCGAGTTTCACCCGAGACTTTTACCCCTTCAGGCGATAAAAGAGTAGCAGGCTGATCTCAGGGTCAGTATTCTGACCAATTAGATGTCGCTATTGTATTTGGGCCACTAATAACTAACAAGCTGTTAAAAATAAAATGAAAACTAATTCAAAACCCAATTATCCTCTTCAAACTATCGACAACCACAAGCCCGGCTCAATACTTATTTTGGAGCACCGTGTTTTGCTCCTAATTTCATGTTTTCTTGGCTTAAGTGTATACTGTTTTAACAAATTTTATAAATACAATGGTACCAAAAGGTACTTCTACACTACAACAATGTTTCTTTTTGTAGGAGTTGTAGTTGTAGTTAACCAAATAATGTTTTTCTATTCAAACCTTGTTTCAAACGAGCGGGAAAGTCCGCGTGTTGCTGCGGGAGTGTCGTGTTGATGCATGTCTATAAAAGACCAATCAATAACCTGATGCACCAATCATGTTCCCGTCCACATGCATGATTAAACCTCATCATTGTATGATAAGGAGCTTTGTAAATCCAAATAAGTTCGGTAATAGCCTAGGTTTTAGCTAGCCTATTGTCTCAAATTCATCTACTAATAAGAGCGAGTGCGGCTTAGTAATCTTTTTAAAGACTGATAATATTCATACTTGCCAAACAATGTTTGCATTGTATGTAGTTTAGCAAAAATGGTTCGTTGCTGCACAAAAAGTCTAACATTATGTTTGAACCAAACCCCTTTGCAAAAGAGGTAGAAATATTCTAAACCAAACACCCTTGAACATATCAGTGGAATAGATTTGTTGCTCAAAGAAAATCAACATTATAAACAACATAAGAGCACAACTTATCAGCCAAATTGGTAAGATAAGAATCGCTATACTTTTCACATACAGGTTCCGTGGTACACTTTTGAACGTTGCTGAATTTGTTGTTCTAAACGTCCAGGTCAAGACACCTAGAATCACAAAAGGCTAGAAAACCGTATCCAGCTTCCGTTTCCCCAAGACTCACAGATGTCGATTTGTCCACAATTGACGGGGTTTAAATTTTGATAGTCACTTTGAACACATCCTAAAATGAATTTGATGAAAAAAAAAAGACTACAGATAGTAAATTTACAGTATGTAATGTTATGAATGGATGAAATATCACATAAGTCTATTATTTATACCTTCGGGTTTCATGCAAAACCAAAAGATGACATTGATTATGCTCATTCATTTAGTCCTATACGTTTTGGAATATAGATACAAAATACCATAATTATAAGTTAGCATAAGTAAATCACAGTGAATAAACAAATAAAGATTTAACACCTGAGAATATTTGTAAGCCATACACATGGAAACGAGTTTTTTTTTTCTTTTTCTTTTTTTTTTTTCAATTAAGCATTTGAATTATGTTTGAGATCACTTATCTGGTTCAAGCTATACACATGGAAACGAAGGTACAAAATATAGGATTCCTTGCAATAAACACCTAAACACGCTTGGTCAACGTGGTTGTTCAAGGTCTCATCGTTAATGTTGGCTGGATATGGTGAGAGTTCGTCTTCTTTCATGTCACGTTAACCTTTAAATCTTCTAACTGCCGGCAGGCTTGCTACAACCTGACAGTAACAATAGTATATCATTAACTAATAAAGTTAAGTGGCTGTTTGGATTTTGAATTTCGATAAGATTATCTAATCATCAAATTTTTATGTCGGATAAGCAGATTCTGTCATCGCTAAACAAATTTGCTATTACCGGGTATTTTTTAAACTTTGTTCCTAGAAAATCAGAATCCGCAACACACTACACATCTAAAGATTTAATCATTACAACCGAAATCAACATATGCACTAAATGTTTATTAACAAAGAGACCCCATAGTGATATGGGTAAGCACAAAAATTATAACCTGTGGACGTCGCAGTACCCGCTAACCTCCTCAGTTGGCCGTTTTGCCACATGAATAGTTATATCATCTACCTCTTAGATTGACATTATAACATTATTATATCAGAAACGACTCCCCCATCGGCTTGGCTTATGAAAAATATTCACAATAGTTACAAATTTTAATCAGACAGTTAAATAGACCTTAGTTTGCTTAATTTCAATAAGCATTTCCTTCTAAACAACAAACTCGTCATTTACTAAAAAAATTCCAGCACACGGTTTAAATAAATCGACATCAGAACAACCGAAAACTGCACTTGTCCTCGAAAACTTAACGTCTAAATTACGTGACAATATCATTTTAACAACTAAACTGTCAAATTAACTAACCGAACTTTATAACGATTGCGTACCACATTCAAAAATATATAACGATTGCGTTCTTACATCTTGGCTATCCATAAGGTGGTCTCTAAAATCGCAAGAAGGCATACCTACATTGAATGATTTCCAAAAAACAAAGGCAGGAATGGCAAAAAAAAAAAAATATTTTTAATGTTAACACGATTCAGTTCGGAAGAAATCTTATTCACCTTGTAGTTCAATGTCTATCAATATCAAATATTTACTTTGTGTAGCATCAGGCATTACAGTATCGTGCTAATACCCGTGCCCTTCATCACTGAAGACCCTATGGTAGGCCTGCACTAAAGGAATAACATTCAGTAGAACAAACATAATATGTAACAAAGGTAATTGAAAATGTAGTTTACCTTCAGAGAATTTATGCTTTCTTGTTTTAGCAGTTGCCAAATACCCTTGCTGTAAATCGTTGTGTCAAACACCAAATTTTTTTACTATCACTTCAATATAAAAAGGCAAACATAAAGCAATCCCAAACGGGCACTAAAAGTGTTAGTCACCTTACTTGATGTGAAAGATCATATCTCCCCATGATATAATGGAATTCTTGTTCACCGAGTTATGATCAAACAAAAAAAGGTATAAGCAATAGACAATAGCATCAAAATCTAAACTAAAAGATAGCCGATAATAAAGGATATAACATTTTAAAAGTTTAACAGTTTCTCATTTGATTATTACCTTTTTGTTCGTAAATGTCAATTCGTCAAAATCTTCAGTCTGATGTTCTCCTAATCCCAAATGACATATCATCCGCAAAAAAGAGCATATCAAGGCGAAACTGACCATTTTTTTTTTAATCTTAGTTAACAGAAACTTTATAGTAACTTCATTAAGGGTTTAACGCATACAATGGTACCGTATTTGTCTTCAAGTTAATAAACCATTTGTATTTCTTATGCATTTTGATTCAAAGAAAACGCAACTCAAATGACTTCATTAATCAATATCCCTCCATATAAACACGCAAAATGCTTCTCGGCTTTGTGAAACCACTTATCACTTAACCATTCTTACTAACTAATCCCAAACACCCCCTCGAATGAAAGAGACAAAAGCATTTAAACAGGTCATCATAAACTTACTGAAATAAAAGCTGTCGGCCTAATCAACTGTCCGATGACTCATCCTCACTACATCCATAAAACCCTCATGTTCACCTCATAAAACCCTCACATTCACATAGTATAGTAATTGTCACTATATGATGCAATCAATCTAAAATCTAAGATAAAAAAATATAGTTATCGTCCATAAATTACCAAGCTTCAATAGATCCCCATTTTAGTTAAAAAGAATCCTAAATCAAAAGCAACAATCAACCACCAATACACATGAAAAAATACTTTATGATTTTTTTTATCCACAAAATCATAACTAAACACAAACATAAAAAAAATAAGTAATCAAGTACATAGCTTTTTGATTCTCTCACTAAGTATAATTGAAGCTGAATCGAGAATAAAGAAAACTAATCTGACGGCAAAGAAAACCCCCAAAATCAAAACCCTAATTATTGGGTTTTGATTATATGATTTGAGCTTATGTGTGTGTTTCTGTGTGGTGTATAAAAAATCCCTATTGAAAAAACTCATGTGTGAATGGGGAAGAATGAATTGGGAAGAAGGTTCTAGGGCTATGTAGATGGGGGAAATATCTAGGGGAAAATGGAACGGAACGGATGAATGCTAATGAATAGTGTGTAACAGTGGTTCAAATAGATGACTTACGGGGAAGCAGCCAATAGGAAGGCGCATTTTGTAAAACGGGAATTTTGGGTTTTAGTATATATTATATAATTAAGGTTTTTAATTTCAGATTCATGTCTTTAGGTTGTGAGTTTGAAACATATTAGTGAAGATTCCTGTTATAAAAAAAATAAAAATGTACAAGATTTGTGTTACAAATGAATTAAAACACTCACTTATCCTTAATTTATTGGAGGCATTTTAACGTAGTACTCCACGTAGTAATAGATTATTCTTTTTTCTTTGTGTTAATGAATTAGTTAATGTAACTTTTTGCTGTTAAGTTCTTTGATACAACTTGAGACGAGATTTGAATTTATTGGTTATGTTTTTCCTTAAAATTACTTTTCGCTTCATAGAAAAATGCATACTTTATTGTGTTTGTATAGCATACTCCTCAATATATCAAACAATTACCCATAAAGATTTAACAAAAAAAAAAAAAAAAAAAAGCATTGACTTTAATTGGTTAGCAAATGTTTTATTCAGGTGATAAAAAAAAGTGGCCTTTAATTTGTGGTCGTACCCAAGCCAGGACCAATAATTATGATAACCATTCGAAGAACCAAGAAAATTACGGCAGAGCCCCTGCCAAAGGGGTTGTGTCCCGATCTACCCAAGATTTTTGGACATTACAAAAATACCCTAATATGTCGCGTATTTAAGGTCACGACATACTTGACATGCACGTGTCACTCTCTTACCAATTATGGAACGCGAAAAAAAAAAAAAAAAAAAAAAAAAAAAAAAGGGATTAAAAGCATGTCGCGTACAATAATAAGGGAGATGTATATGGTCTACACGACATGTTACAAAAAGGAGCAGCCATCTTGTAAAACAAAATTTTCAAAACTTACAAAAAGCACCCTTTAACTTTTTAATAATTACAACTTTTTTATATAACAAACTTTATTTGTTAAACATTTAGCAAATATCTAGCGAATTTGTTAATGAAAAAAATATCGTTACGAAGAGCTCTGAATTACGAACAAAACGAGCCCAATATTGATATGCTTTTGACGTACGTACGATTTTATAAAATTTTGAAATTCCGTTTATAGGTTTATAAAATTATACCGTTTTTAATTTATGAATATTTACGTTTATATTTCCCAACGATATTCATATTTTATAGAATTGTACAATTTTATAAACTTTTAAAACATACGCTTAAATCACAAGGGACAAAGACGTACAATTCTATAAAATATGAATATCGTTGGGAAATATAAACATAAATATTCATAAATTAAAAACGGTATAATTTTATAAACCTATAAACGGAATTTCAAAATTTTACAAAATCGTACGTACGTCAAAAGCATATCAATATTGGGCTCGTTTTGTTCGTAATTCAGAGCTCTTCGTAACGATATTTTTTTCATTAACAAATTCGCTAGATATTTGCTAAATGTTTAACAAATAAAGTTTGTTATATAAAAAAGTTGTAATTATTAAAAAGTTAAAGGGTGCTTTCAGAGGCGCAGCTTCTAAGGGGTGGGGGGGGGGGGGGGGGGGGGGCGGCCGACCCCCCGAAATTTTTTTTGCGATGTAGGGGTATATAGTTTTCGTGTAGAAAAATTTCGGTATTTTCGGTTTCGCCCCTCCAATTTAATTCGGTTTCGACCCCCTATAGTGTTAGGAAAAAAAATTTAGATCCCGACCCCCCACTCGAAATTTCCAAGCTTCGCCACTGGGTGCTTTTTGTAAGTTTTGAAAATTTTGTTTTACAAGATGGTGCTCCTTTTTGTAACATGTCGTGTAGACCATATACATCTCCCTTATTATTGTACGCGACATGCTTTTAATACTTTTTATTTATTTTATTTATTTATTTATTTATTTTTTTGCGTTCCATAATTGGTAAGAGAGTGACACGTGCATGTCAAGTATGTCGTGACTTTAAATACGCGACATGTTAGGGTATTTTTGTAATGTTCAAAAAGCTTGGGTAGATCGGGACACAACCCCTTTGGCAGGGGCTCTGCCGTAATTTTCTCGGAAGACCCTGATGCACGTGTTACACGCCTAATCATGCTCCATCATGTTCCTTTTATTTTTTATTTTTTTATTTTTTTATTTTTTTTCCTTATTATTTATAAAAATAAATAAATAAAAAATCTAACATAGTTCAATCTATTTATTTAGATACGTTCGCAAGTAATCACGTTTATATATTAGTTTCAACCGAAATACTCATAGATGTCGAGAAATAAACTCAACCAATACTTTCCTATCGATAAATGTCGCCCAATCTTGTGCAGGTTAATAAAATAACAAGATTGATCAAAACAAGATACAATTAACTTTACATTTTGTCTTGTTAAAATATATGTTTTAGTTTTGAGATTGATGTCAACAAACGAGCCGATCCAAGATTCTCTCGATTGTCAATGCAATTGCACGCTAGCCACCATTTTGTTACCTGTAAACTAAATACTAGAGTATTATTTATAACACACATTCAAACACCCCACACGCAGACACACAACTTCCTCCTATATTATAGACCATCAACCCTTGCACACTCCTTATACATTTCATAGTTTCGAGTCACACCAGTAACAAGAAGAAGCTTATGATAATGTCGTTTCACAAAGTTTCTGTCGTTATGGCACTTATGTTTCTGTTATTGTCAACTGGTAAGCCTGCTGACCTTTCTAAATTGTTTCGGTTTAAGATATCCTGATAATGTCGTTTATCATCGCATATATGCTTAAACTTGTTATTATATATCAGGATTTAGTAGAAAACTGATGCAATCTACAACGAGTGATGATAATGGTTTCGCTCCTGTTGCATCTGTAAATGAGGTATTCATTTCAATTTTATATTGACATGAAATGCTTTATTTTCTGTATTACAAGTTGTTTGAATACGCTTTACCGAATCACCCCTCTTAGCCTAGGTGTTTGAAGTTTTGCAATATTGTATAGGAAAATGATCGTTACCTCCTTTTCGACTTTACGGGCTAAGAATAGGAATAGGTGTTTTCGTGAAAAATAACTAGCCTTTCGGAAACTTAACGATTCTTTGCAAACTCTCCAAATTAAAACTAGACTTCGCAATCATAAAATCACATCAATATGATCAAGTGATCAATCTTTTTTAATTAGCATATGGTGAATGAATATGTTTTAGATCTATCGATCGAAGAAGAAAAAGTTCTAGTGAGGTAAAAAAAGTAACACTAATCTTCTAATTGTAGACACATAAATTTAAATTTGCTAATTGCCTAATTGTGGTAAATTTAAATTTGTGTTGTGTGCAGAAAAATGAAGGCCCAAACACAAGGGTGATGATAGAGTTGGATTATGAAGATGCAGGCCCAAACACCAACAAAAGATCTAGATTGATTATGCCTACCCCTGATCCAGAAGCGCCAGCACCTCAACCTTAGCCTATTTTTTTGTGTTTTAAATATTAATTTTCAATAAAACATTTCGACCTCATTTTATTGTTGTTGATTAACACATACAATTATCAGTTAAAGTATTATCAGTTAAAGTGTTCAAAGAATTTATTTATTTTTGTTTCACGAATGGTTCCATATGAAGCTTTGTTTGAGCATAATTCTTTTCTTTGTTAGGCAGTTGCATCTATTTCTCTTAGAGTCGCATTTATCTTTATTTAAGTGTATACTTTTCGTATGCAATGGGTTGTATTTAGAAATATTTTTAAAATGTGAAACTATCATTGCTGATTTTTTCTTTGTTACTACAAAACAAAAGTTGCGACTCGTAAATAAGGGTAGACTTGTTGAACATTCAAAGTCTTTACAACATAAGCTTGTTACAAAGCCGGTTATCAAAAAAAAAAAAAAAAAAAAAAAAGATTGGATTATGTTGTTCTAGGGATGTGTAGAATTGGGGTTGCACCCACAAAAGACTGGAAATACCGAATTTGTCAAAATGGAACCGAACCGAATTAAATACGGAGTATTCAGTTTTCGGTTCGAATATGGTTTTTGCAAAATAAAAACTGAACCGAACCGAAAACCAAATTCACATACCTTTTGTCCATTTTTTATACGTACGTAAACGTATCAAAATAGACGAAAACGGATGAAAACGCACAAAAACGGATAAAAACGTAAGAAAAATGAATGAAACATATAAAAACAGACAAAAACGTATAAAAACTAACGGAAACGGATAAAAACGTATCAAACTAGACGAAAACAGATGAAAACGTATAAAATTAGATAAAATATAAGGAAAATGGACGAAAACGTCTAAAAACAGAAGAAAACTTATAACACGGACAAAAACGGATAAAAACGTAAAAAAGAAAAAAAAAAAAGGATAAAAACGGACAAAAACGTATAAAAACGGATAAAACGTATAAAAACGGATAAAACGTATAGAAACGTATAAAAGCGGATAAAACGTATAAAAGCGAATACAAATGTATAAAAACGGATGAAAAAGTAAGAAAAATGGATGAAAGCATAAGACAATCGGACGAAAAAATATAAAAACGGCCGAAAACATATAAAAATGGATGGAAGCGGATAAAAACGTAAGAAAACGTAGAAAAATGAATGAAAGCGTATAAAAACGAACGAAAACAGATAAAAGCGTATGAAAACCTAAGAAAACAGATAAAAACGTATCAAAATGTAAGAAAAACGTATAAAACGGACGAAAACGTAAAAATGGACAAAACGTTTGAATATGTAATAAAACGTATAAAAATGAAAAAAAAGCGAATGAAATTATATAAAAATAGATAAAAAGGTATAAAAACGAATAAATACATATGAAAGCGTAAGAAAACGGGCGAAAATATTTAAAAACGGTCGAAAACGTATAAAAACGGCCGAAAACGGATAAAAACGGAAAAACGTATAAAAACAGACAAAATTGATAAAAAAAAGTATAAAACCGTACCTACAGTCGAAAAACTTCAAAATAATAAACAACAATATTATAAAGGATAGACGATGCAATGGTCTTTAACCACAGGGGCTAACGTGTAAATGATAACGGGAAAGTTGCACTCGCGTGTTGCGTTAGGGCTTTTTTGCTCGTTAGTTAAAAGTATATCAATATTTGGCTCGTTGTAAGGAATTAGTGAAGACAGTATTTAGATACTACTGAAGATTCTACTGACAGGTTCCTGCCGAAGCATATACTGGTTTCTGCTGAAGTATAGTTCCTGCTGAAGAATACTGTTACTACGGATATAGTTAATCCGTGGATAGAAGTTAGTTATTTATAGATAAGATATGTAGAATATCTTTTAGAGTATTATGTTTATACGTTTCTTGTTGAAGAATTTAGGGTTTCCACTAGTATATAAGGAACCCAAGGATATTGTATTATGTACGAGTTTCAAAACCATTATTAGTGAATAATATCGATCCATAGAGGATCAAAGTTTAGTATACAAGTTTATATTTATATTCCGCAATAAGTATAAGCTAACAGAGATTGTCTATTTAGTTTGCTGGTGATTACATTAGTAGACTAACGATCTATTGGCTCGAGATCTATCAAGTGTAGATCCTACAAGTGGTATCAGAGCCACAAGATAATCTCTGTAATATAACTCACACTCAAACACCTTTTCCATTCAGAAACAATGGTTGATGGAGATGCTTCTGATGTCAATCTCACAAACGCCAACGCTATCACTCAACAACTCCAACAGGTTGCTTTCTCTAACAGCAACGCCAAGTTTCCCTATCTTAGGAAGGATGAGTATGAGATTTGGTCCATGAAGATGCAGAACTGGATTGCCAGTGTAGACTTCAACTTATGGAATGTGATCTTAAGTGGGAGCAGTCCTAAAAAGCAGGGAAAGGACCCTAATGGTAATGTGACTATTTTTGCTGCTGTTTCTGCTAAAGAGATCATTGCTGAACAAAGGGAGAACAAAGCAAGAATTATCTTGCCTCAAGCAATTCCTGATGATCACATGGGAGATTTTCATTACCTGACTGATCGTAGAGAAATTTGGTTGGCTATAAAGGCAAGATTTGGAGGCAATGAGGAATCAAAGAGAATGCGAAAGACTATGTTGAAGCAAGAATTTCAGGAATTCAGGATAACTGAAGAGGAGGGCATTCACAAAGGCTATGATAGGTTTCAGAAGATTCTAAGTCATTTGAATCATCTTATGGCCAGACCTGACAATGAGGAGGTTAACTCCAAGTTCTTAAGAGCCTTACCTCCCTCATGGTCACAGGTCAGCATATCCTTGAAAACCAAAGGAGGTTTGGATTATCTCTTGTTTGATGACTTGTACAACAAACTCAGGGCCTTGGAACTTGACATCAAGGGACACTCCTCTTATGTTGCACCTCCTTCACACTCTGCATTCATCAGCACTCATTCAAACTATATGCCACATTCTTCCAGTCCAAGTCCTTGCACTACAACAACATTATCTTTCACAAATGCTAGTCCAAAGAATCATCCAAAGGTTAGCAATGTGATGGAAGATGTACTTCACTCATTTGTTGCTGAAGTTGATGAACAGCAACAAATAGCTTATGAGGACTTTGAGCAGATTGATGAACTTGCAATGGAAGAATTGGACTTAAAGTGGCAAATGGCAATGCTGTCTCTTAAAGTTAGAAGATTTGAGTAAAAGGCTAGAAGAAAGCTTCAAGTCAATGGAAGAGATGCAGCTCGTTTTGACAGGAGAAAAGTTAAGTGCTATGCTTTTGGAGAGATTGGGCATTTTGCAAGAGAGTGCAAATCCAAGAAGAGTGAAGACAGTACCAGATACTCAGCTTACAAGAAGAAGGAGGTGGAGGCTAGAGAATCAAAGGCTTTGGTAACTGCTGTAGATGCTTGTGTTGACTGGAATGAGCATGAATCTGAAGATGCAACAAGCAGTTCTCCTCAACAAATCTCCTGCGTGGCTAGTTGTGATGCTGACTTCGCCTTCATGGGAATATCTCCTCAGGTATCTAATTGTGTTTTTGGGTGTGATATTAAATATAAAACTCTTAAAGAAGCTTATGATGATATGGAACCAAAGTATAATGCTAGCTTTATAGAAGCTCAAACTTACAATGAAGCTGTTAAAACTTTGGAAAAACAGAAAGTGTGGTTTCAACAAAATCAATTGGCTTATGAGGAAAAGATAAGAGTTTTAAAAAGAGATTTAGAGATAACTAGCAATGAATTAAAATTTACTGAAAAAGAAAAAGCTAGAATTGAGTCTGAGAAAGAAGTTTTGCAAGATAAGTTGGATAAGGAAGTTGCTAGGCATAAAGAATGGCTAATTTCAGGTGATAAGTTAGCTAGTTTTCTCTATGGAAGTCAGTCTGTTACATCTGAGTTGGGTTTAGGTTTTAAGAAATATGTAGGTGTAGAGGAAAACCATTATTTAGATAAGAAAAGTAACAATAACTCTGCATCTATCAAATTCTTAAAGGAGGGTGAGATGCATGCTGTACCAGGACCTATTAGAGGTGAATTCATGCCCACCTCCAAAACCTCTGACTTTGATGGTTCACACCATCTGTATGGCAAAAAGTCTAATGACTTGCCAAATCTTACTTGTAAAACTAACAACACTGACTCTCCCATAGGAACCCCTAAGCCCACATCCCATAATTTGGACTTACCAATATTACAGACTCCAACTGGCATTAGGATCAATGACTCCTCTGACTCTAGAAGTACCTCTAGTAATGAGTCTAATGAATTTGTCTCTTGTTCTTTCAGGGACAAAAGCTCAGAGACCTCTAATTATGCCGGCTGTGAATCAAAGACCAAGTCAGTCTCACCCAAGTCCTCAACAAAGCTATCTATCAAGTCATCTTACAAGTCTGTGGACTCTGAAGTTGCTGCTGATGAAGTGATTTCAAAGACAGCATCTTCTGAAAACTTGTTATTTACTTCTGTTAAAAACAATTCCTTTCAGTCATTACAAAACAATTCTATTTCTGGTGGTTGTTTGAATAATTTTGTGTTTCATAAGACATTTTCTAGTTTTAATAAATCTTCTAGAAAGAAGAAGTGTTTTGTTTGTGGTAGTAAAATGCATTTGATCAAGGATTGTGATTTTCATGATAAGAGGATGGGTGTTTCTGCTGTTCATAATAGACCTAGACTAATGTGGACCAATGTTCCACATATCACTAGCAAAACCAACTCGGTTTCTGCTGAAAGATCTGTTCCTCTTGAAGACTCTGTTTATGCTGATAGATCTGCTGATAGGAATAGATATGTGTCTAGACCATTTCATGGATTTAATCATACTTATTTTCAAAATGGTAATTGGTCTGGCTATTATGACCCAATGTTTTTGGGAAGGGCAAATTGGGATTCTACTGTAAAGTTCTCAACAGATTGTTCTTGCAAATTTAATAGACCATATGTATACAGGGGTTCCAGGAACAATGGTGGATCTAACCAATCTACATGGCTTCATAATAAAGATCCACAAGGCAGGCTCAAGTCTTTCAAGACTTGAGTCTATCAATGTACTTATATAGTTGTATAATTTTTGTTGTTGTAGGGACATCCTCTTTTGAATAAAGACTTAGGTATTGTAGATAGTGGTTGCTCAAGAAGCATGTCTAGGAATCAGGAGAAGCTACATAATTTTGTACCTTTCAATGGAGGCATAGTGAGATTTGGAAGTGGAATAGGAAAAATTACTGGAAAAGGAACCATTAGAACTCCAAAGGTAGATTTTGAGAATGTCTACTATGTGAAGGAACTAGAAGGTTTCAACTTGTTCTCAGTTTCACAAATCTGTGACAAAAAGATTCCTTTACTTTTCACTGATGAGGATTGTCTCATTCTCTCACCTGACTTCAAAATGCCTGATGAAAGTCAGGTATTACTAAAGGTTCCAAGAAATCATAATCTTTACACATTCAATTTGAATGATGTCAAACCAGAAGGTGATCTAGCATGCTTGGTGGCTAAAGCATCCTTGGATGAATCTACAAAATGGCACAAAAGGATGGCACATGTTAACTTCAAAGTGATTAACAAGCTTGCTAAAGATGGACTTGTTCATGGACTCCCTTCCAAGATTTTCACCAATGAACACAACTGTGTTGCATTTAACAAAGGAAAGAAACACAAAGCCTCCTATAAGGCTATTACTGCTGTAAGCACAATTTCAGAACCTTTGCAGCTGCTTCATATGGATCTTTTTGGTCCAACATCCATCAGGAGTATTGACCATAAGTACTTCTGTTTGGTAATCACTGATGCTTTCAGTAGATTTAGTTGGACATTCTTTTTAGTGACTAAAGATCAAAGCTTTCAGACACTAAAATAATTTATGGCCCTCATTGAAAACCAACTTAACAAAAAGATCAAAGGTATAAGGTGTGACAATGGGACAGAGTTCAAGAAAGCCAATCTTATTGAACTCTGTGGGTTAAAGGGTATAAAGAGGGACTACAGCAATCCCAGGACTCCACAACAGAATGGAGTTACAGAAAGGAAGAATAGGACCCTGATAGAGGCTGCAAGATCTATGCTTGCTGACTCTAAACTTCCCACTATGTTTTGGACTAAAGCAGTTGGCACTGCTTGTTATGTGCTTAATAGGGTGTTGATTACTAAACCTCACAATAAGACACCTTATGAGCTCTTGATAGGGAAGAAACCGACCATTGAATACTTGAAACCTTTTGGATGTCAAGTGACTATTTTGAATACAAGTGATCACTTAGGCAAATTTGAAGAAAAAGTTGCTGAAGGTTACATTGTTGGTTACTCAGCTCATAACAAGGCTTACAGGGTATATAATTTGGCTGCAAAGAGAATTGAGGAGACTCTTAACCTGAAATTTCTGGAGGGCAATGAAAACACTCAGGGTAAAGGTCATGAATGGTATTTTGACCTTGATTACTTGACAGATCATCTGGGGTATACAAGATTTAAAACTAACCATTCTACAGGTATTGAAGTGTCTCCTATTCACAATGCAGGTACTCTGGAAGATGACTCAGACAGTGATTCAGAATGTGATGAACCCCCTATTGTTGTATCTTCTCTCCCTATTCATGTTGTAGGTCCCACTCACACAGAAGCCTCTAATGCCAAAATTGCTGATGATGTGGAAAACTCAACATATTCAGAAGATCTTGCTAGACTCAAAAAGCAAGAGCATGCAGCTGCTGAAGAAGCTAAAAGGCTTGGTCTTGAATTTGCTCAAGACACTGAAGCACTCTTGAAACAAGCTGCTATTGATGTCAGCAGGAACTCTATTTCTGCTGATGATGTTGCGGCCAATTCTTCTAAAGGCATTTCAGCTGCAACACCTGCTTCCACTGCTACATCAACTAGTTTAGAAGAACCATTTGGCAGGTTCCCCAACCCCTCAGATCTTGGCAACCATGAACAAAGTGCTGGACTTTTTCAATCAGCTTCTTATGATGAAGACTTTGCTCCAACCTTGACTAATCTTGAAACCTCTGTTGATGTCAATCCTGTTCCCACTAAGAGGATCAACACCATTCATCCTCAAGAGAATATCCTTGGTGATCCTAATGCCATGGTTTTAACCAGAAGTGCTGTAAAGTAGACACAGTTTGGTCAATGTGCCTTTTTTACGTATGTGTCTAATCAGAAGAGAGACAATCACACAGATCAGAAGCATTGTCTGTTTGCTTGTTTCTTGTCACAAGTTGAGCCAACAAGCATTAAACAAGCTTTGAGTGAACCTAGTTGGGTTGAAGCTATGTAGAAAGAGATGCAACAATTCAAGAATCAAGATGTTTGGGTCCTTGTTGATCTACCTGCAGGTAAATTTGCTATTGGAACCAAGTGGATATTAAAATACAAAAGGGATGCAAGAGGTATAGTGGTAAGAAATAAAGCAAGATTGGTGGCTCAAGGCTTCAGACAAGAAGAAGGGATTGATTATACTGAAGTTTTTGCACTTGTTGCTAGGGTGGAAGCAATTAGGTTATTTTTGGCCTTTGCCTCTTACATGGGATTTGTGGTATATCAGATGGATGTCAAAAGTGCCTTTCTCTATGGTAAGATTGAGGATGAAGTCTATGTTACACAACCACAAGGCTTTGAAGACCCACAAAATCCTAAGAAGGTGTACAAGGTTGTCAAAGCACTCTATGGCCTTCATCAAGCACCAAGAGCCTGGTATGCTAGGCTATCTACCTTCCTTTTGGAACATGGATACAGAAGAGGAGCTATTGACAAGACTCTCTTCATCAAGAAGAACTCCATGGATATCATTCTAGTACAAGTGTATGTGGATGATATTATTTTTGGCTCCACAAAGGAAGCATGGTGCAGGGAATTTGAAGATTTGATGAAAGGTGAATTTCAGATCAGTGCAATGGGGGAACAAACATTTTTCTTGGGGCTACAAGTCAAACAACAACCTGATGGGATCTTTATCCATCAGGAGAAATATGTGAAAGATATCTTGAAGAAGTTTGACTTTGAACTTTTGCGAACTGCAACTACTCCCTATGAACCTCCCAAGCTGAAAAATCCAAATGAACAAGATGAAGTTGTTAATGTGCATCTATACAGATCCATGATTGGATCACTCATGTATCTCACAGCTTCTAGACCTGACATCACTTTTGCTGTCAGTGCTTGCTCAAGACATCAGGTCATTCTATTGACTTCCCACCTGTTGGATCGTATGTTTATGTTGGATCGTATGCAATTAGGATTACTCATTTTCCTTATGATTTCAAATAACCAACCAAGTTTACATAGAGGCCTAAGCTTACTATTTATAGGGAAGGAGCTAGAGCAACACACCCTCTCCTTCCACTCATCATTTCGTGGGCTTTGGAGGCCCATGGGTAACATTACTTAAGCCTAGTAAACTTAATACAAATTGTAAATGAAAGTAAATAATAACTAAGCAACCTAATGTTATTACAAATGACCGAGACTTGATTAAATAGTAAAACTTTGTTCCCAAAATCCTCCCCCTAAGGGTCAGTCATCATGGTTGCTTGACGTCTTTGTCTTGTCTTCATCTTTAACTTTCACAGCTTTAGACGTCTTTCAAAAATCATGAGATAAAATCATTCATCGTTCTTTGTTCTTTGTTCGTTGTTGTTGTGATAGTGATCAAGTTATGAAGTTGTCTGCCTTTTGTCACTTCTGCGTCTGTGGTGGTAGTCTGCCATTCAAACATGCTCATACATCTTTGAAGTTTGACTTATACATGCACGTAGTTCCCTTTCTTACACTTTTGATCTTTAGTCTGTATACTTTGTAGATTCTTCTTTTTGGCGTAGAATCTTTCTTTGAACTTTGTGTTGCTTTGATCTTTGAGGGAGCTTTTGATGACTTCAAGATGCATGTATGAGCATGTGGAATCCGTCGCCATGGAGAGGATGTGTCCCTGCAGGTAAACAGTTAGCAATAAAACATCCGGTACTTACAGATAAGGAATTAGAGATCATCAACAGCATAGTGTGAAGACTCCTTCTAACCCTTATCAAGGCCGTTCCCATGTCAGATACTCACGAAGGAGCTTACAAGACCTACTAAGTAGCTCAATAACTGGGTGAGTCTCTGGGGATCACTCCACGACTGTAGACTACTAATAAACCACCGCAAACACTAAGCGTAACCCACAAGGAGTTACCGAAGTGACCTGCTATCAGGGCTGTTTGATGTTGACCCTGGCAGGATTTCCGTTCAATCATTGAGAAATACTTATGTAAATTCTCTCATAAACGTTCTCGGCAGATTGCTAAGATCTGCGAAGGACTCGATAATTTACAGCTGATGTCCATTGATGTAGAACACCAGTTATAGAAATACTAAGTGTTCCTAAGAGATCTTTGATGTATCTCATGGCTCTAGACTCGAGAAGTGCACACTTAGGTTTCCTATGCGGAGACTAGGGAGGGGTCTCCTGCTTCAATATCAACCATCTCTAAGAGATAGGTCGATAGATTACACCGGTTCCCCGTGAGAATGAAACAAGCTCTTTTAAGAGAACTTGAGTGGTTAGAAGGTTTAGTGCATTGCGTCACTGGGTCCATGACGGCTTTATCTTCAATACCGGCGTCACCTTAGTAACAACCAGGAGCATACGAATTGAACCCGGTGTCTGCCCTAAGGTTGAACATATGGAGGGCTATTTCTTTTCACCCTTTTCTTTACTTTTCTTTTTAATTCTTCAACTCCTTCTTTACCCTTTCATTCTTTTCTCCTTTTATCGTATCATACCTAAGGACTTCTAATTCTAACTATTGGTTATGTACTTGGGTAGATCCCTCCGGCTCTGACGGATCATAGGACGGTTTTTCCTATCTTAATCACCTTATAACTCAATGATTATCCAACAATAGCCACGAAACCTTTGATAGAGAAATCTCTCAAAGTGTTTGTGATTATCAAACATTTTGTTTAACACTTTGAGAGTTTTGTGTTAACTTTTGAAGGGCTCCCCCTTCACATGTGCTCATAAGTGTTTAATAAATTTGCACATGCGGGAGGAACAATCACTTTTGAATTGATCCGCTTTCAGTGAACAAGACCGATTCGAGACACGCTTACATCACTAGTTATACTAGCTTGAAGTTATTACCCGGCCTGGTCAAGTCCACAGAAAGTTTCTAGAAACAGTACATTTCAACTAAGACAAATCCTTTTCGAGACACGCTTACGTGGCTAGTTAAAGAGTTCCATTGTCAGCTTTTAGGTGACAACTAGGTCTAGTAACTAACTTGATGTCATTACCCGTCGATGATAAGTCCTTTTGATTATTAACTTTTAATGTTTCGTCAATTCTTGGGTCAATCCTGAGTCTAGCTCTCATGAGATTTGAATTTTAGCAACATTGAACTTTCATATTTTTAATCACTTTCACTTTTTCTCCCCCTCAAAAATAGCATATAAGATTGTATTTTTGACAATCTTTTGATTAAAATATGCCTTTTGAGTTTTATGGGGAGAATTCAACAAGAACTTTTGATTTCAAGAACGATGATTTCGTATCAAGTGCTCCCCCTCAACAAGTGAATTCTTATTGAGGTGAAATACTTGTCTTTTGAGCAGAGTTATGAAAATTAGAAAATGTTTGATTAACTCTACTAAAAAGTAAGAAGCCTTCGCTCCTTATATTAGGATTGAGGCACTGATACGGACCCCAGGGTCCTTTCTTTACAAGAACGGGTTGTACACTGTTATGTGTGCACAAGCCATAGTTTTAATACAAAATTTGTTTCCTTTTAACAAAATACTCCCCCTCAAATAATGAAGTTTATTCGAGAGATAGTCTTCTTGAGCAGAATATTGAACCGTATTTAAGAAATACTTTTAGAAAATTCGTGAGATGATTCTGCTCAAGGTTTTAGAAAACATATTCAAGTATTATACAACAAAGAATGTTTGAATATCAGATTAGAAAACAACCTTGAGGATTGAAAACCTTTGTTTACCAAAATTTGAAATCCATTTGTTGGTTGTGTCAATCTAATAAAAAAAAATTGAATTCCAACGAGGATTGAAAAATCATTGTTTCATTTTGAAATAACACTCGTTGAATCAACGAAAATTTAAAACTCTTTTACTTTTGAAAGTTGTTTGAGACCCGGAGTCTCTCTTTTGAGTTTTAAAATCTGAAGAAGAAGATTTCCATCTAAAGTTGAAATTCATGGGTTCTTTTTGAAGATTTGTTTTTGTGATGAATGGAAAACTTCCGGTATTTGGGAATTTCAAATCAGAGTCATTCTTTTATTGTAGCCAAAGCATTCCAGATTATGAAAAATTTGAGAGGTTTTGAACGACTTTGCTTTGGTCTTCACACTTGCTTTACAGGTCTAAAACAAGAGTGTAGAGTTTGGAAAAATTTGTTTCTCACCATTTTGAATCCTTTTCCAAGTTTAGCCTTTAGACAAATTTAACCCTTTGTCCTCAAAATAAGTTCCATAAGAAACATTTTGAAAATTGTTGAAGTTTTGACTTTCAATAGGATGACATGTACTTGCTCACAGAGAAAATGCATCAGGCACAAACAAGTATACGGATGAATCAAGAAACTCATTCTAAATCTACCAAAATGCTCAGAATACTCAAATTAACACACAAGATCACAAATTAATTCATACTATCACTCGAGATTTTCCAATTATGAAAATGGTTAGGGGTTATGATTAGAGACTATGCACACATTTTAGCATCATAATACATGAATATTGTACAATCAAACGTCCTGGTAGCAACAAAGACATCTATATCTTCACCCTAAATCACTTGATTTCAAACCTATGTTGTTTCTAATCGTGCAAACACACCAATCGAGCATTCTTTAGTGTTCTCTAAAGCTATATGAAATAATTAATTAGACTAAACACATAAAAAAGAAACGCCCCTATCGATAATTATATGAACCCTAGTTTCTGATTATGGCTTTTTGACCATTGAAAACATTTGAAACATTTAGGGAATGATAAGACAACAACAATGAAGAAATTAGAAACTTAAAATCGAAAAGAAATCGAGGATAAAAATCGTTAGTCTGATTCGTTGAGGTTTTTAGTTATGTGTGAAACTTTTGAGAACATTTGTGAAAACATTGAGTAGAGCCTGTTTTCTTTTCCATGCATGATCCTTTTACCTAAGTTTAAGACTTTTGTAAACTTTACACATTAAAGGTTAATTACTTTTCCATTTGAAGTCTAAGCATGGTTAACTTGGAATCCTTGCCGAAAACATTTCTTTTCTCCCCCTCGAATTAGCATTTATTTTGTGAAACATTTTTTGCACATTTTAATTCGAGAGATCATAGAACTTTTTGAAAATGAGTTTTTAATCCGAATGATGAAGAAACAATTTTTCTTGAAGACTTATAATAAGTTGTGCAAACTTCATGATATTGTGAAAATTTTTCTCCCCCTCAAAACATGTTCCATTTTGACAATGTGAAGCAAAATTTGTTTTAATGGAGGAACATAGTTTTGAAGATTAGAAGTTTGTACAAGAGAAAGAAGATTCTTTTTGTAGTTTTTTTTTTTTTTTTTTTTTTTTTTTTTTTTTTTTTTAATTTTATTAAAATATTTACAAAAAGAGTTTGATGTTTGACTCTCTCAGGTTTTAAGAAAATTTTGCAAATCATCTGGAGTCAAACACCACATACCAATTTGGTGAACTAAATCAACAAACCTTGATGGAGGTAAGCCTTTGTAAACAAGTCCGCCAACTGGTATTCAGTACCCACAAACTCTAATTCAATGGTACCCTTCTCAACATGCTCCTTTATGAAATGGTAGCGGAGAGCAATTTGTATGGCCTTGAAATGATGAATGGTGTTGCACGAGATAGCAATAGCACACTTTGAGTCGCAGTATATTGAGATCTAGTCAAATACATAGCCGTAGTCCGTGAGCTAAGTTCTCATCCGAATGACTTGAGCACAGAAAGCAAACATGGCTACATACTAAGCTTTTGTTGATGACAGTGATGTACAATCCTGCTTCATTGACTGTATCCCTTTGTAACTAAAGAAGATTTGTTGCGAATCACTGTGCCTTCTGCGTCCAGCTTGTTTTCCAAATCCATTTAAGTCCAATGATGTGTCGAAGGGTGATGTTGGTAGAACGTATGCATATCAGATGGATCCAAATTGCGAGAAGATGACTTCATTATATCAGGAACAGTTGGAGTCGGTGGAAATGGATTGAAGAAAGTATTTCCATCATAATCTGCAAGTTGTGGTACTGATTGTTGTTATGGATCTTCAGCTGATTGTCTGGAGTTGGAAGCAGTTTGTCTTGCTGTTGTTAGAGATTCACTTGGAGGACCGTCTTTCTCAACAGTGGTTGTTGAATATTCTCAGGGTGTGCAGCAGAAATTGGTGAGACTTCTTGAGGACGGTTTTCAATTGAATCATCAAATAGTTGAGCAAACAGGGTTTCCAATTCCTTGCAAGAGAGTGACAATGGTTCAGCCGAAGTATCCAGAAAGTTTAGACGGTTGATTGCGGGTCCTAAGCTGTTGTGCTTAGAAGCCATTGCTAAAGTATCTTTAAAACGGTTGATTACGGGTCCATTTAAGTCCAATGATGTGTCGAAGGGTGATGTTGGTAGAACGTATGCATATCAGATGGATCCAAATTGCGAGAAGATGACTCCATTATATCAGGAACAGTTGGAGTCGGTGGAAATGGATTGAAGAAAGTATTTCCATCATAATCTGCAAGTTGTGGTATTGATTGTTGTTATGGATCTTCAGCTGATTGTCTGGAGTTGGAAGCAGTTTGTCTTGCTGTTGTTGGAGATTCACTTGGAGGACTGTCTTTCTCAACAGTGGTTGTTGAATATGCTCAGGGTGTGCAGCGGAAATTGGTGAGACTTCTTGAGGACGGTTTTCAATTGAATCATCAAATAGTTGAGCAAACAGGGTTTCCAATTCCTTGCAAGAGAGTGACAATGGTTCAGCCGAAGTATCCAGAAAGTTTAGACGATTGATTGCGGGTCCTAAGCTGTTGTGCTTAGAAGCCATTGCTGAAGTATCTTTAAAACGGTTGATTACGGGTCCTAAGCTGTTGTGCTCAGAAGCCAATCCATTAAGCTCGGGTCCGAAACTGATTTGTTCCAAAGCCATTGCTGTTATACCTGAAAAGAAGAAAGAATAAAACAGAGAACATGGATCCCCAAGTGTAATTGGGTTCCGGATGTTAGACGCATAAAGATGTAGTGTCAATTATCTTCTTGACACTCGAACACACTCTATCAATGATTTCCTTTCTCGCCTCAGGGATAGATGTTGTGGATTTCACATTAGTTTTGGTGCAAATGTCTAAAATCTTTCCTGTAGGAATCCACCTAAGACCAATAGATTTGAAAATTCTACCCGTGGGTACCCACCTAATGTTAGATCTAGGAGATGTTTTCCTTTTAGATGCAGTGGGAGCATCACTTAGTTGAGAAAACCTATGTCCTATATTGATCTACTTCTTAGGTTTCTGACTTATGACTTTTGGTTCAACGGGTTTTTTTGTCTTAGCCGATTGAGCCTTTTCAAGTGAATTTCCTTTTTGAAGATTTTCTAAAGCACAAACATCATGATTATTTACGCAACTACTCTTAGAAGCTAGCCAATTCCTATTAGTTTGTAGAGTACTCCTAGGTTTTGGTTTACTACTACTAGCAGTGTTCGGTACTATAGTGGAAGGCATCACATGAGGTTTTGAACCTAGAATTCCATCCTTTTGAAGTAGCACCTTTTTCCTAGCCTTTTCAAGATCATAGTTCTTGTACATGTCAAATGTGTCATAAGAATCTTTACTTTTAATTCTCGTTTTAGACACTGTTGTTGAACTAATCCTAGATGAGCCAGGTATAATCACGTGTTGAGATTTAGCAGACACAGATGCATTTCCCTTAGGCCAAGAATGTGGAGTGATTGGTTTTGTCAAATTGTTTTTTTCAACAACTTGGGAGGCAAACCGAGGTTTTGAAAATTTAGGTCGTTCAGATTTAAATGCAGTTGGTTGTCTAACCACTGATTGTTTTCTGTTTCTTTGAGAAGTCGGTTTCCCCAAGTATGATGGTTTTGCAAACTTGGTATCCACACTCTGGCCAGTCAGTCTTCTTAATTTGTTTTGCAATGCAGCATGTGCAAACACTTTTGCTTGAATTTGATCTTTTAAAAGCTCATTTTCTTTAACTAATGTATCCACACGTTTACTTAGTTCATTCGAAACTTGACCATTGTTGCCCGAAGTTAAAGATTCGTTTTGCAATTTAAGTTCAAGCGAGATGCAATGTGCCTCTAGTTTTGAAAAATCTTTATGAAACTGGGCGATGGTCTTTTTAAGAAGAATGTTTTCAGACTCAAGAGTTTGGTATGATGTTTCAGTTATTGGATTATCAGGTAAGGACTCAGACTCAGAATGTTTGTTAAGCCATTGTACAACATTCTGGTCAACCTCTCCTTCATTACTGAAGTTAGGTTGCTCAGATTGTTGTTTCTCATTTGCAGGCATAATATGATCAACAGTAGATTGTACCTTAACCATTTGCTCTTTGTCAAAGTTAGGTTATGTGTCATAGATGGGTATGACATCTTCCTCATCCATCTGTCCTTTATCAAAGTTAGGCTCTAAGTCATAAGTGGGTCTGATATCAGTAGAATCAACATCTGTATCATTCCCCAATCTGTTGCTGTCATCTTGCTCTTCTGATTCTGTCCCATTGCTTTCCATGACACCCAAATTAGCTTCCAATGCATCAACTTTATGAATTTGCTCTTCTTGAATTTTCATCTTCATTACTTTGAGTTTTCTCTCCTTTAACATATCCTTCAAATGAAGTGATCTCTCATAAAGCACCCTTTCAAGATAGCTCATTCATGAAACAAACTGATCTCTAAAAGCTTCAACCTCCATACTAGTGATGTTCTCTCTCCATAATCTACATTGAGATTCATAGTCTCGAGAAGTTTTGAACACTTTAAAATCCATGGTCATGAACCCTTTGAACAGAGTCTTGAGTGCCATAAATCCTACCATGCAATTGTGATGAGGCGAAAAATGATCCGTTTTTAGGGGGTCATTTAAGCCCGAATCCGACTTTATTTGATCAAATATTGCCCTAAATCGTTCCTTTTGTGATTTTAGGTGTTTGGAGAGTGAATTCTGGAAAAGAAGCTATTTTGGACGTTTTTGGAGCATAAAAGTGAAGAAAACGGCTAAGTACCAAATTTGCATGCTGAAAATACAAGGTGACGGCGTCAAGACCAACATCTTGACGGCGTCAGACATGAAGAATTAAACTCTGAAGGTGGTGACGGCGTCAGATGGACTCGTGACGGCGTCAAAGTGGCAAAAATAATATACCGTGGGTGGTGACGGCGTCACATAGGCCGTCATAAGTGGATCAAGGCCGTCCGAGGAAGTATATGGCGGCGAGGTGACGGCGTCAGAAGTTACACTTGACGCCGTCAGACTGTTTTTCCTATATATAGTTTTCTAGTTTTTTCATTAAAAAAAGAGAAGTTTTGGTGAAACCCTAAAGACGATTTTGGTGCCTCTTTTACAGGTTTTTCAAGGGTTCCAAACCCTTGAGACCTTGCATTGTACTTGAGATAAGTGTACTTTCAATTCAATCAATATGTCTATGTGTTGGTTGTTTATCTCTTGTTCTTGTCTCAATTCTACTATGCTAGGCTAGATCTCTCTTGTGTTTGCTTAGATCTAATGAAACCTAGATGTTGATTATGTGTTGATTACTTGTCTATTCTTGTTTTGAATGAATGATTTATATGTTAGGCTTAAGAAAACTGGCAGATCTCCAAATGGTAACATGCTTGAACGTCTTAAGAAACATGAACCGAGGCGTACTAGGTCTTTATTGGTTGTATTTAATGCATGAGCCACTGTTTACAATCCCTATAGTTGTGCTGGGTCATGGTGTAGGAGGAGATAAGAGCTCATAGAGTTGCGGAGTTATGTAAGCCACCCCACGAATGGTATTAAGGAATACAATCCGTCATTCATACAAGTGTAACAAGTAATTAACATGTAAAAGATATCTAGGGAGTAATGAAGTCTAAGTAAACACAATTTCTCCAACCACTGCTCACAACCTTAGTATAATTTAGTTTAATTTCATTTTTATTATTTTATTTTGATTGCATCTTAGCTTTGGGTTAGTTGAATAGAAACTAATTCCGCCCACTCCTTCAAAACCCGAGATTTTACTTGCTTTCATAAAAATATAAAAATACAAAAATAATCATCTTTCACCTCTAGAACTATTAATTAGGTTTTCTAATCCTAGCGACACTATTCCTAAGCTGAACGATCAATCCCCCAGTACTTGTCACTATACTATACTACAACGATCAGGTACACTGCCTGGTGGGTGTTGTAAGCTTCTCGAGATCCCTCGAGAGGTAAAGCAAGGTGCGATTCCCACGCATCAAGTTTTTGGCGCCGCAGCCTGGGGAATAGTTATTGTCTAGGTTAGGATTTCTTTTTATTAGCTCTACTTGCTAGATTCCTTTCTAGTAAGATTTTTATTTTTATTTTTAGGTCTTCTTTAGTCTATCTTATTTCTTCGTGCCTTTGTTCGTAACTCTTTACCATCCGACATCATGGAAGGTGGTAACATCTTTGAACCCATCATCCCACCACAACAAAACCCACCATTAGAACCCCTTAGGCCCCGAACCTTAGGAGAGTCTTCCCGACCTAGCCACCAAGGCTACCGAAACACCATTGAGCTCACCGGAGCCAATGTGACCCCCTTGCGATCCGACACGATCCGGTTGGTGCAAAGCGGATGTGCATTCCATGGACTTCGTTCCGAAGATCCAAACCAACACCTTAAGGACTTCATCAAAATCGTAGATTCCATAGACCTAGGTGTTGAAACTAGAGAGACTACCCATTTACGTCTATTCCAATTCTCTCTACGGGATCAAGCTAGTCAATGGCTTGAGCGTTTACCCGCGGGATCCATCACCACATGGGATGATCTCACCACTCGTTTCCTTGCTCAATTTTTCCCACCGGGGAGAACTACTAAACTTAGGAATGACATCTTGATGTTCCAACAACGTCAAAATGAATCTCTTTATGAAGCATGGACTCGTTTCAAGGACTTACTCCAAAAAGTCCCTCATCATGGCATAGATCTTTGGCTCCAAGTCCAAATCTTTTATGACCATATCGACATCTCCACGAGGCGAACCGTTGACCAATCGGCCGGTGGTAAGCTACGTGATCTTAGTGCGGAACAATCATGGGAACTCATAGAAGATCTTGCTCTCTATGACAACGAAAGTTGGAATGATCCCCGTGATTTGAACAAAACGGTCAAGGCAATATCTTTGCCTTCGAATAATTCAAGCACTCCCGACCGTAGGATCATGGAACTTGAGGACCAAGTCAAGTTTCTCATGAAATCTTACGAAGCTCCGAAGCATTCAAGCCAAGTGAACAAAATCACTTCTTCATGCGAATTATGTAGTGGTCCCCATGACACTCGTGATTGTGTGGAACTCCCCGGAACAGCTTTTGCGGACTACGCATCCACGCGTACCGACGAAGCGGGAGATAAGTGGTACACTTTCAAGCCCGAGCCAAACACATACGGTGATTCATACAACCCCTCATGGAAAAATCACCCAAACCTTAGGTGGAAGCAAAATCAACCCAATTCTTCCAATCCGCCTAATCGTTACCAATCAACCGGTCCACCATCCAACCGTACCTTCAACAACAATCCTTCTAACAACTATGGTAGTACCAACAATCTTGAAGGATTGATGTCAAAGTTCATGGCATCTCAAGAAGCCCGCATAGCTAAGTTTGAAGCCGATTTCAAACAAAATCAAAGCGAGATGACCAATAGAATTGATGCATTGTTGAAAGTTCTCAATGACCGAGAAATAGGAGCACTCCCAAGCGACACCATCAAGAATCCGAAACTAAACGTTAATGCCATATCTTCAGTTTCGTCACCCACTTCGTGTCCACAATACTACTCGGTTAAATCAACGAGCACGTGTTTCAAACAACACCAAGTTCCCCAAAAGGACCAATCAACTAAAACACCCACTATAGAGCCGGTCAAAAGCATAGTTGAAACACCTCTTACGCAAGACCTTGACGATGAATTCAAAGAACTTCACCTTGAACGCCCCGTCATTGATGTCTTAGCGCGTGCTCCTTACTATAGTGCCCTCCTAGAAAAATATGAGAAGTATAAGCTAGGTAAAAATGGGACCGCCTTCGTTCAAAACAAGTTGCCAAAAAAGCTTGATGATCCGGGTATATTTGTTTTGCCTTGTAAGATAGGAAGATCCGAAGCTTTCGACACACTAGCCGATTTAGGGTCAAGCCTCAACTTGATTCCCTTATCCTTATTCACCGTTCTTAAGCTAGGAAAGTTAGAGGAAACGGAGGTATTGATAGGGCTAGCGGATGGAAGTATTGCCCACCCGGTTGGAATGATTAAGGATGTAGTTGTTCACGTAGGAAGGTTAACTATATTAGCGGATTTTCACGTCCTAGACATGGTTAGTGACACTACATGCCCATTATTGGTAGGAAGAGGATTTTTAGCAACCGCTAGTGCCATGATAGATTGCAAGGAATCCAAGATAGCGGTAGGAGAAGGCGATACTTGGTCGGTGTATGATGTTAAGAAGCATAGTTATGATTGTGATGATGAACCAACACCGCATTGGGTAGAGATGAATAGGAGACCATCTAGATATGGACCTTGGATAGAAAGGAACTTCATAGGACCTCAATGCCCATTTTATCTAGAAAAGGATTTCGTTGAGAAGACACATTCGGTAGAACAACTCATAGCTAGGGATGAGGAGCTAGATCCCTTTGAGGACCCCTTAGTCTTTAGAAAGATGATTGAGTTCTTGAGCGTAATGCCTATTAATGTAGAGTTGAATAAATGGAAAAGAGATGGAGATAAGTATAAATGGAGGTGGGACAAGCCACCTAAAGAAGGTGACGGGTCATGGCATATTAGAATGGCCTTGTATGATCCGGATGGAGAAAAGTTTGAAAGGTCATACCACACTAAGGGAACCGATAGAAAGTTGAAACCTAAGTTCGATCCCAAAGATGTCCTCAATGAGGAACTCACCCGAATCACGTAGTAACCCACGACTTTGAGTCTAGCTACAAGACTCGTAAATAAAGAAAAGCGCTTCTTGGGAGGCAACCCATGTTTTGTGTGATTTTTATTTGTTTGATTGTTATTTGCTTCCGTATGCATGCTTTGTTTTTATTGTTGGTTGATCATGTTTCTCTATTAAAATGTAAAATACTTTATTATGTTGTTTGGCCTAGTCTTAACTTCAACCTAAAGGTATTTTTGCAAAAGATAAGTGTAAGGGGAAACCCCAAATACGTTTTTAAGAAACAAACCGATCATGATTCTCCACAATATTTAATGAACATGTATATTCGTATTTGTTAGAGTCAAATGCTTATATTGAGTCATAATGAAGTTTTGCAGGATTTTCCAGGAAGTAGGACAAAGTTTTTCCAGAAATTTTCCGGAAACTTAACATAAGAATTTCTGCAGGTCCATTCTGACGGCGTCAGGGTATTGCTCTTGACGGCGTCAGGAGTTAAAATCTGGAAATTTTACCGGTTTTGTTTTTCTAACGGAGTCTTATGGTTTTTGTGAATTATTAAGTTTTATAATCTCTAGGAAATCTGCAAACTTCATTCCACAAGCATTATATCTTACTTTGTTTTCTAGGATTTAGTAACTTATATAGGATGCAACCGATTTTACGCGAGGTTGTTTTGTCTACTTTTGTCAGAATTTACAGGTTATTTATGACAAGAAGATGATTTATATTCTGGAAGGGAAGCTTTGATTGTTCGTTTTCTTGGAGGAAGATTTAACCTGGCCAACTAAAATCCATACCGAGCGAATCAGGGGAGTATTTGATTTCATTCTCTTTACTTTTTAACTTTTACATTCTTTACTTGAACATTGGGGACAATGTTCATCTTAAGTGTAAGGGGAGGGTAAAAAGATGATACCTTACATATGCACTTTCGCTTGAGTTTGTTCTGTTTGATAGTAGATGAGTAATAAAACTACGAGAAATACTTGTTAGTGTAATTTTAGCGCCAAATTTAAAATTTTTTACAACATTTAGGAGTGAAACTTTAGCCATAGCAAGCGTCTCATGGATAGGAGGTTGTATGACTAGCACATAACCGTATATTCAGAAAAATTTTCCACCCAAAAATGTGAGGTTCGCCTTTAGATTTGATAGGAAAAGCATTTATTATTGGTGCTTATGAGTGTACCGGTAGCATTTAGATTCTAGAACTTGCGTTAGTGATGCATCCCAAGACCGCGAGTGAGACTACATTCGTGTGGTAGGATTTACTACATGATAAGAGGCATTAGGATCACCCTTGTGTTAAACCCGTATCATAATTACTTGACCATTTAAGTCATATTACTTGGCTAGTTAAGTCAACTAATTTTTCCCACACCCTTAGCGTTGTACTCATTTTTAGTACACGAAACCCCTAGTACACCCCTCCGAGCCTATCTTTTCGTTTCTAACTTTAAGCATTTTACTTAAAGGAAGAATTTGTTACACCCCACTTAAATGTACACTCAAATCGCCTTAGCCTTCCGTGTATGCGCTCATTTTTAGTGCATTATTGTTATTTGTTAAACCCTAAGTTAACTTTCTAATTGATTACATGGTTGCTAAGTCGAGTCATATCCTTGTACATATTGTTTTGGGACGATTGGGACTCATGGGTAAGTACTTATTTTATGGAGTAATGGGGAAGAACATCACTTATTACCCCCATATGTACGTTTATCTTAAAAGTGCTCCAAGTGTTTCAATTTTCTTAATTCGAGTCATTAGATTAGTTTAATGTAAAGTATGTAAAGATTCAAGTGTAAGGGGAATTCTCATCCCCTATGATGTATTATTTTGGATGGTAGGGTAAGAGTGTATGCAAAAAAAAAAAAAAAAAAAAATCGAAAAAATCAAGAAAAAGAAAAAAAAAATAGAAAAAGGAAAAAGAGAAAAAATATACGGACTACCATCCCGTTTCATTCTATGTTCATTTTATGTTTTTAGTTATTTTTCATTTATTAGCTTAAGTCGAGTCTAGTCTTCGCTTAGCAACGCCATATTGTACATGTAATTAACTAAGATTGTTAACTCGCCACCAGTAAAACTCCCTTTATCCAACAAAACCGTGTAATTCATATCCCTACACCTAACGTTATAACCCTTTAAAAAGACCTCTTTGATAGTTTATCCTAGGTGCTTACGCCATGTGGTGGAGGTTTGATCCTTTCCCAAGCCTATGGTAATCTATTTTGCTATGACAAGTAGTGAGAGATATCTTCCATTTCCATAATGTTATATTACTTTATTACACCCGAGAGATGTGAGTATCTAAACACTATTTGTGAGGTGCTTGTGTATGACCTCCGTGCTTGTCTATTGGTCTTTAGTGGAACGATTATTTGTTGTAATTACTTTTATATTAGTGTTAAATGACCCCTAACTTGTCTTTTGAGTAGAATAAAAGCTCATTTGCTTGAGGACAAGCAAATCTCAAGTGTAAGGGTATATGATGAGGCGAAAAATGATCCGTTTTTAGGGGGTCATTTAAGCCCGAATCCGATTTTATTTGATCAAATATTGCCCTAAATCGTTCCTTTTGTGATTTTTGGTGTTTGGAGAGTGAATTCTGGAAAAGAAGCTATTTTGGACGTTTTTGGAGCATAAAAGTGAAGAAAACGGCTAAGTACCAAATTTGCATGCTGAAAATACAAGGTGACGGCGTCAAGACCAACATCTTGACGGCGTCAGACATGAAGAATTAAACTCCGAAGGTGGTGACGGCGTCAGATGGACTCGTGACGGCGTCAAAGTGGCAAAAATAATATACCGTGGGTGGTGACGGCGTCACATAGGCCGTCATAAGTGGATCAAGGCCGTCCGAGGAAGTATATGGCGGCGAGGTGACGGCGTCAGAAGTTACTCTTGACGCCATCAGACTGTTTTTCCTATATATAGTTTTCTAGTTTTTTCATTAAAAAAAGAGAAGTTTTGGTGAAACCCTAAAGACGATTTTGGTGCCTCTTTTACAGGTTTTTCAAGGGTTCCAAACCCTTGAGACCTTGCATTGTACTTGAGATAAGTGTACTTTCAATTCAATCAATATGTCTATGTGTTGGTTGTTTATCTCTTGTTCTTGTCTCAATTCTACTATGCTAGGCTAGATCTCTCTTGTGTTTGCTTAGATCTAATGAAACCTAGATGTTGATTATGTGTTGATTACTTGTCTATTCTTGTTTTGAACGAATGATTTATATGTTAGGCTTAAGAAAACTAGCAGATCTCCAAATGGTAACATGCTTGAACATCTTAAGAAACATGAACCGAGGCGTACTAGGTCTTTATTGGTTGTAATTAATGCATGAGCCACTGTTTACAATCCCTATAGTTGTGCTGGGTCATGGTGTAGGAGGAGATAAGAGCTCATAGAGTTGGGGAGTTATGTATGCCACCCCACGAATGGTATTAAGGAATACAATCCGTCATTCATACAAGTGTAACAAGTAATTAACATGTAAAAGATATCTAGGGAGTAATGAAGTCTAAGTAAACACAATTTCTCCAACCACTGCTCACAACCTTAGTATAATTTAGTTTAATTTCATTTTTATTATTTTATTTTGATTGCATCTTAGCTTTGGGTTAGTTGAATAGCAACTAATTCCGCCCACTCCTTCAAAACCCGAGATTTTACTTGCTTTCATAAAAATATAAAAATACAAAAATAATCATCTTTCACCTCTAGAACTATTAATTAGGTTTTCTAATCCTAGCGACACTATTCCTAAGCTGAACGATCAATCCCCCGGTACTTGTCACTATACTATACTACAACGATCAGGTACACTGCCTGGTGGGGGTTGTAAGCTTCTCGAGATCCTTCGAGAGGTAAAGCAAGGTGCGATTCCCACGCATCAAATTGCTTCCCTGTTCAATTTGCTTTTCGAGTTGAACTATGTTGTCTCGGAGTTTCCTTTGGAAGGTTAGAACGTCCGTTTCAGTTCCGAAGAATACATTAAAGGTACTCCACGAAGGAAACCTTGTTTCTGAGAGAATCGTGCATTGAATCTTAACTGAATGAAAATATGTTAAACAATCTTCCTTTGAACGGATGGCTCTTTTCGCAACTTTATCCTGAAGGCCTGTGTTACCGACATCTGCAGTATTCCCAACAGTCCTTTCAGCATTCCTTCCTTGTCTATCAACTCTTTCACCTTGCATAACAGATTGATTCCTTGTGTTGGAGTATTTGTTTAGGACACGAGCAACAAGTGCGATGCTTTGATTCAGAGTATTGACTTCATCATCGTCATCTTTATAGACATTTGAATAGTACATTGTGTCACTGCTTTTATGTGGGCCTGTATTATTCATGTGAGATTCCTGCATGTCTGCCATTAACATCACATCTGTTGTATCGGCTTTCAAATCTATTGTATTGGATTCCAAATCTGCATATTCATCATCAGATGGAATATCTCCCATGAAACTTTGCGAAACATCATTGAGATTACCCCCTTCAACTTCCATTTGACTAAGTGTGGCATTGTATTCAACATTATCGTCAGAGAGTGAAGTTGAATCATAATCTTGAGCTTCCACATCTGCAATATTTTTCATATATGCCAAAAATGCCATGCCTGGTTCGATAAGATCTTCTTCGTCATCAGTATCTTTCATTGTGTAAAAGCATTCATAAGTTGAAGTCATCACGCATTTGCCTTTCTCAGAAGATACTTGTCCAAGCTTCACAAGATTTTGCAGAAGTGATTGCTTATGATTATATAGTGTTGCAGGAGGGTACTGTGGAATGAAAATAGGCTCAGATGCATTTGGAGGATTGAAGAAGAGACCATTTGGAGTGTAAATTAAGGATCCATGGTCAACAGCTGGAGATGGTGGAGCAGGGAGGATGATCTTCAAAGGATTCATGCTTAAACAGGATTCAAGAATTTGCTTCATTCTGATGTGATGAAGTTCTTCTGTACGATGCATACCTTCAATATATTTCCACATTTCATAAGTACTGGCTTAAAAGTCCATATTCATGTAAATTGAGTTGGGAAGGGCTAGTGTCATGAACCATGCTGCTTGTTGGTCAACATCGTACTGAGCAAGTTCAGTATCATTCAAATCTTCCTGTTGAGTCAGCAAGAAATATCATTTTGTTTGGACCATCTTGAATGGATTTAAGCATAAGATCTGCAGCAGGACGATCCGTGAGCCATTGTAGAAATCTCCATTTCCAATCAGTATATGTTCCTGGTAGCAACATTGGAGGCCTTAATTCATTGCCAAATAGCAGAACTTGACTAATGAGGGAGCTGTGACTTTGTTGTTGATGATACTGTTGCTGATGAGAATATTGGTGAGGAAGGTAGTTGGCAGAAGGTACTTGAGACATTGTAAACGACATTTCTATCCCCTTGATTGTTGCGATGTAATCGAAATAATCAAACAGAAATGTAAAACCAAGGTCGAAATAGTGATTTTAGGTTTTCCCTCCAAAATTAATTTGAAAAATTTTATGTTCCAAAATTTTGAAAATCACTGTAAAATACTATTCTAAGGTCACAGAAAAATTTTGAGTTTAAAAAATTTTGCCGCCAAATTTTACCGAAAAAATTTGAATTTCGCCCTAAAAATTTGAGTTTTTGGTTAAAATTTTCACCGTTATACCAAAATTTGAATTTCGCGTAAAAACGTTTAGTCTCCTGTAAAAAATATTTTTTACTCAAATTTTCCCGCCAATTTTATTTTTTTTTAATTTTTAATTTTTAATTTTTTTAATTTTTATTTTTTTTATATATATATTTTTTTTTCTTATTTTTTTTATTTTTTTATTTATTATTATTATTATTATTTTTTAAGAAATAGAAAGAAGATAGTAAGAAGATGTTAGAAAGAAACTTGTGTGATAGATGGCTCTTATAGAAGGTATAGATGTCACAACTCGTAAATTCTGGTCATTTCCCGAACTTTCACATTTATTATTCATCGGTTACTATTCACAGAACACTATTCATCATTTTACTATTCATCATTTTCGGAGTCAGTTTGTGATTCTGAGAAGCGTTTAAAAATTTTACTATTCATAAAACACTATTCACCCCCGGAGAAAATTTGTCATTCATGCGTGAGTTGCATCATTTCTGTATACGTACGGTTATCTACCTAATAAACGTTATCCTATAAACTATTACTTTGAATAATTAATCCGACAATCCCAACTATGGTCCTAACACATTTTTACACTCATTATAATGATATAAAAATTATATTATTAATTTACCTGACGTTTTGGATTTATCAATTTAACATAACGTTAAAAGCTTATAACTACGACGATTTACGTAATTATGATTTTTATGCATGAACAATATACCCGATACTACTAAATTTAAAACTACTTATCCTAAATATCTAAAATAATATCTAGATACTTATACTTGACATTGAAATTACAATCATACCCTTTTGTTGAAATTACCAAACTACCCTTGGACTATATAAAGAAATAACTAGCTAATAATTCATTTTATCACAAAAAAATCACATATTTATCTCTTTTCTCTCCTCTATCTCACGGCAAGAACATCAAGACCAAGGAGATCCATCAATTTTGCAAGATCAAGCTATAATCTAGTCCTATATACACTCCTTGTTAGGATTTTGAAATAAAAATCCCAAGGTTTATACTTAATCATCTCCAAAACACTACATATCTCAAGTAAGCTTCAAGTAAACTTTTTAATCATCTAATACTTTCATTTTCATAATAATATGATGTGTTCTCAATTTATTCTAGCATACATGCAAGTATATATGTTATAAATACCACTTTCAAGTATATTTTAATTTTACAAGTTTATCATTAATCCTATGATCATCCCTTTGATATCCTTTTGGTTTTGTGAATATTAGGAACCCATGACACCCTAAGAAGGTGTATGGTAAGATTAGACTAGCTTGTGGTGTATTGAAGTGGTTAAAACATAAACTAGAAACAAGAAAAGTGAGTTTTAAACAAATAAAATACCTACTGTCCCTATTTGTAAAACGTGGGAAATCCAGGGGGTTGGGTGTACTTTTTGGCCAAAGATCTAGAAAATACTTTCCAAGACGAAACTATGGCCGAAAGTTCGGATAAAAACGAGTTAATAACGAAGAAGATATGCTAAAAACAAGTTAACGACGAAAACTATATTTTCAGAAAAACATGTTGCTGTCTCACTTTTTCATGGACTGTTTTAAGGTGTAAAACTTAATCTAGCCATCCCGACTTATCAAGAATATGTTAATATGCTATCCCACGATTCCGGGGATATAAAGAACGTAGAAAACAGGCTTAAAACGAAGAAGATACAAGCGTTTGAAATCCGACGAAACATATACACTTTTGACAGCTTTTGCTATAATATAAATTACTAAGTGTTAAACACTATATTTTTCAAGTAACGACATGGAGAGCCAATTTTCTCATCGATTGAGGCGCGTACGATCAGAAGTTAAACAAGACGACATCTAGATATTGTTACAAGGTTTTTAAAAACGCCGAGCTTGAACCCTAACACTTAACGTACTATATTTCACAACTAGTTTTGTGAAGCCGTTTGGACACATTTTCTAAGTTAAGAACAATGTTAAACTACGCAGGAAACTTTATATTTACTCATACAACAATAAATGATAGATGTTATTTTCAAAAACTACAAGTGGTATTGATAATGTACGTATACGCATGTGTAGCATTGTTTCATTTCTTACATTAGAATCATATCATTCATAATAGATTGCAGTTAAGGAATCGAGCATATTTCTGATCAGTCACTAGCATTATTATAGCTGTTGCATCAGGTGAGTCATAGCCCCGCTTTTACTCTTTTACTACTCATTTTAAACTACTTGGGGGAGATACATGCACAATACTTTCTTTGATACTTGAAACGTTTATACTTTTATACTACGCTAAGTTGTTATTACTTTTAGCAGAACTACTATATGTGCCTTAATGTGTAAATCTTGATTGTGTATTCTTGAGCAACGTATACTTTGGGAAATGGCACCCAGTAATCTTTTAGACTTTGGGAAATGGCACCCAGTAATCTTTTATACTTTGGGAAATGGCACCCAGTAATCTCATAACTTTGGAAAATGGCACCCAGTAGTCTTTAATCTTTGAGCATTGGCATGTACACATATCGTATACACATATGTCTTAATCATACTATATATTAGCAGTGGGTTGTGAACACACAGGTTACAAGTCTCTTATGGCGGGACTTGCAACTGAGTGGATTTACGACGCCTTTGCTGTGTGCTCATTTTCTATAGGCTTTATTTGTTAAACAAACTCTATGAACTCACCAACCTCGTGTTGACACTTTAGAATGTATTTTCAGGTATTAAGCAATGACACGCTACAGGAGGTTTTGGCAGGGCATGGCATGGTCATAGAAGACTCTGATTATTCATTTGGGGACCGTTTTAAACTATTTTAAGGGCCTACTTCCGCACTACTTTTAACAATGTAAATTCAACATTTTTATTAAACTATTTTATTCTAAATGATTCAAGTGAAAACCATTTTTGAACTTGTGTTGTAATACCGATTAAGTTACACCCCAGCTACATGTATGCTTCCGCTGGACCCGATTCTGGGGGTGTGACAGTAGATGTAATGCCAATTCTCGAAACTTAGTCAGAAAGCAGTTCTCGAAAGACTTTGAGAGTTCTCGAAAAATATGTAATCTCAAAACTTTGGTAATTTCGAAACTGTGTTCTCAAAAAATGAGTGTTTTCGAAAAATATGTAATCCTAATTGCAGAACCTCGTGGAAAATGAGTGTTTTCGCAAAGAAGTCAAGAAAAGTCAAAGAAGCAAAACAACACCCACTATCTCTTCCCCCACGATGTCTTCGCGGAATCGGAAGCATACACACTATGTTTACGATGGAAACGGAGGCAGCGTAACCCCATATGTCTAACTAACCGATTATGTGTGAAGTATCATAAATAGCTCGTGAGAATAAACTGCTGATAAACATCTCTACTCTTTTATACTCCTCTCAACTAACTTTTTATCGACCCCATTATCATTCTGTCGGCTCTTTGTAGTGACTACTGATGGAGAATACTGAGTATGATGAACTTGAGATTGAAGTAAAATAACCCGAACTTGTGACTTAAACTTGCACTATTGTCTGACTAAGAACCAATACTGAGAATTTCAATAATGGTAGGAAATCATATACCCATCCAACCATCCTTTATTGTATATGAACGTCTCTTGAATCATCCACATCTTTTGGTGACACTTAAGCACTACAACGTAACTCCTTTAAACTGATAGCTATATACTGTGAGCACAACAACGTAACTCCTTACATCAGGTATAACCAGACAACTCAAGTCTTGGTCATTTTAAAGGTTAAAAGCTCGAAAAAGGATCTCGAAGAATCATCATCCAACCAACCCCGATATCTTCAAAATACTAAGTACACGCATCCGTGATATCCCACTTCAACCTCAAATAAATAATAATGAATGAACGCCGTAGTCACATCGTGCGGTTAAGTGCTCAAAAATAGCCTTTTGACGGTTTAAATGAATCTTGATAATGCTTTCCCGATCTTGTCAAAATTGTATCTCCGTGAAAATTTGTAACAACCAAGATACCACTTTTTTTTCACCAATCGTTATACCAAAAATTAACACTGTATTAAAATACAATGAATATTAAAAAACTTTCAGCTCAATCCAATAACTTTTGTGTGTTATAATTACTGCAGCCCATGTCATAAATCAATTCGGATCCAACACAACAGCCTAATCCAAATTTGTTTGATGTAGTAGATTCAGCCCAATACCATATGTAATATAACGATTCAGCCCAAGAATGTTTGGATCCATCCCAACAAGAATTTAACTCGATCCAAACACTTACAAAACCAGTATTGTAAGCTAAATCCTAAACACAATCATATTATGTAACCCTAACCCTAAAACTCAAACACATACATCCGCCCCCATCTACTCCTTCACTCAGTCACCTCAACATATCACAAATCCGCTTCAAATTAACACAAATAAAATACCATTAAATCTCTTACAACCAACAAACTCATCTCATCTCAGATTCATTTTCACTATCAAGCAACCACACAAGAACAAGAAGTATCCTAACTCATATTCAAGTGTCGAAGAGAACCCAAACAATATGCTCTATCTCTTATCACTTCACCCTCAATGAAGTGGGTTTCATACCCAAATAACACGAACCAGCAAAACCCATCTTTAACAGTTTGTATCGGCTTCAAGATCATAAGAATGGTCTCGGGTAGGGTCGTGCATATTATTCATTATTTGTGAACGAAACAAAAGAGGGATATGAACATTCGTTGTTCTTGTTCACTCTTAATAGATTTCGTATATTGAACAAAAGAAGCTTGGCTTCTAATAGATCGATGATGTCCAAGTTTAATTTCGTTTTGTGAAAATCTTTTAAGGTTCTGAAAATCTCATATGAGATACGAAATTAGACCATACTGAGATCTTTGATTGTTTAAGTTTGTACTTCGAGTCTTGTTGGGATAAAGATAATGATTGTGAGTTGGGGACTGAATGGTGAGGGTTTAATGGTTGTGTTGGATAAGTTGTTTGATGTGGATTATATTAGCTGTGGTCATTTCTGTATTACTGCTTCTCATCTCTACTTTTAATTTTGTTGTATAATTGTTGAGAACCAATGAGGATGAAAAACATATCTGAGGTCCAAAAGAGTTTTGGTATATGGTTTAGGTTGTGGTCAACAGTCTTGGTCAAACATCTTCTCTTCATCTCCTTTTTCTATTTTCGAAAACTTTTCCAACTTGTATTTTCGAAACATCGAGATTTATCGAGAATACTGATTTTATCGAGAAAGTGACTAAGTTTTCGAAAACGTAAAACAATTTTCGAAAATATATATTCTCGAAAAAATAGTACATTTCGAAAAATGTATTCTCGAAAACAGGTGAGTTCTCGAAAACAAGTATATCGAGAATTTCTTATACAAGAAATTCCGTTTTTTTCCGGCGATTTTCCGACTATTTTTCCGGCCATCATCTTTTTACCAGTTTCTGACCACTGTTTCTAACCTTCCTATTGACCACAAAAAATCTTCACGGTTGGTACAAAAAAAAACAGCTACCAACAATAGTAGTTAACATGAAACTAGTATCTTGGACAAAGAGGACACAAGACATAGTTTTTGTAATACCGGATATAAAAGTTGAGGACTGTTTTGGACCATTTGATTCAAACAAAGTCTGTGATAAAAATGCTAACCACAATAGATTTAAAAAAAAATTGGTACGGATATGAAATGGTAAAACAGTTTCAAAACAGTGATACGAATTAAAAAATACACTTTTGACAAGGATAACATCACAAATCAACCAAAACTAATAACCCCGCTCTGATACCACTTGTTGGATCGTATGTTTATATTGATTACGTGATTCGGGAGGTCGGGTTTGGTGGAAGAAGATGAAAGCCATAGTTATAGAGAGAGAGTAGAGAGAGAAGGGAAAACTAGTGATTTTATTGATAAAGATGAAAAGTGAAAAACACACACAAGTCTCACCCCTCCATGGAAGTATGGAGGGGGTATTAATAGGTCAACAAACACACAACTTTACAATAATGACGCTTCTAGTCCTTGTGTTTGTGCCTTTCAAGATAGCTAATGTAATCCCGTAAATGTCGTTCCATTTACGTGTTAGGATTATAAACTTTGATCCTAACACCACCTAAATGCTGTGAAGAAAATTTTCAAGTACCTTAAAGGCCAACCTAAGTTAGGTCTTTGGTATCCAAGGGATTCACCATTTGTGTTGGAAGCATATAGTGATAGTGACTATGCTGGGGCTAATTTGGACAGGAAATCCACAACAGGAGGTTGTCAATTTCTTGGCAGAAGACTCATTTCTTGGCAGTGCAAGAAACAAACCATTGTGGCTACCTCTTCTACTGAAGCAGAATATGTTGCTGCTGCTAACTGTTGTGGCCAGGTACTCTGGATTCAGAATCAGATGTTGGATTATGGGTTCAAATTCATGAACACTAAAATCTATATTGAAAATCAAAGTACCATTTCCATTGTTAAAAATCCAGTTTTTCATCAAAGGACTAAACATATTGAAATTAGGAAACATTTTAATCGAGATGCAAATGAAAAACATTTAATTCAGGTGCTTAAGATTCATACTGATGATAATGTAGCTGATTTATTAACAAAAGCTTTTGATGGACCTAGGTTTAATCACTTAGTGGTCCACATTGGGATGGTTAACCGTTGAATGCTATGTTTGAGGGGAGGCATAAGCCTCAGGGGAGGCATATGCCTTTGAGGAGGATTGTTATTGATGTTGTATATGTTTGTATATTATTATTGCTTATGACTAACTCTTAACCACTAATGTTTCTGTAAGTTCTGTTTGCTTGTTACTTTGTGTCTATTTTCCAGAATGTCCTTATGAGAAGTTGTTGATCTTTAGTTGTTATTCACCAAAGAGCTGTTTTCAAAGGAATGTGGTCATGTTTGCTAAGATGTGTTTCCACTGAAGAGTCATTCATACTGATATACATTGCTTCTACTGAAGTAATACACAAGCATTGACAAATAAGGAAATTTCATTCATTCAAGAAACAATTTACAGCTTACATACGACTTAAAAGAGGATTACAAAGATCATTCCTATGCTAAGACTACCAAATCTATACTAAGCTTCTATCATCCATTACAAAAGGGACTGGTGGATATGCATGACTAGTATGATGAAGAAGTTGCAGGTGAAAATGGAAAAAGAAGAGGAGGAAGAATGATGAGGAAGACGATGAAGATGCTCAAGTACCTAGTTTTATAACTTGAGTTCAAGGCAAGAAGATGCTCAAGAACCGAGTTTTATATCTTTGATCCTTGGCAACATCCCATCATCACCTACTCCATTTTCCCTTTCCCTTTACCCACTACCTCTGCCTTCTTGCCCTTTCCCCTGCGTCCATGGTAAGATGAACCAGATCCTGTAGCAGGAAGACCCAACACCACACCCCGTGATGTTGGAAGAGATGGATTTCTCTTCCTAGGCCTTGGTTGGGGTCTCTCTGGTGTGGAAGGAGGAAGAAATGATGGATCTTCGTCTTCATCCTCTGAAGAGTCTTCATCAGATGTAAAGATGAAGAGAGAGACATATTGTCTCTCAGCAGGAACGGGGGCATTGCTTGGTTCCCCCTTCTCCAAAGCATTCCATCGCCTTTCCAACTCTCTAGCATAATCTGAATCGTCTATTTCAGAAGGATAGGGTGGAAGATTTTCTGATGAGGAAGAGGAGGAAGAGGAGGAGATCAGGTCTATAATTATGGGTTTGGAAGACATTGTTTGGTATTGAATTAGGGGTAATTGTGAAATTAGGGTTTTGATATGATTTGGGGTTAAGTTGATATCTGAGAAGTGTGATTTGGGGGTTATTAAATAGGCAAAGTCGAGGCTTTATGATAATTAATGCGAGTTGGGTGGCACAGTAAAATCAAGATATTCACTGAAGATATTTTTACTCTTGATTGGTTTCTGCTGATTGACCATCCATCAGCAGATTGACTTCTATTTCTACTGAAGGGTAATTTTGAAATTGGAGGATTCCACTTTACACGTCAGACTTGGTCAACAGTTTGTTCTGATAATTTTGACCACGATTGGGGAACTTCCAAATATAACCTACTCTGCATATCTTTGCCTAAACTACATTATTCTCCCATCACTCCATTTAAACCCAACATTCTTTTCATAATTCATAACCGTCTCACGCAAAATAATTCAAATGGCACAACTTTAATTGAAGAAAGATCATAACAAGTATGCTATTTTGAAAAAGGCTAAGGGTCATGAAGAGTATGATTCAATGGTGGAGTTTTTACAGCGTTCAAAGATTTACTATGCCTTAACACATTCTCCAAATGTAGTTTATGAATCGATGGTGAAGCAGTTTTGGGCATCTGCTAGGAAAAGATCTGACACAGAGATCGTGGCTGACATTGATGGTAATGAGTATGTGGTGACTGAAAGTTTGATCTGGACAAAGCTTCAGTTGGATGATGAGAATGGTATTTATCACTCCATCACTGAAGAGATACTTGCTGGGTTGAGGGAAGCTGGTTATCAAAGCACTGACACAACTAAGTGGTTGAAGAATCAGTTTTGTCCCAAGTGGAGGTATTTGGTACATTTGCTGCTCCAATGTATAAGCAATAAGTGTGGTGGATAGAATCAGTTCTCCTTACAATTGGGATGTGGTATTGTCTGTCTATCTAAAGGGTTAACTTATAGTTTCTCAAAGTTTATTTTTGCTAATATGCTAGAAAATATTGAGAAACAAAATCATAAGTTTTTAATGTACCCTAGGTTTTTACAAATAATTTTAGACATAACCACTGAAGACAGGATTCATGTACCTATTAAGAGCCTTGGTTCAAAGTTGTTTGCCTCTATGAAAACTAACTATAATGGGGAACGTCGCCCTCTGTTGGCTGCTATGCTGCCACATGGCAATGATGATGCAGTTGAGGGTGATGCTATTGGTCTTATGCCCTCTCCAAATGCTGCTGATGATGGTAATCCATCATCTTCTGGTGTTGCTGCTGATGGTAATCCTTCAGTGGTAAATGAGGGAGAGCCATCTACAACTGCTGAACCATTACCTGTTTCTCCTGACCAACCTCCACCTTCCCCTTTACCCTTGTCACCTGGTCCTGTCCTATCACCATCTCAGGTTGCTCCTGATGAGCTAACTCCTGAGGTTGAAGAGACACTTCAGTCTCTGGGTACACAAGTACCTACACCTCTTGAGCCTGAGATTACTAGATTACCTACACCTAGTCCTGTGAGAGAGACAAATGATGAAGGCTCTCCAAATGTTGTACATATGTCTGTTTCTCCTGCTAGGTTCAATGAAGCTCCTTTTACCACAGAGCAATCTGTTGGTGGAGCAGAGGACCCTGTTACTCTCACTTCTGTACATGATTTTCTTTGCAGGTATATCAGAAAAACTGAAGATCTCCAAAAGGAGCTTGATGATACCAAGTCTACTCTTGGTAGTGAGATTGAGATACTGAAGAGCAAAGTTCAGGATTTAGAGGCACAACTTACTCAGCAGAAGAAAAGAAAGGTAGTAATTGATGCTGATGAAGTGCCTAAGGAGGGTAATTTGGACTCCCTTGAGATCCTGGCTGAATTGGCTAGACAGACACATGCTTCTACTCCCAAAGTTGCTGAAGTTTCCCAATCTAAACCAACACTTCATTTCAGCAGAAGAAGTAGAAGACAATACTTGACAAAGAAAGTTGCTGAATCTTCTACAGTGTCTGGTGGTGATGATACTCTTATGACAGATGGTGCTGCTAATCTTCAGGGGAATGCACCAACCAGTGATGTTCCTGCTGACATGACCACTGCTGATGCTTCTCCATCAGCAGATACATTCTTTGTTGCTGGAAAGGAATATGTGGTCTCATCTGACAAGGAAACATCAGCTGATCCAATGCCAAAAGAAGTTCCTGCTGATGCATCAGCAGATTTGCATGTTGATAGTTCTCCAGCAGTGGATACTTCTACTCAGCCTTTTGTTCCTCCTGAAGCTATTCTCACTCCACAAGATAAAGGAAAGTCTGTTGTGGATGCACAAGACATTCCTTCTAAAGAGAAAACTAAGCAGGAACTTGCTAATGAGAAGCTTAGTGAAATGCTTGCAGCATAATTACAAGCTAAGGAGGAGGCTGCAAAGACTAAGAGGGAATTGGATATGAAAGCTTCTGAGGATCTTGCTAGAAAGATACAAGTTGATTTAGATGCAATGGGTCCTTCACTTACTCATACACTACCTGCTGAAATGAGAAAGGATTAGATGGAATTTCTAAGAGGTTATCTGCTGAGCAATGGGTAAATTTGGCTTCTCAAGTCTCTGCTAAGCCTTCTTTGGCAAAATCTGTACTTGGAGTTGATTATCATGAGACTGATTTTGCCAAGATGATGGTTGAAAGAGATAAGTTACAGAGACAAGCAGAGGAAGAGAGAAAAGCTAAAGAGCTAAGGGACATACCATGGACAAAAGGAGAAATTAAAAAGTATATGAGGAATCTTGTCAAGAATCAAGGGTGTTCTATGTTTGGGTCAGGATGGACTCAAAAGAAAGTTTGGGGCTTTTCAGACACTCAACTCACTTACTACTATGACAAGATCATCTCTAATCTTCATTCCTCAGGTATCAGTATCCTAGATGTGTTAGAGAAGCGTGGCAGACTTATGGATAGGCCTGTTGCTAAGAGGACCAGGCTTGATGCTTTTGCTGATCAGCCCACAGAATCCACTGAGTCTTCATTTGGTGCTCAGGAACAAATTCACTCTCCTTCAGTGTTGACTCAGGTAGATGAATCTAGTGATGTTGTTCCTTCACCATCTCCTGATATTGCAGCTGATACTTATATGGAGCCTTCTGAACCTTCAGATGTTGTTCCAGAGTCAGTTTCCACTAAAGCTCCGAACACTGACCCTATTCCTACTGAAGATCAACAGGATGTTTCTCCTGATGCTTCAGTAGATGTTTCCGAAGAGTCAGAACCTATTCCTACTGATGATCCACAACTTGTATCTCCTGATGCTTCAGAACCTGTTCCCACTGATGAGACATCTGGTGATCCTCCACTTGTTACTCATTCTACTCCTGGCACTAAGAAGAAGACTGTTGCAAAGAAGAGAAAGGCTTCTAAGGGAGAATCACCTAAGGATAGTTCTTTTATTGACTTTGATTCTGATGATGATAATCCTGTTGTTTGGGAGAAAGTAGTCAAATGGGAACTTGTTGATACTCCAACTGGTTAAGGACAACTCAATGTCCTTCACAGACAGGATGGTTCCACCAAAGAGTTTACTTTTCTAAGTCAAATTTTACACATGGTGGATAGGCAAGATATTATTTCTCTCTATGGCTGGGTTGTAACTCATTATCAAACTCATCAACCTGAAGGGATTGGTATGTTTCTGCTGGGAGATTTACAAGTGCTTTGTGATTCTCATCTTTTTACTGGTGATGGTTTTCATGTGTGGAAAGGTCAGAAGAATTGGGTAGTTGATACTTAGAAATACTTTCCTCTACCTGATGTTCATATGATCATCACTACTACTGAAAAGACCTTATATTGTTGGGCAGATGTGACATATCCAATCACCATAGGTGTTATGAACCAATTGCTGGTAGTTAAACTCACTGTTCCTCTAGATATGATTGGGAATGATATGCATATGGCTGAACAGTTGATTAGAGCTATCAAGAGGAGCATTTTGGTTAAAAAGGAATTGGAGACTTAGCATGGTGTTCGAATTGAAACTTATTTGGAATGATATTGGTATGGTCTCTTGTTGTATATTTCTTTATTTTATTTCTTATTTTCTTGAAAAAAAAAAAAAAAAAAAAAGAAAAAAAAAAAAAAACTAACAATTTTGTATAGTATTGTGTATGTTGTATGCAGGTTTAGTGTTGATTATTTTCAAACCTTCTCTGGTTATCAACTTACCTGATGTTGACTATTCCATCAAAAAGTTGGCTAGTCCAAAGGTTACAGCTTTGGTAAAGACACATCAAATCTGTTGATAGCTGTAATAGTTTGCTCAAAACTATTGGGTACTCAACTCACCCATACTTAACAGCTGAGAGTTGAATGGTTGTCAATTGACCATGGCTTTCTCCTTCTTGGATTCCCAATAATTGGCTAGTCCACAAGAGTATGGCTTGTGGTAAAGGCAGTGGATAACCATATTTGGTATTCAGTTAACCAAGATGATTTTTCATCAAATAATTGACTAGTCTTGAGCAAACGGCTACAGGTAAAGACATCTTAAATCCGTTTATAGCCGATGATTTGCTAAAAATCATATGGTCATCAGTGTACCATAGTTTGTGAACTGAAACATTTGGCTACTCCAGTAGTAATGGCTATTGGTAAAGAGACATCAAATCCATTATTTTCAATGATTCACCTCTCACAGGAGTTTACACACCTGGATGTGATGAGAATAGTATGAAACTAATATGTTTTGATGTACATTTGGTCATTTGTTGCTGCAAAGAATGGTGCTTTTCCACTTGTTGCTGATCATTGAGGTCCTGTTGATAAAGATTCTTTGCTGCTGACGTTCATCCTCAATCCTCTACTTCTTGTCTTTGAAGATCTATCAAGAATCTTGGAGTTAACCATGTCAACTTCAAGATTAGGGGAGGATTGTAAGGAATTAGTGAAGTCAGTATTTAGATACTACTGAAGATTCTGCTGACAGGTTCCTGCCGAAGGACATACTGGTTTCTGCTGAAGTATAGTTCCTGCTGAAGAATAGTGTTACTACGGATATAGTTAATCCGTGGATAGAAGTTAGTATTTATAGATAAGATATGTAGAATATCTTTTAGAGTATTATGTTTATACATTTCTTGTAGAAGAATTTAGGGTTTCCACTAGTATATAAGGAACCCAAGGATATTGTATTATGTACGAGTTTCAAAACCATTATTAGCGAATAATATCGATCCATAGAGGATCAAAGTTTAGTATACAAGTTTATATTTATATTCCGCAATAAGTATAAGCTAACAGAGATTGTCTATTTAGTTTGTTAGCAATTCTAAAGCCTTTTCGGCGATATATTTTTATTAAAGAAATCATTAGATATTGAGAAAAAAACATTTTTTTTTTAATAAATTCGTGATCAAACCCCTAATAGCACATCTCCTAATTAGTTATATAACCTATAAAACATATGAGCAACTTTTGTAATAATATCCATTTTTTTTTACTATCCGTGTTTAATAGCGACTCGTGTTATTTCTCTTTATAAGTTTAACTCATGCGTACACAAGTTTAAAAATTAAACACGCCTAAAATCATTTTTAACATGAATATAAATATCAAAATGAATGCACAACCTACGAGTTACTGTGATATGAGAATAAATACATGAGATGTACATATAGCAACAATACATAACTTTCAAGAGTCATTACGTGTTATTAGACACACATGGTGTCCAAAACATGATATCAATAATTAAATTTAAACAATAATCAACATCGACACTATGTCAATTAAACAAACTCAAATTCTTCGTTCAACAAATACGTAAAATAGTTATTAGTATTAATACATAATGAGAAATTTGTTAGAATATAAGAATATTATCACATAATATAAACACATATTAATCACAGGTACAATATTAATCACAGGTACATAGAGGATTAAGATCAAATAGTGTACATAAATTAACCTAATTAACTTTACCTTGTTTACCTTTGTTCGTTAGTCGGGTCAGATCAAGTACCAAGTAAATAACCAAAATCGACCAAGAACCCTAATTAGGGTTTATAGTGATCGATTAACACAAGAACCACCAAGGGGGTGTACGATCGTACCTTGCTCAACAAAGGGGGTGTACAATCGGTTTAGTGTAGCTAGAGGGAGAGAGAAAAGAAGAAAAACTAGCTTTAGGGTTTTTAAGAGATGACAAATAATGAACCAATGGGTTCATTATATGGCCACAATAACTTGTAGCCCAAGTTTTCGACTCAACCTCCTCTTAGGAGTGGTATTTGGCCGATCAAAGGAAAGGGAAGGTTTTCTAGATCCTCATCTTCTCTATTTTACATCTGGGTCCTTTTTCTTTCATCTAACGATCGTTAATCACTTCTGTTAAGTAACTATTAATAAACGATCGTTAAAGCTTATTAGTTATATAATAATTAATATAATACTTTATTAATATTAATTATAGAAATTGAATATTCAAACGTAACATGTGCGATCTCATATGCTCGAGTATTATTCCGAACATACAGTTTATGAAATGTGTTCATAATCCAACAAAATTTAATGTAAAAACTCGTGCATACAAAAGTATTATAACTATATAGGTATAAAGAATTTTATATAATTTTATAATGAAATTTTATTTAACAAGTTTATGTACGTGTTTAAAAACCAATAATATATTAAGTAACCACTAAACTTTATGCTTAATTTAAAACTAACTTTCGTCCAAAAAAACTTTCTACAAGATACAACATTTGATACGCACACACAACAATAATGCTATTTTATGAAAGAGTGACGATATAGAGACCTAACTCATGTGCTTAAACTCATGTTTAAAGCATTCATCATATGATACATAAAACATACATTTTCTCTTTCATAATTTTTATTTTTAATTTTAACACATGTCACGATCTTAAAATTAGACATATATTTAAATATATATTTTAGTCGTGCATAATTTTCGTATGAAAACTAATCTTGTTGAAAATGACATTATAAAAAATTTGTACCAACCACTTCGAATTGGTTGGGACTTTGGAGAAGGTATAAATGCATGATGCTTTAGTTGTCTTCTTGTGGTGTCTAGACTGTCAAGTGATTGATGACCCAAACGTGTGACTTCAAAATCGAAGTTCACTCCCACTCACATTAATTCACCGTTTAGCTATTCTTATAGGGTGAGTTAACCGGATGTTGGCGGTTCAGTGATGTGTGCAAATTTCATGTCATGACACCATGTGTGACCCTTACGAATATAAAAATCAAATTATTTTTATTTGAAAAAACACTGCAAAAACAGGTTTTAACTTTTAAGTCTACGTTTAATTTATTACAACATACAGTAAGTAAGATACATTACTGTTACAATAAACTAGCATGTTACTCGTGCTTAGCAATGATAAGTATTTTGTAATTAAAATTTTCGACGACCAATATAATTCTGTTGTATTTATTTAAAGAGTAAATTCCAAAAATCATCTTTGAGATTTGGTCAAATTGCACGTTTCGTCCTTGTAGCTATTAAGTGCAAATATCGTCCTTATTTTGCAAAAATCGTCCTTGTGGTTTAGCCAATTTCACTATTGAAGGACCAGAAATACACGTAACAGTGTAAAATAAGGACGATCTTTGCACTTAATAAACCATAAGGACTAAACATTCAATTTAGCAAAACTACAAGGACGATTTTTGCAATTTACTCTTTGTTAAATAATAACTTAAAAAATTGAGAAGAAAGAGTGGCACAATTTTTACTTGTAATATATATATATATATATATATATATATATATATATATATATATATATATATATATATATATATATATATATATATATATCGTATAATTGATGTACATGGTTAATATTATAATTAGAAAAAAGTTAAAAGTAAACTCTGTTAGATTAGATCTCAACGTAGAAACTGTTTAATAAAGCATGTATTTGAAAAGAATATAATGCAAGCCTAACACGAACACTAATTCTAAATTAAGTACAACTTAATTTTCAACTACAGAAAATACTCACATCTCCAAAATATCAAACGCAAAATTTTCACAGTCGCCTATAATCACAGCCACATCTAATCTTCGTTTGTCGGTAACAAACCGATCACCATAGGCCACCTCACCATTCAGTCATCGTATGTACACCGCCCTCTCCTTTTGTTAGTTTTATGAACATAAATTAATAGTCGTGTGTTAGGATTGAACTCGAGATCACGACATTGCACATTTTACGTATAAAGAGTAAATGAATAATTATTTAGAAATGTTATATATAATTATTAATAAACACAAAACAATTAACGATCGTTAGTATTTAACAGACAATGACTAATGACCGTTAGACGTATAAAAGGAAAGTTTTATGTGTAGATAATTGGTAAGTCAAGAAGCTTCTGGAACAACCCTATGGGTTATGTGGCCGATCAGTGGGGAGGGTAAAACCCAACCCATGTTCAACTTGAGCTCGAAGTTATCTATATCTATAAATACAAATCAAGGGTCATTAGTTTTTGTATCTCTTGTACACATACTAAACCCTAACTTTGTGTTTTTCTCCTTTTGTTCTATACTCGGGCGAACACCCTCTTTATTAAGGGTTTCGACTTTTAGTTTTGATAAAAAACGTTTTGTGTTTAATTTTACTTGCATAAACATTTACTTGGTATTAGTACGTGTGTACAAGAACGTGATATAATCACACTATTGATTATATCTTAGATTGAATTACAAAATCGGTAAGGGGTAATTCTTATAATCTTATAAACCCTAATTAGGGTTCTTGATTTGAAGAATTACATTAACTTGATTCTTGTTCGGGCTAGAATCAAAAGGTACATTTACTATTTATTATTATTAATTAATTATGCATTATATGATCTTGTTATAATGCTTCCGCACTTGCTTTGATGTTTTATTTGTTTATATTTAATGATTGTCATGTTATATAATTCCAACAGTGGCATCACGAGCCGTTATAATGTGTAATTAATTACCAAAACGCATAAAAATTTAATCTTGATTTGTTTTTATACATGTTAGTCAATTTAGGGTTTTTATTATCCAAACCCTGATTTTTTTAATGGGTCGATTACCTATTAATTTAATTTAGGGTTTTGGTTTTGATTTTTGAAATAATTAGAAACCCTAGGATTATCATGTAATTGTTATGCGTTTATGTAAACGATCTTGTGGCAATATGGTAATTGTTAAGTGTAATCCATGAAAACGTGCATGTTTAGCATGGATTTTATTTTTTTGTAATATAAATAGTTTAAATTGGCTATATGAATTAATTGTTAAGTTATATCGTAAACCTGTAAACTAATTGATAGATGTTGAATTGGGAAAGACTCGAATATATTAAGTAATCAATTTTGTGCTATGTGGTATTTACTTAATTAAGGCTTACGTAATCGATTCGTCAATGTATGTGGTTCTACTTACATTGAAGAGAAAGCCTTAGATGAATACGTTATACACCTAGAATTAATTGTTAATTGGATTATTGAATTAAATTTGCATGTGGCTACATGTTTTATACATATTTAATTGTTATGTTGTGTATGTTTATTTAGTTGTATTGTTTTTATTTGTATTACTTGTTTTTTGTTTGATAAATTGTAAAGACATGTTTATAAACGAAAAAGGGTAATTTTTGAATAGAAAAGTAAAATGGACTAAATAAATGGCGAAATTTATTTTGGTTTTAAGAGTCAATATTTCAAGGTTTAATTGAGTGATGTTTTTGTACGTAATGGTTTACTAGGCCGACCGAAGTTTGACAAACTATAAGGTGGGTTTAAGTAGAAACGGGTTTTTTAAGAGCTTCGCGCCTATCTTTGTTTCTACGCTCGCTTGTGCGTCAAATTAGACTTACCGAATAACCATTACATGTACAATATCATCTTAAGAGTGAATTGACCACAATTCCATGATGATTATCTGAAACACTAAGCTTTAGGGCTTATGCAAAAGTACGATGTGGTGGATGATAATTATTGGTAATTCTTTGATTGGTGAACCCAATAGCTCAATCAAATCTTTGTTAATTTGCTCTTAGTGAATTGGTAAATAAAATTGTTTTGTAAAAACCAATGTTATGAAGTTGTATGCATGCTTCTTCATACATTATTTTGATTACGCACTTCAAAATTAAGACCCTTAAAGAATTAAGTCAAATGCCATCTAATGAAAGAACACTTGAAGTTGTAATTTACGTCATGTGACAGCTTGGTTAGATTGCAATAGAAAGGTAAACTTCATACTTTAATTACTATCAGATCAACTGATGTAATGGAACTATTGGTTTGTAGTTTTTAAATTAGACGACTTAAATTGAGTAGGAAGTGAGAGCTTTGACTCAAGGCATTAGATGGGGATGAAACATGCTTACATTGCAAAAGGTTTTGTGAATGTAAATTCCATAATGATCTAGGAATTGCAACATGATATTGGCAATTATTGTTTGACAATTACCTTGTTGAATACTATTATTACTAGCAGATCAACTGATGTAATTGTACTATGTCAATTAGGATCATAGCTTTAAGAAAATACTATGGTTTATATGAATATTTATCAATGAGTATTTTATTTTCTTAAAGATTTTATAATTGAAAATACTAAAATTGAGTTTTATTAATTCTTTTAATGTATTAATGTAACGTTAAAACCGTAAACGCACTTTAGGCTTTGGTAAATTGATCTTGTTATGTTTTCAAACAAATGTTTGATTAAGAATAATTTACTCAAAAGATGATGAGATGAAAAGTGTACCGCCTTTGGGAGGTCATTTAAGGTCAAAGTCGAGATTATTTGATCAAATATTGCCCTAAATCATTCCTTTTGTCATTTTAGGTACTTTTGAGAGGAAATTTAGAAAAGGAAGCATTTTGGACGTTTTTGAAGCGAAAAAGTGAAAAAAATGACAAAGTCTCAAAATCATGCTGAAAATTGTACCTGACGGCGTCAAGGATTGCTAGTGACGGCGTCACTCTTTGACAAAGAGGTGGATAAATCAAGTTACACGTGACGCGCCAGAGAGGTTTTTGGAGAATTGTACATGACGGCGTCACCAAGGACATCAAGAGTAATATGCACATGACGGCCAAGACCAAGTTTGTACATTACGACGTCAGAAGTGGATCTAGGCAATACGAGTATTATTTTGGCGGCGAGTTGACGGCGTCAGACCCTACTCTTGACGCCGACAGAGTGTGAAATCTATATGTAGTTTTCTAGTTTTCATTCATTGTGTTCAACTTTGAAGGGAGAAAACCCTAGACGAATTTTACTACAATTTTGAGGGTTTCAAACCCTTGTTTCATCCATGTAATTGTAACAAATTAATCAACCGGTAAAAGATAACTAGGGAGTAGTGAAAGCTAAGTAAACACATGTTCTCTTATTATTGTTTTCGCCACGTTTACTTTAAGTTCATTTTATTTTATTTTGATTGCACCTGTAGTTAATTGGGTTAGTTGATTAGCAGCTAATTCCGCCAACTCCTTCAAAACCCGAGATTTTTATTTGCTTTCCTTAAAATATAAAAATACAAAAAGAATCATCCTTCATCTCTAGACCTAGTTTAATTGAGTTTTAACCCCTAGCGAACACTATTCTTTGAGTTGAACGATCAATCCCCCGGTACTTGCGACTATACTATATTACAACGGTCAGATACACTGCCTGGTGGGGATTGCAAGCTTCTCAAGATCCCTTGAGAAGTAAAACCTTTTGTGAGGGCGCAATTTCACGCATCAAGTTTTTGGCGGCGCAGTCCGGGGAATAGTTATTGTTTAGGTTGAAATTTCTTTTTATTAGGTCTACTTGCTAGATTCCTTTCTAGTAAGACTTTTATTTTTATTTTTATAGGTTTCTTTAGTCTATCTTATTTCTTTGTTTCTTTTGTTCGTAAACTATCTCGATGGATAACAATAGCGTTGATCGTTTGATTCCTGTTATTCGTGTTTTTCGTCGTAGGATTTTCCAACTACCCGTCCCAATCCCTTTAGTGGAAAATGAGAACCAACCTAACCTCTCGCCTGACCATCACTTTGAAAATAATTCTGAGATGGAGGAGTCTGACCATGATAATGACCATAGGGCTAGTCCTTTTTACTATTCGGACTCCGATAAGGACCTAGATGATGGTGATGTAATCAATGAGGATAGGATGGAAGAAGAGATGAACCCTCTTAGGTATGTCGACCCTAGGACAAGGATTGAGAATGACAGCTCATTTAATATGAAGTTTCCTTCTAAGATAGGATTTAGGAGCTTTGATGCTTACCTTAACTCATCTTTACTAATGTACATAATCTCGCGTATTGAATACAAAAAAATTATGGTAAATGAATTATAATACAAAGGAGATAATATTCTTGCTAGGACAAAGACTTTGCATGTGTTTGTAGGAAGCTTTGTCTATTTGGTTAAGTTCATGGTTATGGAGAATCTAGGAGAATTTATCGATAGTAACTTAACCCAAGTTGTGTTTGGGAAACCCTTCAAAAGGTTAACCAAACTAGATGAAAAACTTATGGAAGGGTTAATTACATTCTCGGACGGGGATGAAGATTTTGTTTACCAAATGCCCCGTGCACACCCTAGGTTCAAGGGTTTTTCTATTGAGAAATGTAATAGGTATCCACCTTTCGATATGCTAAGTAATAATGATAAAAGGAAAGGGCTTAAATACCCTCATGAAAAGAACAAAAGGTATTATTGCGGATGTTTAGAGCTAAGTGATGACTATAAGAAAGATGAGGCAACAATTAGATGGCTCACACTCGGGTATGTGAGCATAAGCGACACACGGTAGGATGTGACCTTGAGTCTAGCAACAAGACTCATAAATAAAGAAAAGCGCTTCTTGTGAGGCAACCCAAGTTTTATTAGCTTTATTTGTTTGATTGTTTGTTTGTTTGATTTTATTTGTTTCCGTATGCATGCTTTATTTTTATTGTTTGTAGATCATGTTTCCAAATAAATTGTGAAAATGCTTTACCTTGTTGTTTGTCTTAACTTCATAAAAAGGTATTTCGCAAAAGATAAGTGTAAGGGAAATCTAAATTTGTTTCTAAGAACGGAATTGAAGATGAACCACAACAATATTAAATGAACATGTATATTAGTATTTGTTTGAGTCAAATGCTTGTATCGAGTCATAATGATGTTTTGCAGGAATTCCAGGATTAAGGCATGAGTTTTTCTAGAAATTTTCTGGAAACTTAACATGAGATTTCTGTTAGAGCACTCTGACGGCGTCAGGATTATAACCTAACAACGTCAGGTGTAAAAATTCTGAAAATTTTTGCAAGTTTTGCTTTTCTAACGGAGTCTTAAAGTTTTTGTTAATTCTTTAGTTTAATAAACTCCAGGAAATCTGCAAACATTGATTCCACAAGCATTATATCCTTATATATATAGATTGCCGCCGATTTTACGCGAGGTTTGCCATGATTGTTTTCTCAGGTTTAACAGGTTATATTGGACAAGAAGATGATTTATGTTTCTGGAAGGAGGCTTTCAACGTTCATTTTCTTGGAGGAGAATTTAACCATGTTATCCATTTATCCACACCGAACGAATCAGGGGAGTATTTGTTTCATTCTTTTACCTTCATTACTTTTACATCCTTTTTATTGAACATTGGGGACAATGTTCAGCCTAAGTGTAAGGGGAGGGTAAATGATGATACCTTAGAGAATGCAATTGCACTTGAGTTTGTTTATTTACTAGTAGGTGTGTAATAAAACTAAGAGAAATACTTGTTAGGGCAATTTTAGCGCCAAATTAAATTTTTTTTACAACATTTAGGAGTGAAGCTTTAGCCTTAATGAGCGTCTCATGGATAGGAGTTGTATGACTAGCACAAAAACCGTACCACTCAAAAAAATTTTCCACCCAAATATGTGAGGTTCGCCTTTAGATTTGTTAGGAAAAGCATTCATTATTAGTGCTTATGAGTGTATCGGTAGTACTTAGATTCTAGAACTTGCGTTAGTGATGCATCCCGAGACCGCTAGTGAGACTACATTCGTTTAGTTAGGATTTACTACATGATAAGAGGCATTAGGCTAACCCTTGTGTTAAACCCGCATCATAATTACTTGACCAATAAAGTCAATACACTTGACTAGTAAAGTCAATTAATTTTCCCACACCTTCACGTTGTACTCATTTTTAGTACACGATACCCCTAGTACACCCCTCCGAGCCTATCTTTTTCATTTGTAACTTTAAGCATTTTACTTAAAGGAAGAATTTGTTTACAATCCACCCCAAATGTGCAACCAAATCACCTTAGCCTTCCGTGTATGCACTCATCATTAGTGCAATATTGTTACATATTTAAACCCTTAGTTAATTGTCTAATTGATTACATGGTTGCTAAGTCGAGTCATATCTTGTACATATTTTTTTGGGACGATTGGGACTTATGGGTAAAGTACTAGTGTTATGGAGTAATGGGGAAGAACATCATATATTACCCCTATATGTGTGTAATCTTAAAAAGTACTCCAAGTGTTTTGATTATCTTAATTCGAGTCATTAGAATAGTCGATTGTAAAGTATGTAAAAGTTCAAGTGTAAGGGAGACGTAAATTCCCTATGATGTATTATTTTGGATGGTAGGGCAAGAGTGTATGCAAAAAAAAAAAAAAAAAAAAAAAAAAAAAAAAAGAAAGAAAAAAGAAAAAAAAAGAGAAAAAACATACGGACTACCATCCCATTTCCTTTTATGTTTATTTTATGTTTTTGTTAGTTTTTGATTAGCTTAAGTCGAGTCGAGTCTTAGCTTAGCAATGCCACATTGTACATGTAATTGACCAAGATGATTAACTCGCCACCAGTAAATATTGCCTTTATCCAACAAAACCGTGTTTACCATATCCCTACACCTCACGTTATAACCCTTTAAAAGACCTCTTTGATAGTTTATCCTAGGTACTTACGCCAAGTGGTGGAGGTTTGATCCTTTCCCAAGCCTATGGTAATCTATTTGCTATGACAGGTAGTGAGAGATGTTTTCTATTTTCATATTGTGATATATACTTTTATTACACCCGAGAGATGTGAGTATTTAAACACTATTTGTGAGGTGCTAGTGTATAATTTCCGTGCTTGTTTTTGGTTGAAGTGGAATGATTATTTGTTGCAATTACTTTTATATTAGTGTTAAATGACCCCTAACTTGTATTTTGATTAGAATAAAAGCGCATTTGCTTGAGGACAAGCAAATCTCAAGTGTAAGGGTATTTGATGAGACGAAAAGTGTACCGCTTTTGGGGAGTTATTTAAGGCCAAAGTCGAGATTATTTGATCAAATATTGCCCTAAATCGTTCCTTTTGTTATTTTAGGTGCTTTTGAGAGGAAATTTAGAAAAGGAAGCATTTTGGACCTTTTTAGAGCGAAAAAGTGAAGAAAACGACAATGTCTCAAAATCATGCTGAAAATTGTACCTGACGGCGTCAGGGATTTCTAGTGACGGCGTCACTCTTTGACAAAGAGGTGGATAAATCAAGTTACACATGACGCGCAAGCGAGGTTTTTGGAGAATTGTACATGACGGCGTCACCAAGGCCATCAAGAGTAATTTGCACATGACGGCCAAGACCAAGTTTGTACATCACGATGTCAGAAGTGGATCTAGGCAAATATGAGCATTATTTTGGCGGCGAGTTGACGGTGTCAGACCATACTCTTGACGCCGTCAGAGTGTAAAATTTATATATACTTTTCTAGTTTTCATTCATTATGTGCAACTTTGAATGGAGAAAACACTAGACGAATTTTGCTGCAATTTTTAGGGTTTCAAACCCTTGTTTCATCCATGCAATTGTAACAAACTAATCAACCGGTAAAAGATAGCTAGGGAGTAGTGAAATATAAGTAAACACATTTTCTCTTATTATTGTTTTCGCCACGTTTACTTTAAGTTCATTTTATTTTATTTTGATTGCACCTGTAGTTAATTAGGTTAGTGGATTAGCAACTAATTCCGTCCACTCCTTCACAACCCGAGATTTTTATTTGCTTTCCTTAAAATATAAAAATACAAAAAGAATCAACCCTCATCTTTAGACCTAGTTTAATTGAGTTTTAACCCTAGCGAACACTATTCTTTGAGTTGAACGATCAATCCCCCGATACTTGCCAGTATACTATATTAAAACGGTCAGGTACACTGCCTGGTGAGGATTGCAAGCTTCTCAAGATCCCTTGAGAAGTAAAACCTTTTGCGAGGGCACAATTCCACGCATATTGATCACATAAACAAATGCATGTCGTGTTGTTTATCTGTTACATGATTTTGTTCCATGCACAAGTGGGAGAAATCTTTAATGCGTGCAAGAAACAACTCATAAAGATATGATTTAATAGATTCTCTTGACTACAAAGTAAGAGAATAACGTTCTAATATGAATTATACACATCTAATTCAAGAAATACTTGGTGTTGCAATTTATGTTATATGAGAGCTTAGCTAGATTGCAACAACAAGGTAAATTTCATATTTTCATTACTAGCATATCAACTGATGTAATGGAACTATGATAATTTGCAGTTTCTAAAGTAGATACCTATTAGAACATGTGTCGATATTGTTATAATTTAAATACTCTGACAATCATATAAATCAAGTAGTCACGTATACGAAAGTGTAGGATAAATTATAACATAAAAAAAATTAACATAAACATAAAAAAGAACGTACCTTTGAATTCTAGCTAAAAAAGAATCAAACGTTAATTAACTTGAACAAGTGATGAACCCTAATTAGGGTTTATAAGGATCAATAATTAACCCCTTACCGTTTTGTTAATCGGTCCAAGATATTAACTATTGTGAGTTAATACCATGTTCATGTACACACGAACTATAACCAAATTAATGTTAATGCTTGTTAATGAAAACACAAGAGTTTGTTTTATAAAGCAAACCAATTTGTGGGTTTGTGTTCGACCGGCCGCCAAAGAAACAAGAGGCGAGAAACAAGTTTAGGTTATAGCATGTACATAACAAGTTGGTGTAGGATTGGGTCACCACAATCCCATTCAACCGGCCAAGGGTCCAAAGGATCCTTCCAGATCCTTCTCGTGTCCAAGTTTCACTCTTGTCCTTTATCTTTGATATTTAACGACCATTAGTCAATACTTGTTAATTACTAACGTCAATTAAATATTTACTTGTGTTTTAAATAATTAAATATATAACATTTTACATATTAATTATTATTCATTAATTCCTTTATTCATAACGTGTGCAATCCCGTGGTCTCGGGTTCGATACTAGACATATACATATTAATATTTATCCACAAACTCTAACAACTCCCACTTGGATATCTATTAATAATATAATGACATTGGTTAGCATCTACCAACACGCCAATGCCCCTAGTTCAACTCGAGGGAGGTCACCTGGAAAAACCTTTAATGATTCATCATCATTATTATTATCATTTTGTTTTTAATATCACGTTAATAAAGATATGGATCTTAGTCATTATTTAATTAACAATTCTGTTTCTCGTTGTTTATGATTGAGCAAGATTACCAAAACATCTGAACGTATTCCAGATAGACTTTGGGTGTGCGCATGTAAATATCTTGTCAACCCTACGAGGGGCCCAATAGTATTAAACTTCACAACAAATTTGAAGGAACAAATTCTTTCTTGACTACAAGCAATAACCCATGAACTTTGCAACACTTTTGAAAACAATCCTTATAACTACCAGTTACAGATAGCGGTAAATTGCTTCACCGAAATGCACTACATCCACTACTCTTATCTGGCATCTCAAGTCTAAGGATAACCATTTTCATGATTTACTTAATGACAAGATCCATAAAGTAAACTCATGCAGTTGGGATAAGTCCTATATTCAATTTATTGAATATCATGTGAAATTGGTATGACGACGCATCAATATACTATCAAGTATATTCTAACCAATACGCATATTTGTCTTAGTTTAATGATATTCCCATATCATTAATTGACAACGGAAAATTTAGAATAACATAAGTTATTCATGGATTTAAACATGAAAAAATAGGATACAATGTGTTATTAATGGAAACATACGTACTAAGTACTTTAATTCATTATAAATAATAATTGCTTAATATCCCATATCTAAATACTAAATAGATCAATACATGATAATTCTAGCTAATGAATTTTGTCTTAAGTAATGACAATTATACTTGTTGACAATTATGCCTCAAGTAATTAATGACAATCATACTTGTTGACAAGACATTATTGTAACAACTCACATTTTCAGGTTAACTTCTATTTCCGAAAATTTCACTATTCATTTTTACTATTCACTTTCACTATTCACTCTCGAAATTTTTATTTCATATTCTCGTAAGTTAAACTATTTTAATGATAATCCGAGAATTTGACACTCGTCGGATCATTTCTGCAAAAATCACAAAGCCGTGTCCGAGATTTACTTTTAGGTTTAGACGTCATTCCAGCATCCCGATACGTCCATAAAACATTATAAACTATAGAAATATGATTTTCTCTCATTTTAGGACAATTCCAAAAGTTTTGGAATTTTACGTTTTCCAGTTCAGCGTTTTACGCGAATTACGTGTTTTAGACCCGTGTTTCCAGTTTTTAGCAGGGTTTTAGCACCCAATAGAACCTACCACTCATTTTATATTTTATTATGGAGTATATTGATAAGTTCTAGCATATTTATAAGTTTCATATTTTTAGAATACCCGATTTTAAGTTTCAGGACTTAACGACTTACCGTTAGCAATTACCGGGACCAAAACTCACTCCGTAACTTAGATAAGACCATGACTACTCATCTAGTCACCCTAGATCAGCCTTGGCCGAATTATAGGGGGGGGGGGATTCACCTAATATGTGTCTTGATCTCATGCCTTAAGCTCTAAGATGTTAACAAGTGTCTAAACTTCCATGCTAAGCTTCCTAATCCTAAACTTGGTCACCAAGTTTGGGCAGCTTCCTAGACACCTTCCTAACCTCCTCATTCATGCTATAAAAGCAAGCTCCTACCTTCATCTTTTCATCACCAAAATGCCACACCATTAATTCCTAGCACCATGATCCTTTGATCTTCAAACTACAAGTTACACTACAAAGTTCAAGGTCTTAGTATTCTCTACCTAGTTCTTAAGTTTGTTTGGTGATTCCATGGTTGAATTAGGAGCTACACAAGGTGATTAGGGGCTGAAGTTAATTGGTTTTCAAAAAGGTTATAGCAAGGGTTACAAGAGTTATGGTGAAGGGTTTACAAACATAGGTTTAGTGTCCTAGTTTCATACTTGACTTCCTTTCTTTAGAAAGCCAAAAGTTGTAAGCAAATCCTATTACACTTTCTTGCTCAATATCATTTTCATTCTTATTATTTTTCTTTCATGCTATATATGGTCTTTGTATTAGGTTCATGATGTATAAAAACTAGTAAAACAAGTTATGGTACATATATGGTAACTTATATTAAGTAAACAAGTAAACTAGTGACTTTTATGGAGAACCACGACCAAAATAGTATAACTATGATATTTGACACTTACTTACTGTTAAAGAGGACTTAACAAGGAAAACATAGCAATTTGAATCACCTAAAACGAGTACACGAGTCAAAAGTTATGACCATTTGAAGTTAGCAAAACCAAAACGCCGAAACTGCCGATACCTACTGTTTTGCATTCTGTCATTTTGAAAGTCACCCTTCTGGTCCAATTCATCAAAAAGTTAAAACACGAAAGTTGTCCGGAACGACGTTTTCGTTTAGAAATAAAGAAGCTCGAGCCCTGAAAACGCTTGCCGAGTGATATTTTCTTCAAATTCTTAACAGTTATGTTTTACTAAGACCAAGAGGTCTAATGACCTAAAGCCAAGACCACAACCATGGCTAAAGCTAAGGTTGAGTCTCAAGACCATGGTAACAATGACCAAGGTCGCGGCAAAGCCACGGCTAAAGACCATATAACTTTTAAAGATCAAAAATTTATATATATATATATATATATATATATATATATATATATATATATATATATATCTATATATATATATATATATATATATATATATGTTATCAAATACTACAATAGTAGGGAGACTCATGTGAGGAGTTCATTAAGTAAGCCATCGAGATGAGTTTTGGATTTATGAATTAAAGTGTCCTGGCTCCTCGAACGTTTACTCCATGACTTCTGAATTATGTCGGCCCGAACGGTAGTAAGAGATATACAACCTATACATGTTTCATAAACCATTTATATTCAAAGACTTACACTATATACTAAGTACTACATCATGAACATTATGCAAGACATATATAGGCAATTCTTCGTATTCTTAGACGTTACTCCAAACCTAAGTCGCAATGTTCTATTATAGGCTGCTCTTAGAGACTTTCGCGATTCGACTACCACTTTCATTTCTCATTACATAGACTTAAGGTGAGTCATAGCCCCTACTCTTTTCATACTTGTTTTAACTCTTTGGGGGAGATACATGCACAACTACTTGCTTACTTGTACAAATACTCAAAACATTTATACTTGATTGTTTTATACTTGATTATCTTATACTTGATTGTATTATACTTGATTTCATACATACATGATTGTGTTATACTTAACTGTGTTATACTTGATTGTTAGACATCCAGTGGCTCCAGATTAAGTTGCTGGATGACCATTGAGACTGCCAGTGGCTCCAGATTAAGTTGCTGGATGACCATTGAGACTTTCGGTGGCTCCAAATTAAGTTGTTGGATGACCATTGAGGCTTTGATACATCCTAACATTTGCGAATGTTGGATACATCATAAACGTTAGGTCTTCGGAGATGAAGTGTAGACTCACGACTAATTGCTTAACTGTTTTGATGAACTTATACATGTCTTATTCATACTATATGTTAGCAGTGGGTTGTGAACACACAGGTTGCAAGTCTCTTATTGCGGGACTTGCAACTGAGTGGATTCACAATGCCTTTGCTATGTGAACATTCTTTTGAGGCTTTTCAACTGTTCTAAGATAAACTCTATGAACTCACCAACCATTGTGTTGACACTTTAGCATGTTTATCTCAGGTCAGTAAGGCGATAGCTAGAGCGTGGAACATAGAGTCAAGCTGCATATTCTGAAGACTTACGCTTTTTATCATTTACCATTCAAAACATTTTGTATACATTTATGTATAATACTTTGGAATCTCATGTTTGTAACTTTGAATTCATTAATCGAATGGTAATTTTTCAAAACGTTTCATTTAGAGGTCGTTTTCTATAACTTGTACTTTGTATTATGAAGTAGCACCCCAAGTGACACAGTCTTCCGCTGCGGTATTTTGGGGGTGTTACAGATTGGTATCAGAGCCTTGGTTATAGAGAACTAGGTTGCATTTAGTGCCTAGACTATAACTGCTATATACGTTAAGACTCTCCTCTTTATTTGCCTTACACACACTACATACACATACGCTTTTGGTAGTTGTTGGTTTAGTTCCACGCTGTTAGATGATATGACTTTAGTATTATAAGGAGCCCCAGAGATTAGCCGAGTCATTAAAAACATGGAGCTCAGTAATAACTAATTATTTAACTTGATCTTGTGACAGTTCTTGTTTGATGAGACACAAGATTTGAGTTAAATAATATTATTGCTTAGCTTTAGGGATTTGATGACTTGATTATCTTACTATCGGCCTCAGAAGGCGGATTTTTGTGTCAGAAATTCTTAAGTAGGATGATTTAGAATCTCCTTATTTAAATGGATTGGGACGCCTCTTCATTTAAATAAAGAAATTGTAAATCACCGAACCATAAGTTTATGATCCCTTACTTACATAAATTTGGACGCTTCTTTACGTAAGTAATGTGTTATAAATAAGTGGGCTTAATTGTAGCCGATACGACTCCTTAACCAGAACCTTAGATGAATCAGAGTGAACACCACTATTTTAGAGATCCTGAAATCCCGAATTCCCTTAGACACACCGTAAGTAGTTAACATCAACTGAACTTCGGGACGAAGTTCTCCTTAAGGGGTAGAGACTGTAACATCTCACATTTTCAGGTTAACTTCTATTTCCGAAAATTTCACTATTCATTTTTACTATTCACTTTCACTATTCACTATTCACTTCCAAAATTTTTATTTCATATTCTCGTAAGTTAAACTATTTTAATGATAATCCAAGAATTTGACACTCGTCGGATCGTTTCTGCAAAAATCACAAAGCCGTGTCCGAGATTTACTTTTATGTTTAAACGTCATTCCAGCATCCCGATATGTCCATAAAACATTATAAACTATAGAAATACGATTTTCTCTCATTTTAGGACAATTCCAAAAGTTTTGGAATTTTACGTTTTCCAGTTTAGCGTTTTACGCGAATTACGCGTTTTAGACCCGTGTTTCCAGTTTTTAGCAGGGTTTTAGCACCCAATAGAACCTACCACTCATTTCATATTTTATTATAGAGTATATTGATAAGTTCTAGCATATTTATAAGTTTCATATTTTTAGGATACCCGATTTTAAGTTTCAGGACTTAACGACTTACCGTTAGCAATTACCGGGACCAAAACTCACTCCGTAACTTAGATAAGACCATGACTACTCATCTAGTCACCCTAGATCAGCCTTGGCCGACTTATAGGGGGGGGGGGATTCACCTAATATGTGTCTTGATCTCATGCCTTAAGCTCTAAGATGTTAACAAGTGTCTAAACTTCCATGCTAAGCTTCCTAATCCTAACCTTGGTCACCAAGTTTAGGCACCTTCCTAACCTCCTCATTCATGCTATAAAAGCAAGCTCATACCTTCATCTTTTCATCACCAAAATGCCACACCATTAATTCCTAGCAACATGATCCTTTGATCTTCAAACTACAAGTTACACTACAAAGTTCAAGGTCTTAGTATTCTCTACCTAGTTCGTAAGTTTGTTTGGTGATTCCATGGTTGAATTAGGAGCTACACAAGGTGATTAGGGGCTGAAGTTAATTGGTTTTCAAAAAGGTTATAGCAATGGTTACAAGAGTTATGGTGAAGGGTTTACAAGCATAGGTTTAGTGTCCTAGTTTCATACTTGACTTCCTTTCTTTAGAAAGCCAAAAGTTGTAAGCAAATCCTATTACACTTTCTTGCTCAATATCATTTTCATGCTTATTATGTTTCTTTCATGCTATATATGGTCTTTGTATTTGGTTCATGATGTATAAAAACTAGTAAAACAAGTTATGGTACATATATGGTAACTTATATTAAGTAAACAAGTAAACTAGTGACTTTTATGGAGAACCACGACCAAAATAGTATAACTATGATATTTGACACTTACTTACTGTTAAAGAGGACTTAACAAGGAAAACATAGCAATTTGAATCACCTAAAACGAGTACACGAGTCAAAAGTTATGACCATTTGAAGTTAGCAAAACAAAACGCCGAAACTGCCGATACCTACTGTTTTGCATTCTGCCATTTTGAAAGTTACCCTTCTCTTCCGATTCACCAAAAAGTTAAAACACGAAAGTTGTCCGGAACGACGTTTTCGTTCAGTATTAAAGAAGCTCGAGCCCTGAAAACGCGTTCCGAGAGATATTTTCTTCAAATTCTTAACAGCCCATTTTTAGACCAAAGTCACTATATAATAGTTATGTTTTACTAAGACAAGAGGTCTAATGACCTAAAGCCAAGACCACAACCATGGCTAAATCAAAGGTTGAGTCTCAAGACCATGGTAACAATGACCAAGGTCACGGCAAAGCCACGGCTAAAGACCATATAACTTTTAAAGATCAAAAACTCATATATATATATATATATATATATATATATATATATATATATATATATATATATATATATATATATATATATATATATATATATATATGTTATCAAATACTACAATAGTAGGGAGACTCATGTGAGGAGTTCATTAAGTAAGCCGTCGAGATGAGTTGTGCATTTACGAATTAAAGTGTCCTGGCTCCTCGAACGTTTACTCCATGACTTCTGAATTATGTCGGCCCGAACGGTAGTAAGAGATATACAACCTATACATGTTTCATAAACCATTTATATTCAAATACTTACACTATATACTAAGTACTACATCATGAACATTATGCAAGACATATATAGGCAATTCTTCGTATTCTTAGACGTTACTCCAAACCTAAGTCGCAACGTTCTATTATAGGTTGCTCTTATAGACTTTCGCGATTCGACTACCACTTTCATTTCTCATTACATAGACTTAAGGTGAGTCATAACCCCTACTCTTTTCATACTTGTTTTAACTCTTTGGGGGAGATACATGCACAACTACTTGCTTACTTGTACAAATACTCAAAACATTTATACTTGATTGTTTTATACTTGATTATCTTATACTTGATTGCATTATACTTGATTTCATACATACATGATTGTGTTATACTTAACTGCGTTATACTTGATTGTGAGACATCCAGTGGCTCCAGATTAAGTTGCTGGATGACCATTGAGACTGCCAGTGGCTCCAGATTAAGTTGCTGGATGACCATTGAGACTTCCGGTGGCTCCAAATTAAGTTGTTGGATGACCATTGAGGCTTTGATACATCCTAACATTTTCGAATGTTGGATACATCATAAACATGAGGTCTTCGGAGATGAAGTGTAGACTCACAACTAATTGCTTAACTGTTTTGATGAACTTATACATGTCTTATTCATACTATATGTTAGCAGTGAGTTGTGAACACACAGGTTGCAAGTCTCTTATTGCGGGACTTGCAACTGAGTGGATTCACAATGCCTTTGCTATGTGAACATTGTTTTGAGGCTTTTCAACTGTTTTAAGACAAACTCTATGAACTCACCAACCATTGTGTTGACACTTTAGCATGTTTATCTCAGGTTAGTAAGGCGATAGCTAGTGCGTGGAACATAGAGTCAAGCTGCATATTCTGAAGACTTACGCTTTTTATCATTTACCATTCAAAACATTTTGTATACATTTATGTATAATACTTTGGAATCTCATGTTTGTAACTTTGAATTCATTAATCGAATGGTAATTTTTCAAAACGTCTCATTTAGAGGTCGTTTTCTATAACTTGTACTTTGTATTATGAAGTAGCACCCCAAGTGACACAGTCTTCCGCTGCGGTATTTTGGGGGTGTTACAGATTGGTATAAGAGCCTTGGTTATAAAGAACTAGGTTGCATTTAGTGCCTAGACTATAACTGCTATATACGTTAAGACTCTCCTCTTTATTTGCCTTACACACACTACATACACATACGCTTTTGGTAGTTGTTGGTTTAGTTCCACGCTGTTAGATGATATGACTTTAGTATTATAAGGAGCCCCAGAGATTAGCCGAGTCATTAAAAACATGGAGCTCAGTAATAACTAATTATTTAACTTGATCTTGTGACAGTTCTTGTTTGATGAGACACAAGATTTGAGTTAAATAATATTATTGCTTAGCTTTAGGGATTTGATGACATGATTATCTTACTATCGGCCTCAGAAGGCGGATTTTTGTGTCAGAAATTCTTAAGTAGGATGATTTAGAATCTCCTTATTTAAATGGATTGGGACGCCTCTTCATTTAAATAAAGAAATTGTAAATCACCGAACCATAAGTTTATGATCCCTTACTTACATAAATTTGGACGCTTCTTTACGTAAGTAATGTGTTATAAATAAGTGGGCTTAATTGTTGCCGATACGACTCCTTAACCAGAACCTTAGATGAATCAGAGTAAACACCACTATTTTAGAGATCATGAAATCCCGAATTCCCTTAGACACACCGTAAGTAGTTAACATCAACTGAACTTCGGGACGAAGTTCTCTTTAAGGGGTAGAGACTGTAACAACTCACATTTTCTTGTTAACTTCTATTTCCAAAAATTTCACTATTCATTTTTACTATTCACTTTTTACTATTGACTTTCACTATTCACTCCCGAAATTTTTATTTCATATTCTCGTAAGTTAAACTATTTTAATGATAATCTAAGAATTTGACACTCGTCGGATCATTTCTGCAAAAATCACAAAGCCGTGTCCGAGATTTACTTTTATGTTTAAATGTCATTCCAGCATCCCGATATGTCCATAAAACATTATAAACTATAGAAATATGATTTTCTCTCAATTTAGGACAATTCCAAAAGTTTTGGAATTTTACGTTTTCCAGTTTAGCGTTTTACGCGAATTACGCGTTTTAGACCCGTGTTTCCAGTTTTTAGCAGGGTTTTAGCACCCAATAGAACCTACCACTCATTTTATATTTTATTATAGAGTATATTGATAAGTTCTAGCATATTTATAAGTTTCATATTTTTAGGATACCCGATTTTAAGTTTCAGGACTTAACGACTTACCGTTAGCAATTACCGGGACCAAAACTCACTCCGTAACTTAGATAAGACCATGACTACTCATCTAGTCACCCTAGATCAGCCTTGGCCGACTTATAGGGGGGGGGATTCACCTAATATGTGTCTTGATCTCATGCCTTAAGCTCAAAGATGTTAACAAGTGTCTAAACTTCCATGCTAAGCTTCCTAATCCTAAACTTGGTCACCAAGTTCAGGAAGCTTCCTAGACACCTTCCTAACCTCCTCATTCATGCTATAAAAGCAAGCTCATACCTTCATCTTTTGATCACCAAAACGCCACACCATTAATTCCTAGCACCATGATCCTTTGATCTTCAAACTACAAGTTACACTACAAAGTTCAAGGTCTTAGTATTCTCTACCTAGTTCTTAAGTTTGTTTGGTGATTCCGTGGTTGAATTAGGAGCTACACAAGGTGATTAGGGGCTGAAGTTAATTGGTTTTCAAAAAGGTTATAGCAATGGTTACAAGAGTTATCGTGAAGGGTTTACAAGCATAGGTTTAGTGTCCTAGTTTCATACTTGACTTCCTTTCTTTAGAAAGCCAAAAGTTGTAAGCAAATCCTATTACACTTTCTTGCTCAATATCATTTTCATTCTTATTATGTTTCTTTCATGCTATATATGGTCTTTGTATTTGGTTCATGATGTATAAAAACTAGTAAAACAAGTTATGGTACATATATGGTAACTTATATTAAGTAAACAAGTAAACTAGTGACTTTTATGGAGAACCACGACCAAAATAGTATAACTATGATATTTGACACTTACTTACTGTTAAAGAGGACTTAACAAGGAAAACATAACAATTTGAATCACCCAAAACGAGTACACGAGTCAAAAGTTATGACCATTTGAAGTTAGCAAAACCAAAATGCCGAAACTGCCGACACCTACTGTTTTGCATTCTGCCATTTTGAAAGTCACCCTTCTGGTCCGATTCATCAAAAAGTTAAAACACGAAAGTTGCCCGGAACAATGTTTTCGTTCAGTAAGAAAGAAGCTCGAGCCCTGAAAGACGCTTTCCGAGTGATATTTTCTTCAAATTCTTAACAGCCCATTTTTAGACCAAAGTCACTATATAATAGATATGTTTTACTAAGACCAAGAGGTCTAATGACCTAAAGCCAAGACCACAACCATGGCTAAAGCCAAGGTTGAGTCTCAAGACCATGGTAACAATGACCAAGGTCACGACAAAGCCACGGCTAAAGACCATATAACTTTTAAAGATCAAAAACTTATATATATATATATGTTATCAAATACTACAATAGTAGGGAGACTCATGTGAGGAGTTCATTAAGTAAGCCGTCGAGATGAGTTGTGGATTTACGAATTAAAGTGTCCTGGCTCCTCGAACGTTTACTCCAAGACTTCTGAATTATGTCGGCCCGAACGGTAGTAAGAGATGTAGAACCTTTACATGTTTCATAAACCATTTATATTCAAAGACTTACACTATATACTAAGTACTACATCATGAACATTATGCAAGACATATATAGGAAATTCTTCGTATTCTTAGACGTTACTCCAAACCTTAGTCGCAACGTTCTATTATAGGCTGCTCTTAGAGACTTTCGCGATTCGACTACCACTTTCATTTCTCATTACATAGACTTAAGGTGAGTCATAGCCCTTACTCTTTTCATACTTATTTTAACTCTTTGGGGGAGATACATGCACAACTACTTGCTTACTTGTACAAATACTCAAAACATTTATACTTGATTGTTTTATACTTGATTGTCTTATACTTGATTGCATTATACTTGATTTCATACATACATGATTGTGTTATACTTAACTGCGTTATACTTGATTGTGAGACTTCCAGTGGCTCCAGATTAAGTTGCTGGATGACCATTGAGACTGCCAGTGGCTCCAGATTAAGTTGCTGGATGACCATTGAGACTTCCGGTGGCTCCAAATTAAGTTGTTGGATGACCATTGAGGCTTTGATACATCCTAACATTTGCGAATGTTGGATAAATCATAAACGTGAGGTCTTCGGAGATGAAGTGTAGACTCACGACTAATTGCTTAACTGTTTTGATGAACTTATACATGTCTTATTCATACTATATGTTAGCAGTGGGTTGTGAACACACAGGTTGCAAGTCTCTTATGGCGGGACTTGCAACTGAGTGGATTCACAATGCCTTTGCTATGTGAACATTCTTTTGAGGCTTTTCAACTGTTTTAAGATAAACTCTATGAACTCACCAACCATTGTGTTGACACTTTAGCATGTTTATCTCCGGTTAGTAAGGCGATAGCTAGTGCGTGGAACATAGAATCAAGCTGCATATTCTGAAGACTTACGCTTTTTATCATTTACCATTCAAAACATTTTGTATACATCTATACTACTATATAACGTATTTGGGACTATTCTATAATTAGAAAGACTTAAAAATTCAGACTTTTACTTACTAATTATGGAAACAACCACCCCTAACAATCACCCCTACAATTTATAACCACTTCAACAACCACCCCCAACAATTTATAACCACCTCAACAACCACCCCCAACAATTTGTAACCACCCCAACAACCACTTTCCACCACCCCACCTCCCTCCTCTTCACCCCAATAATCCGCCCCCGCATCGCGCGGGCACCTTTCCAGTTTATGTATAATACTTTGGAATCTCATGTTTGTAACTTTGAATTCATTAATCGAATGGTAATTTTTCAAAACGTCTCATTTAGAGGTCGTTTTCTATAACTTGTACTTTGTATTATGAAGTAGCACCCCAAGTGACACAGTCTTCCGCTGCGGTATTTTGGGGGTGTTACAATTATTTCCACTAACTTTGATCTATCAAAATTATGAGAATACTTATTTCAAGAATTCAATAAGCGAAATTCTTGTATGTGTACATCCAACTATCTTGATATAGCCACATAATATTTCATAAATTGTGTGACATCCTCAATCACCAACTTATGACAATTAAACTTTCAAACCTTTTAAAGTTTAAAGTATTCTAATTCTTTAATGTATAATGCAACTATGCTCTTAGTTGACCACAACTAGTTCACATGGCTATTAATAAGGATGAAATCCTACCATAACTAGTTATTGAGTGTCATCTCAATTATTCCAGCATCATTATATATACACAATATGCTCTTTAAAAATTCCGTAAACTTAATATCCATTGCGTAATGTTTGATGCCTTCCAATCTTTCAAGATTTATTGTCGGCTATAATAATTAATTGGTCATATTGTTTATACTTAGAATTTAGGAGCAATTCCAGACCGAGGATCTTTATTCTAAGTCCAAACATTTCCATCAGAATATTCATTACACAAGTTATCTAATAACTTTTAATTGGATATCAAATATTGTCAAATTATCTTGCATTTAAGTATGATACAACAATAATATGATTCACATAAAAAATCCTTCAATCAGACTTAAATTTCATTCATGTTCTATCTTTTCAAAGATATATATATATATATATATATATATATATATATATATATATATATATATATATATATATATATATATATATATCCATTCTCTAAATGATATATCATTTTCTATTAGAATTATTTACCGCACATGTTTATTAAATAATAAACTTTTGTTCTAAAGTTGTATGTTTTATTTTCTAAATCTTCTAAGTAAAGTTTCATTCCAAACTAAGACTTTACATTTTACCTTTTATGAAATCTTACTTCTTATATGTTCTATAACGTTTATGATTTAGTAAATTAAACATAAACTCCCACTAGCTTTTAGGAGTACCTAGAAATTATCTTATTTCAATTATAATTCAAAACATGGATTTAATAATTAAATATAAGAGTAATCTCCTAGATGCATGCATTTATCCATTCATGGATTATTACACTTTGTACACTTTCAAAGATTTATTTGAATTCATAAACTCCTTTTGATTACTTACCGACCTCGCTCAAGTAATCATTCAAGAAAGAGTTTTGATACTCATTGTCAAATTTCATATTCATGAAAATAAGTATGACAATTACCATCTTTGTATCTTTAATGTGCTTAGGAAAGAGTATTCAATCATAGTTAATTGGTTAAGTGTGATTAATAATCTTGTCATAAGACATGCATTAAAATATGTATACAATTTTGTCCATATAATTTCTATACAAAGATTTAAACCGCTAGGGTTACATTATCTATGAATAAACTCATCTTCATTCTCTAACTATTAAGAATTAAGATAAACCAAAATTTTCCAAATTTGAATATCTTTATGAACAACATCTATAACGTTCATAGTATGAGTAATTTATCCAATTCATAATTTTGGTAATACATTATCATATAATCCTCAACATATTAATCAAATATCTATGATATCCAAGTGGATCTATGAATGAGAATTCCATCATCTTGAAGTTTATCATTTACATGTTTAGCGTCATCATGATTTTCACTAGTGTGTTTTTAGAAGATTATCTATCTTGTAATTTTATCGTTTCAAGATAAAAAAAACTCTCACTTGCCTTTAGTAATATATAGACTATCTATAAATACTTAGCAATTAGAGCAACCATCCAATGTTCTCTTTTAGGACATTACAAATACACATTGATAGTTCCTGACTTTAGTTTGTTAATAACCTTTCCATAAGCAGCTTAACAAATTCAGAACTTTATTTTAAGACTTAATGTGATTCATCACATTTTATAATAATGTCTTATTAATCTTCTAGGAGTCTAATTTATTATATTCAATCCATACTCAATTTTCTAACCTTGATAACATTTGGAAGAAAAGAAGTCATAGTTATCTTTAATCAAACAATAGAACAAGAGTTTGATTTCCCTAACTGAACATACCATAAATGTGGTAATTCAATAGAATTAATATTTTAAGACATTCTAACAATATATAAGATAACCATATTCCTTTTGGTATACCTATTTATCAACTAAGTTAATTTAATGGTATAATAGTATTTTCAAACCAATTGCATGCTTTATACCACAAGTACTTTTGACCAAGTCACTTCATGTTTATGTCTTATCAAAAACATAAACTTGTTATAATCACACTATACGTTATTAATCATTGATCAACTCAATGACTTCTTATATATGTCTTAATTAAAAAACCATAACAAGTTAACGTCTTACTTTATTATAAGTCTTGTAATAATTAAAAGACTTCATGTTTATAAGAAGATATAAACAAGTATAACTAAAGTATTCTTGAACACCACCATTTGGTTTCAATAGTAATTTCAAGTTATTTTTTTTACTTCATTTATGTATGTCATTCTAATAATACATAAATATTAGAGTTGAAGTTGTCTTGTTATCATATTGACAGATGTTCTAATAGCTATCTAATTTAGAAACAGTAAATTATCCATGTACGGTCTCACGTAATCATGGAAATTCACCTTGTTGTTATAATCTAGTCAAGGTCTCCCTTAAGCTAAATTGCAATACCAAGTGTTTCTTGGATTAGATGTGTATTCATAATATTAGAATGTGAGTCTCTTACTTTGCAGTCAAGAGAATCCTTTAAATCATATTCTTATGTGTTGTACCTTGCACACAATCAAGATTTCTTCCACTTGTGCATGGAACAACAACATGTACCATATAAACAACACGCACGCATTTGTTAATATGAACAATATGATTGTGTCAATGATATTAGCATAACTAGTAGATATAGAGCTACTTAATTAACAGGAAACGCACATGACTATCTTTGAAAATTTAGTGTCTATTTTTGTAAAGTATTTATCTTGGGACATTCAAAGATAATGTAGATTATTACCAAGATAACAATCCTTGTAGCTCCCACTAAATTAGAGATCATTACTATAATTCCTTATTCAGTAATAAGAACACAATGCTCCCACTGAATTTGACAACATTGTAAATGTTTTATTGACCAATGAAAGGAAATAGTGTGCTATTCACTTTCCTACATCTTTGAGAAAACCCATTCGTAACAATTACTTAGATAATAAAAGAATGTATTCTACTACGTAGATGATGGAGTATCCATCAATGTAATTAACTTGAAAATTTGAGCATACAATTTCTTCCTTAATTAGGTCTACCATTCCAACAATTGTATGTAGGACCTTTAAATGATCAAAACAAAACAATAGTTCGTCTTTTATCATTTTGCGGTAATTAGTCTAGCTTCTAATTTAATAACTCATAAAAGATTACACATGTTTTCCAGTTAACCAAATGTCACATTTGTTACACGAGAATTTGATTACCGAAAGAAGGTAATGAAATCTCTATGGAAAATGTGCAATTTCTCTTAACTATTAAAGTTGCTATGAGTTATATATTTAGAACTTAGACAATTCTAATTTTTCTATTATACCTTTCTCATTCATGAAAAGGAATAGGATTAAGTCTCACGCTTCTCTAATGGATAAAAGACTAAGTTTATTCTTTTACTAAAGTTTAATCTAACCAAAAACCCATACGGGTGTAGATCAATTTACATGTTAAAGAATAACTTACGTTTACGGTTTAACGTTGCATTAATACATTTAAAAGAATTTACAAAATTCAATTTTAGTATTTTTGATAATCAATTTCCAAGAAAATTAAATACCCATTGGTTAATATTCATATAAACCATATAAGTTTCATGAAAACCTAGGATCCAAATTTACATTATTTCACTACATCAGTTGATCTGCTAGTAATGAAAGTATAAAATATGGTAATCTGTCGAACAATAATTAGCAAACCATTTCCAATTCCTAGATCATTATGGGAATTACATTTGCCAAATTCAATTTGCAAAGTAAGCATGTTTCATCCCATCTAATGCCTTAAGTTCTAGGTCTCACTAAAAACTTAATTAAGTCGTCTAACTTAGAAACTGCAAATACTCCATATATGGTCTCACGCATTAACGGATATTTACCTTGTCATTAAAATCTAGCCAAGGTCTCACTTACACCAAATAATAACTTCAAGTGTTTCTTATAGTTAGATGTCATGTAACTTAAATTTTTTAGGGTATTAATTTTGATGTGCCAATCAAAATATGTACGAAGAAGCATGCATACATCTTTCTATCATAAGTTTTTCAAAACCATTTTAGTTATCAGTTTTTAAGCCAAGATTAAATAAAAAACTTGTTACTTGAGGTATTGGGTTCACCAATTAAAAAAGTACTTCCAATTATCGCCCACTATATCCTACTAGTGCATGAGTCATAAAGACCCAAGTTATTCGGATAATTACCACAAAAGTGGCACGTGGAATTGAGGTAAATCACCCTTAAGATGATATTGCACATGTAATGTTTCCATTACGTACAAAAACATCAAGCAAGAAAAAGTTTATGACTTTAGTGTTGATATAAATAATGCGTAAAAACGTTATTAATATTTTTTGATATCCCTATGTTTTGACGATCACAAAATATAAAATCATTAAACGTAAAATCATTACGTAAATAAGTATTTAGTGACAAAATATCATTATATCCAACTAATTCACTTAAGCTATGAATAAACAAGTGCCTAATACATTTTATGATCAAAGGAAGGTTTATTTACTAATTACAAATTATATAAACTGGTATAAACATTTTATATATTTAAGAAAAACAAATTTGGTAATTAAACGAAAATGTTTATTACATAATAAATAAATGAATTCAAAATTTTAACCAAATTCAGTTAAATTTTCACCAAATAAACTTTCCCCAGAAAAGATAAAGAAAAAAGGCCGTTACTGTGGGCGGCCCCCTTAATTATAAGGGGCGGCCCCCTTAATTTTAAGGGGCCGACACACAATTAAGGGGGCCGGCATACGCTCCTGTGTCAGATTTCTTTGCCTATAAATACTGGTTCAAATCTGAATTTTTTCCTCACCTTTTTGCACTAAAACTTTCTGTTCTAATTCTCTTAAATCATATTCCTAAAACCTTTGATCATAAACATATTAGTTCTTGTTTTCAAGTGATACAATCCATCCTCATTCAAAGTGCAAGAGAAGAATACTTCTTCAATATCTTGTTTATAAGTATTGAATAGTTGTGTATATTGTTAGGAGTTGTGTAAATTATTTGTAAAGGTGTAGAAGGTGTGTAATTGATAGATCTAGGTGAGTTAGTAGTCGTGAATAGAAGTAGTGAAGAAATAGTTGTGTTGTGAAGAAGAAGTTGTGAAGGTGTGAGCAGTAGTGTCGTAGTAGTGGTGTGTATAAGTTGTGAAGAAGGTGTGTAGTGCTGTGAGATTGGTTCTAGCTACTATTAGGACTCGACATTTAGCTTAGTGTCGTTAATCGGTGTAAGCCAAAGCTGTGTAAGATTTCTCCGCCAAAAGGGAGCTCGTTGTGTTAGTGAAGAAAACTCTCGAGTAGGAGACTCGAGGAGTGGAGTAGGGCAAGGAAGGAGACCTTTTAGCCGAACCACTATAAATCCGCCGTGTATTGGTTTGATCTTTCCATCTCTTGCTCATTATTCTATTTACATCTTTATTATTTACATACTCATATATATATTTGCATCTAGTTGTAGCTTGTGATATTGTGCTAAAGTTGATTTCACACAAAGTTCAAATAAAAGGATCATTCACAAAATAAAGTTTTATAAATAATCTAAAAGATACAATATATACATACACATAAACTAGTGAACTTGATCATTTAGATTGAGTAGATTTTTACAATAAATATTGTATTGAAGTTTTTATAAAACTAAGTTTTTAAAATCTAAATTGACGTAAAACTATTCAACCCCATTCTAGTTTTCCACAATTGGCATCAGAGCTACGTTAAACAAGGTTTTTAAAATAAATTGTATTTTAAAACTTGTAATCGATCTATGGAATCGGAAAAATATTTAGAAGGAAAAATGACATTTAAACCACCATATTTTGAAAATGAAAATTTTAGTGAATGGAAAAATAAATTTGAAAATTATGTGAAATCAATAGATCAACATCTTTGGCACATCATTTCAATTGGTGATATTCAAACAAAAATGGATTCTGAAAAACAATAAAATTACTCTCAAACAAACTTTGATAAAAATACCAAAGCCAAACTAATGATTTATAAAACCCTACCTGAAATTGAATATGAAAGGTTATTCTTTTGTAAAACGGCAAATGATATTTGGAAATGTTTTTTAAACTTTCACCAAAGGAAATGTCGAGCCAAAGATGATAAACTTGATGTTGCACAAGAATTAATTGTTCTAGAAAATTTAATAAACAAACACTTAGTTGATGTAAATACAAGTGCTACTAGTTCAAACATGGTCATTGAAGGTATTAATGACGAAGATTACATGAGCCAAATCCGAAGAAAGATTATAAATGAAACTTGGAGCGACATGGAAGATGAAGAGGATCGGTATATAGCATGTGAAGATTGTGAAGCATATAAAGCCCCAAATGAGGTACAATCCGGAACCAAACATTTTTGCTATAATCAATTCATATTAGAATTTTCAAAATTAGAAAGTAACTTCAAAAGTTTTTGCAACATAAACTCAAATATCACGTTTAAAAATGAATCTTCAACATCTACCGAAAAAAATTTTGAAAAAGGAAAAATACTTGCTAAATTTGAAAATAGCTCCAAATCATTAATATACTTACTTAATACTCAAAAGGCTTTTGGTGACAAAACCGGATTAGGATTTAATGCTAATGATATGTTGACAAATAAATCAAAGCAAATAGAGTTTGTAAAATCTAGTGGAGAAATTTAGAAAATTACTCTAATCATAACAATTGTTTATCTCTTGAGACAAGAAGGACATTATCATTGTATGGAAACATATTGATAAGAAATTCTTGTACTTATTAACAACATCTATACCATATGAATTTTAAATGCAATGGATGTTGTGACTAACCATCTAGGACCCAAAAGACTTTGGGTACCAAGTTGTTTTACATGTTAGGTATCTTAATCATGTGGATTGGCACACTTGCATATACGTGAAGCTTGACGATCTATTGAGACATGCATTTGAATCTTCACGTGTTTATGCTTCAAGAACTTGCTTAAAATACTTTGATGATTATCTCGTTACGGGTTCTCTATTACATTGCCTTCTCTCTACGATCTTCTTAGTACTCGTTGCTTCCTCTTTTCACTCTCTCATATGTCTTATTGAATTAATTCACTTTAAGACGCCAGGTACATTCTCTCTTTTATTATAACGTAAATTTCCAAGATTGATAATTGCATGTTAGTGTGATAATTTTGCTTGTTGTATTATTTACACTGCGGATATAGTCTCTAAACCCTTTTAGCATGTACGACTTTATCACTAGCGTTTAAGATTAGGAATGATGGAGCAAATTGACAAAATTCTATTGATTTTTCATAAATAAATTATTGCATAAAATTGTTTTATTCTATCTTCTTCATTCTTGAGTCTAGGTATCTACTTCACACAAAAATTGAAGATTGTGAACTTTGCATTGCATAATTTCTTTAAAAACTCAATCTATCTAAACTATTCACATTTTTAGCAACAAATACTGTAAGTCATTCATAACATATTTCATCAAATTTTGGTCATAATCATCATTAAGTATTTTACTTAAATTTCTTCAAAACATCATTTTGGTTCTTTCAAATCGAGTCTAGAATTTTCATAACTAAATGCTTTCCACAAGATTAGAATGCTATATTAACATTAAAATCCTTTAATTACAAATCCTCTTAATGAAATTTCTCTTTGACTATACACTACCTCTCGAAAACTTTTCTTAAACACATTGTTGAATAATTCTGAAAACGTTTTCTCATAAATTGTAACAATTCGCATTTTCAGATTAATTACTATTCCCGGGAAATTTCACTATTCACTTTTACTATTCATTTTCACTATTCACTCCTGAAATTTTTATTTCATATTCTCGTAAGTTAAACTATTTTAATGATAATCCGAGAATTTGAACTCGTCTGATCATTTCTACAAAAATCACGAAGCCGTGTCCGAGATTTACTTTTAGGTTTAAACGTCATTCCAGCATCCCGATATGTCCATAAAACACTATAAACAATAGAAATATGATTTTCTCTCATTTTAGGACAATTCCAAAAGTTTTGGAATTTTACGTTTTCCAGTTCAGCGTTTTACGCGAATTACGCGTTTTAGACCCGCGTTTCCAGTTTTAGCAGCGTTTAAGCAACCCGATAGAACTTGCCACTCATTAAATATGCTAAGATAGGTTATATTAATAAGTTTTAACATATTTATAAGTTTCATATTTTTAGGATACCCGATTTTAAGTTTCATGACTTAACGACTTACCGTTAGCGATTACCGGGACCAAAACTCACTCCGTAAGCTAGATAATACCAAGTTTAAGTACCTAGTCACTCCTCCCATCATATGAACATGTATATGATGATTCACCAAGCCTTGGTGGCTTGGTGATAAGCCTTGGACTTTAGGATACTTGTATATTAAGCAAACTTGGTCACCAAGGGTTCATTAGATCATTACAAGTGTACAGCTTGGCCTCCAAGTTTAGGCAACTTCCTAACCTCCTCAACTCACCATATAAGCCCTCCCCATCCCTCCAAGTCGTTCACAACACCAACACCCTTCCATTTGCTAGTTTACTTCCTAGTTTCATGCAAGAATCAAGTGCAACATCAAACATAGAAACCCTAGCTTGGTTTTAGGTAATCAAACTACTTCCAATCCTTAGAAACTCTTGGTGATTCTCTTGAGTTTAGATCCACTCAAGTCACCTAAACATTCATCACAAATCATTCAAGAATACAAGGGTAAAAGGGTTGCTAAGGTGGAAAAAAGCTTATTCAATCAAAGTCCTAGTTCCTAGTTCTTGTCCTAGTTCCCTTTTCATTAAGGCCAAAAGTTGTAAGAACCCTAATACACTTTCTTGCTCCATATCATTTTCATACTTATTATGTTTCTTTCATGCTATATATGGTCTTTGTATTATGCTCATGATGTATAAAAACTAGTAAAACAAGTATTGGTATACATATGTTAACCTATGTTATTCAAACAAGGAAACTAGTGACTTATATTGAGAACCATGACCAAAATAAAGTAACCATGACATGAAACACTTACTTACTGTTATAGATGATTTAAAAAGGAAAACATAGCAATTTGAATCACCCAAAACGAGTACCCGAGTCAAAAGTTATGATCATTTGAAGCTAGCGAAACCAAAACGGCAAAACTGCCTGTGCAAACTGTTTTGCATTCTGCCAATTTTGAAAGTCCCACTTCTGTTCCGATTCATCAAAAAGTTAAAACACGAAAGTTGTCCGGAACGACGTTTTCATTCATGAACAAAGAAGCTCGAGCCCTGAAAACGCTTTCTGAGTGATAATTTTCTTCAAATTCTTAACAGCCCATTTTTAGACCAAAGTCACTATATAATGATTATAATTAGATGAGACCAAGAGGTCTAATGACCTAAAGCCAAGACCACAACCATGGCTAAAGCCAAGGTTGAGTCTCAAGACCATGGTAACAATGACCAAGGTCACGGCAAAGCCACGGCTAAAGACCATATAACTTTTAAAGATCAAAGCTTATATATATATGTTATCAAATACTAAAATAGTAGGGAGCCTCATGTGGGGAGTTCATTAAGTAAGCTGTCGAGATGAGTTGTGGATTTACGAATTAAAGTGTCCTGGCTCCTCGAACGTTTACTCCATGACTTCTGAATTATGTCGGCCCGAACGGTAGTAAGAGATATACAACCTATACATGTTTCATAAACCACTTATATTTAAAGACTTACGCTATATACCAAGTACTACATCATGAACATTATGCAAGACATATATAGGCAATTCTTCGTATTCTTAGATGTTACTCTAAACCTAAGTCGCAACGTTCTATTATAGGCTGCTCTTAGAGACTTTCGCGATTCAACTACCACTTTCATTTCTCATTACATAAGCTTAAGGTGAGTCATAGCCCCTACTCTTTTCATACTTGTTTTAACTCTTTGGGGGAGATACATGCACAACTACTTGCTTACTTGTACAAATACTCAAAACATTTATACTTGATTGTTTTATACTTGATTGTCTTATACTTGATTGCATTATACTTGATTTCATACATACATGACTGTCTTTTATCTTTGGGAAGTGGCTCCCAGTAATCTTTTATCTTTGAGAAGTGGCTCCCAGTAAACTTTTATCTTTGGGAAGTGGCTCCCAGTTTTCTTTGGGAAGTGGCTCCCAGTTGTCTTTGGGAATTGGCTCCCAAGTGAGGTCTTCGGAGATGAAGTAGAGACTCACTACTAATTGCTTAATTGTTTTGATGAACTTATACATGTCTTATTCATACTATATGTTAGCAGTGTGTTGTGAACACACAGGTTGCAAGTCTCTTATGGCGGGATTTGCAACTGAGTGGATTCACAATGCCTTTGCTGTGTGAACATTCTTTAAGGCTTTTAAACTGTTTTAAGACAAACTCTATGAACTCACCAACCATTGTGTTGACACTTTAGCATGTTTATCTCAGGTTAGTAAGGCGATAGCTAGTGCGTGGAACGTAGAGTCAAGCTGCATATTCTGAAGACTTACGCTTTTATCATTTACTATTCAAAACATTTTGTATACATTTATGTATCATACTTTGGAATCTCATGTTTGTAACTTTGAATTCATTAATCGAATGGTAACTTTTCAAAACGTCTCATTTAGAGTTCGTTTTCTATAACTTGTACTTTGTATTATGAAGTAGCACCCCAATGACACAGTCTTCCGCTGCGGTATTTTGGGGGTGTTACAGATTGGTACCAGAGCCTTGGTTATAGAGAACTAGGTTGCATTTAGTGCCTAGACTATAACTGCTATATACGTTAAGACTCTCCTCTTTATTTGCCTTACACACACTACATACACATACGCTTTTTGTTAGTTGTTGGTTTAGTTCCACACTGTTAGATGTTGTGACTTTAGTATTATAAGGAACCCCAAAGATTAGTCGAGTCATTAAAAACATGGAGCTCAGTAATAACTAATTATTTAACTTGATCTTGTGACAGTTCTTGTTTGATGAGACACAAGATTTGAGTTAAATAATATTATTGCTTAGCTTTAGGGATTTGATGACATGATTATCTTACTATCGGCCTCAGAAGGCGGATTTTGTGTCGGAAATTCTTAAGTAGGATGTTTTAGAATCTCCTTATTTAAATGGATTGGGACGCCTCTTCGTTTATATAAAGAAATTGTAAATCACCGAACCATAAGTTTATGAGACCTTACTTACATAAATTTGGACGCTTCTTTATGTAAGTAATGTGTTAAAAATAAGTGGGCTTAATTGTAGCCGATACAACTCATTAACCAGAATCTTAGACGAATCAGAGTGAACACCACTATTTTAGAGATCCTGAAATCCCGAATTCTCTTAGACACACCGTAAGTAGTTAACATCAACTGAACTTCGGGACAAAGTTCTCCTTAAGGGGTAGAGACTGTAACAATTCGCATTTTTAGATTAATTACTATTCCCGGGAAATTTCACTATTCATTTTTACTATTCACTTTACTATTCATTTTCACTATTCACTCCTGAAATTTTTATTTCATATTCTCGTAAGTTAAACTATTTTAATGATAATCCGAGAATTTGACACTCGTCTGATCATTTCTACAAAAATCACGAAGCCGTGTCCGAGATTTACTTTTAGGTTTAAACGTCATTCCAGCATCCCGATATGTCCATAAAATACTATAAACAATAGAAATATGATTTTCTCTCATTTTAGGACAATTCCAAAAGTTTTGGAATTTTACGTTTTCCAGTTCAGCGTTTTACGCGAATTACGCGTTTTAGACCCGCGTTTCCAGTTTTAGCAGCGTTTAAGCAACCCGATAGAACTTGCCACTCATTAAATATGCTAAGATAGGTTATATTAATAAGTTTTAACATATTTATAAGTTTCATATTTTTAGGATACCCGATTTTAAGTTTCATGACTTAACGACTTACCGTTAGCGATTACCGGGACCAAAACTCACTCCGTAAGCTAGATAATACCAAGTTTAAGTACCTAGTCACTCCTCCCATCATATGAACGTGTATATGATGATTCACCAAGCCTTGGTGGCTTGGTGATAAGCCTTGGACTTTAGGATACTTGTATATTAAGCAAACTTGGTCACCAAGGGTTCATTAGATCATTACAAGTGTACAGCTTGGCCTCCAAGTTTAGGCAACTTCCTAACCTCCTCAACTCACCATATAAGCCCTCCCCATCCCTCCAAGTCATTCACAACACCAACACCCTTCCATTTGCTAGTTTACTTCCTAGTTTCATGCAAGAATCAAGTGCAACATCAAACATAGAAACCCTAGCTTGGTTTTAGGTAATCAAACTACTTCCAATCCTTAGAAACTCTTGGTGATTCTCTTGAGTTTAGATCCACTCAAGTCACCTAAACCTTCATCACAAATCATTCAAGAATACAAGGGTAAAAGGGTTGCTAAAGTGGAGAAAAGCTTATTCAATCAAAGTCCTAGTTCCCTTTTCATTAAGGCCAAAAGTTATAAGAACCCTAATACACTTTCTTGCTCCATATCATTTTCATACTTATTATGTTTCTTTCATGCTATATATGGTCTTTGTATTATGCTCATGATGTATAAAAACTAGTAAAACAAGTATTGGTATACATATGTTAACCTATGTTATTCAAACAAGGAAACTAGTGACTTATATTGAGAACCACGACCAAAATAAAGTAACCATGACATGAAACACTTACTTACTGTTATAGATGATTTAAAAAGGAAAACATAGCAATTTTAATCACCCAAAACGAGTACCCGAGTAAAAAGTTATGATCATTTGAAGCTAGCGAAACCAAAACGGCAAAACTGCCTATGCAAACTGTTTTGCATTCTGCCAATTTTGAAAGTCCCACTTCTGGTCCGATTCATCAAAAAGTTAAAACATGAAAGTTGTCCGGAACGACGTTTTTGTTCAGGCACAAAGAAGCTCGAGCCCTGAAAACGCTTTCTGAGTGATAATTTTCTTCAAATTCTTAACAGCCCATTTTTAGACCAAAGTCACTATATAATGATTATAATTAGATGAGACCAAGAGGTCTAATGACCTAAAGCCAAGACCACAACCATGGCTAAAGCCAAGGTTGAGTCTCAAGACCATGGTAACAATGACCAAGGTCACGGCAAAGCCACGGCTAAAGACCATATAACTTTTAAAGATCAAAGCTTATATATATATGTTATCAAATATTAAAATAGTAGGGAGCCTCATGTGAGGAGTTCATTAAGTAAGCCGTCGAGATGAGTTGTGGATTTACGAATTAAAGTGTCCTAGCTCCTCGAACGTTTACTCCATGACTTCTGAATTATGTCGGCCCGAACGGTAGTAAGAGATATACAACCTATACATGTTTCATAAACCACTTATACTTAAAGACTTACGCTATATACTAAGTAGTACATCATGAACATTATGCAAGACATATATAGGCAATTCTTCGTATTCTTAGACGTTACTCCAAACCTAAGTCGCAACGTTCTATTATAGGCTGCTCTTAGAGACTTTCGCGATTCGACTACCACTTTCATTTCTCATTACATAAGCTTAAGGTGAGTCATAGCCCCTACTCTTTTCATACTTGTTTTAACTCTTTGGGGGAGATACATGCACAACTACTTGCTTACTTTTACAAATACTCAAAACATTTATACTTGATTGCATTATACTTGATTTCATACATACATGACTGTCTTTTATCTTTGGGAAGTGGCTCCCAGTAATCTTTTATCTTTGAGAAGTGGCTCCCAGTAAACTTTTATCTTTGGGAAGTGGCTCCCAGTTTTCTTTGGGAAGTGGCTCCCAGTTGTCTTTGGGAATTGGCTCCCAAGTGAGGTCTTCGGAGATGAAGTAGAGACTCACTACTAATTTCTTAATTGTTTTGATGAACTTATACATGTCTTATTCATACTATATGTTAGCAGTGGGTTGTGAACACACAGGTTGCAAGTCTCTTATGGCGGGATTTGCAACTGAGTGGATTCACAATGCCTTTGCTGTGTGAACATTCTTTAAGGCTTTTAAACTGTTTTAAGACAAACTCTATGAACTCACCAACCATTGTGTTGACACTTTAGCATGTTTATCTCAGGTTAGTAAGGCGATAGCTAGTGCATGGAACGTAGAGTCAAGCTGCTTATTCTGAAGACTTACGCTTTTATCATTTACCATTCAAAACATTTTGTATACATTTATGTATCATACTTTGGAATCTCATGTTTGTAACTTTGAATTCATTAATCGAATGGTAACTTTTCAAAACGTCTCATTTAGAGTTCGTTTTCTATAACTTGTACTTTGTATTATGAAGTAGCACCCCAATGACACAGTCTTCCGCTGCGGTATTTTGGGGGTGTTACATAAATCAGGTTAGATACCACACGTGTAATTGTCATAATATATCATCAAATATATATTCTTGGCAATCGTAAGTTTAACAAATTAAATCAGGAAGATTTTTGATTGCTTCATAGGATTTTTTTATTTTTATTTTTATTTTTATTTTGCATTAGGAGTTGAAGCCATCGTATTTTCACATATGTTGAATCTAGACACAAATTATTGCTAAGACATAAGTCATTGTGTCACATTTGTTCCATCACTAGCTTTCCACTCACTAGTTGCCTTGACCTCTTTTTTTATTAAGTTAATTCCTTAGGATATATGACTTGCTTAATTGTCCCCTTTGCATGATTTGCTTGAAATTATTTTATATGCTTAGTTGCCTACATGCATACTTTTCTTGCATAACTCCATTAAGATAATACTTGATTAAGTTGCCTAAAGAGATGGACTTACCCAAAACCAAACCTCCAAACAAAGATCTTTCTGGAAAAATTTCTGTCAAAAACCATTTCTAGCAATTTGGGAACCAGGCTCTGGGTAGCCCCCATAATTATCAAAGGCGGCCCCTTTAATTTTAAGGGGGTCGGCCATGAATTAAGGGGGCCGGCCACCTGATGGTTGAGGTTTCCTATTTGCTTTCTGCTTTTTAGCCCATTTCACCCTATTTTGATTCCTCACTTCCCTAAAATCACAAACACATTTTGTCTAGTAAATTCTCCACTACCTTATCTGTTGGACCTTAGATTTCACAACTTTATCACACCAATATAGAAGCAAAGATGAAGAAGAGATTGAATGATGGTGACTTGTATGATGTATGTAATTCGTATGAATTGAGAGAGAGATAAGAAATATGAGTGCTTTTATTCAAAGTGAAACACACACAAATACACACACAAGCACACCTTACAAATGAGAGGTAAGGTGCCTTATATAGTTCCATACATAGGCTTTCTATGGGCTTGGCCTTGGACTTGGTTACATGATTGGATAACAAGGCTTATGAAACATAGCACGTAACATATTAGCTTGCCAAGTCCAAGGCCCAATGACTAAACTATTACTAATCTTGACAAACGACACAAAGTTACAATATGAGAATGACCATCACTTCATAATACATATTTTTAATGCTAACAATCTCCCCCTAAGGGGTGGTCATTCGAATGATGCTCTACGTGAGTGGGTCTTCCGTGTTCTTTGTCTTTAACTTTGTGTGTCGTTGTAGAATAGTCTTTAGTCTTTGTTCCTTCATGCTTTGTGATATTTGATAATTGATTTTTCATTGTTCTTTGTTCCTTTGTGTTGTGGAGTTATCTGCCTTTCGTCACTTCAGAGTCTGTGGTGGTTGTTTGCCATTCCAACATGCTCATACATCTTTGGACTTTGATATTCATATGCACGTAGTTCCCTTTCTTTCACTTTGATCTTTAGTCTTTATACTTTGTAGATTCTTATTTTTGGCGTAGAATCTTTCTTTGAACATTGTGTTGCATAGATCTTTGAGGGAGCTTTCTTTAACTTCCAGATGTATATATGAGCATGTGGAATCTTTCGCCATGGAGATCAAGTGTCCCTGCATATAAACAGTTAGCAATAAAACATCCGGTACTTACAGATAAGAATTAGAGATTGTCAACAGCATAGTGTGAAGACTCCTTCTAACCCTTACCAAGGCCGTTCCCGTGTCAGATACTCTCGAGAGAGCTTACGAGACCTACTTAGTAGCTCAATGACTGGGTGAGTCACTGGGGATCACTCCACGACTGTAGACCGTTTGAAACTACTGTGGGCACTAAGCGTAATCCATAAGGAATTACCGAAGTGACCTGCTGTCAGGGCTGCTTGATGTTGACCCTGGCAGGAATTTCCATTCAATCATTAAGAATCACAAAAGTGAATTCTCTCTTAAATGTTCTGGCAGATTTCTAAGATCTGCGTAGGACTCTAAAGTTTACATCTGGCATCCTTAATGATGAACAACTAGTGTAGAAATATCATGTGTTCCTATGAGATCTTTTGATGAATCTCGGGGCTCGAGACTCGGTAAGTGCACATTTGGTTTCCTATGCGGTGATTAGGGAGAGGTCTCCTGATTCAATATCAACCATCTCTAAGAGACAGGTCGATAGATTACACCGGTTCCCCGTGAGAATGAAACAAGCTCTTTTAAGAGAACTTGAGTGGCTAGAAGGTTAAGTGTAGTGCGTCACTGGGTCCATGGCGTCTTTATCTTCAATACCGGTGTCACCTTAGTAACAACCAGTAGCATATGAGTTGAACCCGGTGTCTGCCCTAAGGTTGAACATTTGGAGGGCTATTTCTTTTCACCCTTTTTCATAAATTTTCTTTTTAATTCTTCAACCCCTTCTTTCTCCTTTATCATTTTCTCCTTTTTTTCAATCATACCTAAGGACTTCTAATTCTAATCTATATGATTTGTCCTTGGGTAGATCCCTCCGGCTCTGGCGGATCAAAGGACGGTTTTTCCTAACCTTAGTAACCTTATAACTCCATGACTATCCTATCATTGCCATAAAACCATTCATTTGAAAATCTCTCAAAGTGTTTATGATAATAAAACACATTGTTGACACTTAAAGAGTTTTGCATTTTTGAAGGACTCCCCCTTCACATGTGCTCATGTAATTTTTAAGAAATTTGCACATGCGGGAGGAGTTTGCACTTTTTGAATTGATCCACTTTCAGTGAACATGACCGATTCGAGACACACTTACATCACTAGTTAGACTAGCTTGAAATTATTACCCGTCCTGGTCAAATCCAAAGAAAGTCTCTCGATACGGTACATTCTACTCAGACAAGTCCTATTCGAGACACGCTTACATCACTAGTTGGACTAGCTTGAAATTATTACCCGTCCAGGACAAGTCTTTTCGATTACTGGCATTTTAAGCTTTGTCAATTCATTGGTACTTACTGAGTCGAGCTCTTCTGAGATTCAGCCACAATCTTTAAACATCTTTTATCACATTTTAATCATGTCTTCTCCCCCTCAAAAATAGCATAGCGTGATATTTTTGATATCAACTGATTAATAAAAAGCTTTTTGGAGAGAAAGACAGATTTGATTTTGCATGAAATCGAAACATTTTTGTGTTTGTACTCCCCCTTAATGATAGCATATTTAAAATTACTTAAGGGTTTTGAGGGAGTTATCTTGAGCACTAATTTTGAGAGATTTTGAGAAATCTTTTGAACAATCTTGAAAAAGTGCTCAAGAATTTTGTTTGAAAACGAGTTTTTGCTTGAAATCTGTTACGTTTGTTTAGACTCGAACTTTTTGAAAAAGATTTCGTCATTGAACGTACGAGTCCTTGATTTGAAAATAATCAGAAGTCATCGTTTAAGTACGGTATCATTGTTGAATGACATTTCAAGAAACGTACAGAATATTGATTTATACGAGAGACATGTTGTGAGAAGAATATTTTTGGATTTTTTTTTATTTTATATTGTTTTTGGATTTTTTGAAAATTTTATATTTTTGTATTTTGTTTTTGTTGGTTTTACAAATTTTGTATTTTGTTTTATCAAAAATATTTACAGCGAAGCGATTTTGAAAACTTTTTCAAGAAGATTCGGGAAGACGTTCTAGCTCCTCAGGTGTTAGGCTTCGCATGCCAATTCGTCGAACTAAATAGTCAAACCGTTCTTTTGGAAGGGCTTTAGTAAAAAGATCGGCGAGTTGGTAATCAGTCTTAACGAAAAATAATTCAACAGTACCCTCTTCCACGTGTTCTTTGATGAAATGGTAGCGGACTTTGATATGCTTCGTCTTAGAATGATGTACGGGATTGCACGAGATGGCTATGGCACTTTTTGAGTCACAATACATAGGTATTCTGTCAAAAGTAAAGCCATAATCTGTGAGTTGTGTCCGCATCCAAAGAACTTGGGCACAACACGCAGATAGAGGCACATACTCGGCTTCGGCGGTTGATAGCGCAGTACAATCCTGTTTCTTTGACGACCAGCTTACTAGCTTTTCACCCAAAAATTGTGCTCCACCTGATGTACTCTTTGCTGTAACTTGATCACCAGCATGGTCTGCATCTGAAAATGCTGTTAGATTAAACCCCGAATCCTTCGGATACCAAAGTCCCATGTTAATGGTGCTTCATAGGTACCGAAAGATCCGTTTAACCTCTTTGAGGTGAAGTTCGGTAGGCTTTGCCTGAAACCGTGCTAACAAACAAACAGCAAATTGAATATCGGGTCGGCTAGCAGTTAGGTACATTAGAGAACCGATCATGCTCCGATATTTCTTTGGATCGATAGGTTTCCCAGACAAATCAGCACCTATTTTTGGTGAAGTGACCATTGGTGTACCAACAGAATCACAATTTTCCATTCCATGTTTTTTCAAAATCTCTATTGTATATTTAGCTTGATTAATAAAAATACCACGAGGGGATTGATGGATTTGTAAACCAAGAAAGAATTTTAGTTCCCTCATCATGGACATTTCAAATTTGCTTTTCATGAGATTTTCAAAATGTTTTGAATGGTTAGGATTGGTTGATCCAAAAATAATGTCGTCCACGTAAATTTGAACGATCAAAATGTCATCTTTGAATTTTTTGATAAACAAGGTGTCCTCAACCGTTCCTTTTGTGAAATTGTTTTTGAGCAAGAAAGATGATAGTTCATCATACCACGCTCTTGGAGCTTGTTTTAAACCATAAATTGCTTTCTTAAGCTTGTAGACGTAGTCTGGATGATCTTTGTCGATGAATCCCTCTGGCTGACTCACATACACTTCTTCTTTCAGAGTTGCATTTAAGAAAGCGGTCTTAATGTCCATCTGATAGACTGTGATGTTTTTGTGAGTGGCATAGGCTAAGAAAATCCGGACTGCTTCAAGTCTAGCTACAGGCGCGAATGATTCCTCGAAATCTATCCCTTCTTCTTGTGGATAACCTTTAGCCACGAGATGAGTTTGTTGCGAATAACAGTCATTTCCTCATCCAGTTTGTTCTTCCACAACCACTTGAGATCAAGAACACGTTTATCAAGTGGTCGTTCAACAAGTTCCCAACTATCATGTAACAGGTATTGAAGAAATTCCTCCTGCATCGCTTCAATCCAAGGGTTTTCTGCCATTGCTTCCCGAATGTTCTTTAGTTCTTTGAGGCTGATTGAGCAAATGTAAATGCACAATTCGAGATCAGTGGCAAGTTGTCTCCTTGTCTGAACTGGCTTTGAAGGTTCACCAATAATATGTTCTATTGGATGGTCTTTTGTCCATTGAAACGTAGAAGGGTACCTTGGGTGTAACGAATGTGTGTTAGATGGTTCTTGTAACCTTGAAGAAGATTCAACAGAGTCGGTTGCAAACGGGTTTTCAAATACTTCTTCTTCTTCTTCTAACGTAACATCGTTTGAATTATTTGTTGGTTCTTCTTGAAAATTTTTGTTTTGATTGTGCTCATCAACTCTTGGTAGAACAGATTCAATAACTGGAGTTGCTTGAGTAGATGTTGATGATGTTGATGTAGTTGGTGCTTCAGCTTCGATTGTAGTAGATGCATCTTGTGATGGTGGTGGTGGTTGATGGTTTTGAGCGGGTGCAGCGGAATGTTGTGGAGATGCACTTGTCGAAGTTCCACCATAATATTCATCAAACATTAACTCGAAGAAATTTTCCAGTTCTTGTTCTGAAGGTTTATCCGTGTTTGTTGACTGAGCTCCTTGAGGTACGAGTCCTGAACTGATGTGTCCAGAAGTCTGCATGTTTGGTGCGGGTCCTAATCCATTTTGATTAGAAGCCATCGGATTAAGCGCTGGTTCTAGAGCGAGTCTTTCAGAAGCCATTTGTGAAATCTCGTCAAACTTCACATTCTTCGTCTCCATTATCCTTTTCGTTCGTCTATTATACACCCTGAATGCCCTCGAGTTTTGTGAATATCCAATGAAGATTCCAATATCACCCTTAGCTTTTAACTTCCCTAGATCTTCTCAGTCATTCGTCGGATAGCACAAAGTGCCAAACACGTGAAGGTAAGAGATGTCAGGTTTACGGTTGTTTACAAGCTCATATGGGGTTTTATTGAATCTCGGATGGACTAGGGATCGGTTTTGAGTAAAACAAGTAGTGGCTACAGCATCAGCCCATAAGAATAGTGGTGCACTAGAAAAAATTAGCATTGTGCGAGCAGCTTCCACAAGAGTTCTATTTCTTCTTTCAACTACCACATTTTGCTGTGGAGTTCTAACAACTGATGTTTGATGTGTGATTCCAACATCTTCAATGTAAGTTCTTAACTCCTGGTTTGTAAATTCTGTGCCATTGTCTGTTCTTATAATCCTTATTGGAGCTTGAAGTAGAACTTGAATACGCTTCAGAAAAGTGATGATGATGCCTGGTGCTTCATCTTTTGATCTCAAAAACTTTACCCAAGTATATCTTGAATAATCATCAACAATAACGAGAATATACTTCTTCCCATTAATGCTTTCAACTCTCATTGGGCCACATAAGTCCATGTGCAACATATGTAACCTTGCTTCCGAACTAGGTACGGTTTTAGGTTTATATGATGCTCTTTTACTTTTTCCTTGTTCGCATGATGGACATAGGTGTTCCTTGGTGTATTTGAACTTAGGAAGTCCGGTGACGATGTTATCTTTGGCTAACTTGTTGATGGTGTCGAAATTGAGATGGGATAAACGTCTATGCCATAGCCAGGACTTAGTTTCGGTTGCTCTTGTCATAAGACAAATTGGTAATGTAGAAGCCATTTGGTTGATGTCGATAGCATACAAGTTTGTACTACGATTACCAGTTAAGAGATCATCACCAACCAAATTTCTTATAAAAATCGTGTTCTTCTGAATGCCACTTCTAAATCTGCATCACAAAACTGCCCGAATGAAAACAAGTTGTGTTCCAACCCTTCGATGTAGTAAACTCGAGTGATTAAAAAATTCCCAAATTGAAGATCTCCATAACCCTGAATAGCTGCTACATGATCATTTCCAAATCGTACAGTTCCCATGAATTTCCAGACGAAATTGATCAGTAGCTTTAAATTCCCGGTCATGTGCTTGGAGCAACCCGAGTCGATGATCCAAAGACATATTTCGATAACCTGCCAAGAACAGAAGAGTTTGTATTTGGAAACCGTTTTGAATTTGGTTTCATGGGGTTAGGAGTAAAAGCAGAATCACACTCATAGACAGTTGCTACTTGTTTAGCTTGAGCTATTTCTAATTTGCCATTCTGAAGAGTGAACTCTCTACCCGTCGGAATCCACATACAAAACTTAAGATAGTTCCTAGGCATTCGACTAATAGTGGTAGTCCTAAATCGTGCAACTAATCTTTCTATAGATCTGGATCTAGCACTAGGTCTTTTTGGAACATTCTTCTGTTCAGGCGTAACATTCACATTCTTAGAAACACATTCATCATGAACATCATTAATTAAACATTTCTTGCATATTAAACAAACAAAGTCATTACATGCATTAGAAACAGTACGCTCGACATTACATTCAGATGAATCATGTTTCTTATTAAAAAGCGATAAATTCCTAGGGTGTTCTTCTACTTCTTCAACTTTATTCTTGCTACTACTCTTAGATGCATGCGAGACTCTATTGTTCCTTGTATTGCTCTTAGGCTTTAGTCTGCTGCTCCTAGAGGTGCTTTCTAATCCTGTAGAAGGTAAGGCACACGCGTTAGGATTTATATTGTTGTCCTTTTTAGCATCACTAGATTCTTTATAATTAGCCTTTATGCACTTATCATTTGTCTTAGATGTTGAGGCAGACGCACTAGTGGGACTAATCCTAAAAAGGCCAGGTGTTAACACTTTAGGAGTTTCGACAACCGCTTTTCCTTTATCAACAATCTTATCATTTTCACTTTTCTTGGGCAAGGGTGTTGGAGTGACTGGTTTTGTCAAATCCTTTTTCTCATCGACTTTTGGAGCAAACCTTGAAATTGACATTTTTGGTTTTTGAACCGTGTTAGAAACATTTGGTTTCTCCGAAGTCAATGGTTTTGCAAACTTAATTTCCTCACCCTTTCCTGTTTGACTTTCAAATTGAGTCCTCAAAAGATCATTTTGCTCTTTCATTTTCTTTAAGTCACGCTCATACGACAATTTGTCATATTTGCATTCTTCATTCTTTCGATCAAGTTGTTTAAAATATGACACATTTTCTTTTTCAAGCTTTATAAGTGCATTTTCATATTTTGAAACAATTGCGGAGGTCTCAGCTCTTAGTCGTTCATCGTCTTGAACAAAATATGTTTGTAAAATGATGGACATAATGTCAGTAGTCATAACAGCTTCGAAGAGAGAATCATTTAGGTTTTCTAAAACATTGATTTGCTTAAAAGATTCATTAGCCTTCTCTATCAGAGATTTGTGATCCGTGACAAAGTCAGCTGTTTCTTTAAAAAATGCTTGTTCAAAATGAATTACACGAGCATGAATATTATTAATTTGAGGAGCAAATTCATTTTCAAGAATCTTTTTAAGCTGTAAATGAACCGTGGAATTCCAGTTAATCTCATTAAGTCTCGTTTTAGATTCTAAAGTTGTTTTAAGTTGCCCAACTCTTGTTTTAAGATCATCAAGATATCCTCTGGCAGCACTTGTGTTAAAAGTGTTGTTTGAAGATATCTGTTCCATGTTTGAAAGCGATTTTGAAGCAACTACATTTTTAGAAAACATTTTCGAGAATGGTCATTATATGGAAAACACAGATGGTTCTTTTTGTGGAACAAAAGTAATTCCCGAAAGTTTGTTCAATTTGTTGTAATCAATGGGTTTCAAATCCTTTTGTTTCATTTTAATAATGCTCTCTTCGACATGTTCTATCGTTTGCACAGAATCCTGAACGACGGAAGGATCATGTTTGGTGTAAAAAACACTACCATTATACAAAACATTCTGTTCTTCCTGAGCTTTCTTGAGATTACAAGGATTGTTGTTACCAAGAGCCATTTTGTGTTTCGTATGGTAAATCGGATTAGTTTGGTTTGAAATCATTTTCATTGTTTGACTTGACTGACCCGACTTAACCACTAATTCTTCTATATGTGCAATCTTGTGTTCTGACTCTACGATTTCTTCCAAATGTTTATCTTCTTTCTTTGCAAAGTCCTTTTTCAACTCATCCCTTTCTTTTTCAAGATTGGTATAAGCTGTTTTTTGTTTTGAAAGTTGGTTTGTTAATTCAGAAATTTCTTGTTTTTAAGAGTTAATGGTTTTTGTTGAACTTATTTCAAGATTAGCAAACTTGTTTTTCCATTCCCTATCTTTAACAAGTAACTTCTTATAACCAATTTCAAATTCTGACTCGCGTTCTTTGTGAATTTGAAAACTTTTTGCATTTTCCTTGTATCTCTCAAGCTCAGTGGTCAATTTCTCATTCGCGGCCTTAACATCGTGATTGACCTTTTTCACTTTCTCGATTTCAATACCACAATTATTTAAAAATGATTCAAATAAAGTACGTGTTTCCTCATCATTCTCAGCACGCAGTGAAACGAAGCCTCCATTATGATTTCATCTGTAGTTGCTGAAGAAGTATTGCTACTACTTGGCGTGTCCAGGTATGTATCATAAGTGGGTGCTAGCTTCTCAGAATGTTGTTTCTCATTAGGAGACATATCAAATATATCATTATTGTGACATGTGTTGAAGTTTGATACCTCAGATGGTGCATTGGTGTCATAAACAGGAAGTGTGTCAGAATCCGTGTCATACTTAGCTTTCTGAAGATTCGCCATGAATATGTAGTTCGCATCGATATCCTCTTTATCTTCCATGTCATCCATAAGAGCCATAAAATCATTCTCCTCTGCATTCAACTGAAATCCTGCCTTTGCCTTTTGTGCCAACATCACTGCTTTATGCAAGTACTCTAGATCCTTCTTGTTCGGCTTAGTAGGACAGTTCCTTGCCATATGACCTACACCCTGGCAGTTGAAACACTTTACCGGATTACCCTGATTCACATTTCCATTATTCCCAACAACTGGAGCTGCAATATTCCTATTCTGATTACCCATTGCCTGATTACCAACATTCTGACCCCTCTTATTTCCAACAACCTGACCCATCTGATTCCCTGCATACTGACCATACTGATTCCCTGCATACTGACCAACATTTTGATTCTGCATATTCTGATTACCCATGTTAAATCCAGTAGCATATCCTTGCTGATTCCCATAAAATCCAACCATTTGGCCTCCGTTGCCCATATTGAAACTCGGCTGAGCGATTTGCCTATTGCGAGTGTTCGATGAAATCCTTTGGTTGTTGTTTGTTGGTGTAGAATAGCGTCCTTGGAATGCTTTTGACAGAAAAGCAAACGCTTGTGTCAATGCTGCAGTAGTTTCATCATTTTCAGTGAATTATGGTTCTTGGAATTGTGGGTATGGCTGTTGTGGAATCAGATGTTGTTGCTGTGGGTAGAACTGTTATTGGTAGACCGGTGTTGGTTGTTGAATGTAGGATGGTTGCACGTATTTGTGAGTGGAAGATGATGATGGTTGTTGTTGTGTGTTCACTGGTATGGATTCACCAGGAATTGAAGTAAACTTGCGAAGTTCCTTAAGCAATTGTGTTTCCATTTCCTGTTTCCCGATGTCTGTCCCATACATTAACCTCTTGACTCTTTCCCAGACTGCATGAGCACTTACTTCACTGTCAACAGTAGCATAGATGGTTTCAGGTAAACCAAGAACGACGAAATGAAATGCCTGATCATCAGCTTCAATCTGTTTTCTGTCTTCCACAGTTTATTCAGTCTCATTCTGTTCTCTGTAGTATGGTTGTACTGGGGGGGGGGTACCATTTGGATCACCAGGGTCTAGTACTTGTGCTGGTTTGAAGGGTCTATCCACAATGGATTTGATGAGAAGATTTCCATTTGTTTTGCTCTTAAGATAACGCATCATACGACTAGCCCACTGTGAGTATCCACCCTTTGACAACATGGGAGGTCGGTTTTCGGCACCGGCTGCATGAATGTCTTGCTGAGTTGCCATTGATGATTTGTAGATGGATAAAGTTGATTCTTGGATCGTTCCAACGAAATAGAAGTTGTGTTTAGAGTGAGTTGATGCAAGTTATTATGGTGAAAATTTTGACTTAAAACCATAAAACCTCAATAACTTCTTCTCGGACCGTTTTTAGGCTTCGAAACTTGGCCTTAACGTGTCGTTCTCCTCTGTCTCACGGTCGTTTTGACAGCTGATTCGTCGAAAATGGAGTTACGGTTCAAAAGTTATGGCCGTTTGAAGTTTGGTCGTCAAAAACCTCACTTTTGTCAAAATTCTCGAAACTTTGCTGTGTTCTCGAAACTTTGGATTTGCGAAACTTTGGGATTGCAAAACTTTGGTGATTGCGAAACTTTGGTGATTGTGAAATCCTTTTGATTGCGAAAATATTGAGTGATCTCGAAAAATTTTGATTTTTCGAAAATGTAGCAGTGTTCTCGAAAATTTTGATATTTTCGAAAATTTTGCAAAGTTCTCGAAAATTGTGATTTTTTTGAAAACCCAATCACACAAACAAATTTTGAAATTATACAATTTCAAAATTTAGCCACAAGTCGAAGTAATTTCTTTCTTGTACAAGAGAGAAAATACCGAGTATCCAACGGTGAGCACGAACGGAGCCTTTTCTTCTGTTCTCGAAAACTTGTCAAAAGTGATTTCGAAATTAAGTAGTGATTTCGAAATATTGGCAGATTTTTGAATAAGCTTAAAGCACACCCAAATGATGTTTGCAATCCAAGATTCTTGTACTTCTAGGCTAGAAAACACCAAAACTTGAAGAAAGTTCAAAACTTGATGATTTTTATAAAACTTTTTTGTGGTCTCGAAAACAAGTACAAAAACCAAATTCGAATTTTTAAGCTAGAAATTTTCAAAAAGATTAAAACTTTCTTGTTAGATAAGGTTTATAACACTAGTTTGTAATCAAAAAAGTGTTAAAAGCCAAGAAAAACAAGAAAAGTAAGAATTTTTTATGAAAATAACGAGTATATAGCTAAAAAAAAACGAAAAACACAAACTCCCAACACTCCTAAATCATTGTTAGGCGATTGATACCACTTGTTTGACCTTAGATTTCACAACTTTATCACACCAATATAGAAGCAAAGATGCAGAAGAGATTGAATGATGGTGACTTGTATGATGTATGTAATTTGTATGAATAAAGAGAGAGATAAGAAATATGAGAGCTTTTATTCAAAGTGAAACACACACAAATACACACACAAGCACACCTTACAAATGAGAGGTAATGTGCCTTATATAGTTCCATACATAGGCTTTCTATGGGCTTGGGCTTGGGCTTGGACTTGGTTACATGATTGGATAACAAGGCTTATGAAACATAGCACGTAACATATTAGCTTGCCAAGTCCAAGGCCCAATGACTAAACTATTACTAATCTTGACAAACGACACAAAGTTACAATATGAGAATGACCATCACTTCATAATACATATTTTTAATGCTAACATTATCCTTCCATAAACACATCATCATCACACTATAAATACCTCTCCTTATCACATATCCTTACTTAACCATTCCATCATGACCTCTCCCAACAAATCAAAATCTAAATCCTCTAAGCTAGCAAGGATGACTGAAAAGCCCACATGGAGAAAGAAACAAAGCCCTCGAAACAAATCCATCTCAACAAGTGGATTTGGTAATCAATCAACATCCCCAATCCCTTACTTTCCAAACTACACTCCAAACCCACAAGGACACTCCTTTGAACCACTCTACAAACCTTACCACATTGGCCAAACATCCAATTTAATCCCAAACCATACATCTCAATTTCCATCCAACTACAATGATCCATATCACTTTGGTCAATCATCAAACTACAACCCCAACTACACAACACCAATTCATCCACCTCCACCAAATGATTCACTCCACATTACCGCGGAAAAACAAAAATTCCGTGAAGAAATTAACCAAATCCATGATCTTAGTGATCTTCTTGCTATGCATCATGCACAACGCAACAAAGGGCAACCTCCATCATCACCCTATGCAAACTGCTTACCCTACTCTCTCAACTTGGACCAAGTTACAAACCACACTCACATTTTCCATTGTTGCATCTTCCTCCAAAACCAAATCCTCTACTTCAGTGAAGATATCTCTTGGATTGAGTTTCTTCTCACTCGTCCTCATCCAATACCACCTTTGACACGATACAACATCGTGAGGTCCACTTCTTCCGCTCCATATCCTACACCATATCCTTCTCCATCAAACAACTAAACTTTATGTTTACGTTTCACATCACCAAATAAAATCATCACAAACCTTTTGAATCCCAAGAAAGTCCAAGAGACCTCAAGTTGGCAACTTTGTATTATCTAGTGTAGTTAGCTTGAAAAACATATATTTATATGCTTATGTACTAATGATTATGCTCTCAACATAATCTATTTAAACTATCAATGAATGTGTCTTGTGTTCTTTTAATATTATTTGCTTGACTATTATGCATGATTTTCTCTTTGGTATAGATACATGTTTGCATGATTAGTTTATGATTACATATATGTTTCTCTAATAGACCAAAACTAAAATAAAATGTTCCAATAGAGCTTGCTGCAAACACAAAACCAAAATAAACCATTTTTAGAAAAGTTTTGAAATTTGGTCGTCTGGGAATTTACCAGATGGGCGGCCCCCATAATTAACACGGGTGGCCCCTTTAATTTTAAGGGGGCCGGGCATGAATTAAGGGGACCGACCATCTGGAATGGTTTTTACACAGTTTTCTTTTGCAACTTGTGACTTCTTTTGCTAGTCCCAGCTACCATTTCCCTTAAAAACTAAACTGATTTTGGAATCTAACAATGCAATTTCAAATTAATACCATTTCTAAACATGATTTCATGCTATATAACCCTTTACACCTTCATCCACACTCCATTATCATCATCAACCTCAACCAATTAATCATGTCATCACCAAAAACAACCACCTCCAACAAAGCCAAGAAACAAAAACTTGTTATCATTCCACCAAAACAACTCTTTATTGATCTAACTAATGAAGACAATACTACTCCATCACCACCACCTCAATGTTCATCTCCTAGTGCTCCAAATGCACCATCCAAAACACCATCAACACATGGAACCTCCACCTCTTCCATACCATCATCATCATCCATCAATGACTACATCAACACTCATCTATCACCTCCACCAAGAATTCCACCACCACCACCTCTTGAAAATGAAACCTTAGACATCACCCTTTCATTATCACCCATCACACCTCTTGATGCACAATTTTCACCATCACCACTCAATCAACCAAACTACAATCCCATCCCATGGAGCTTACTTGAAGCCCATGGTGATACTTGCCTTTGTTGCATCCATAACCGAACCATCATCTTTGGATTAAGAGATGAAATCCACTACATGTTTTCATACCTTGAAAGCTTGTTCCCTCAACATCAACCAACAACATCTACACCTCCACCACAAACATCAACCACACCTCCACCTCCATCAAACACACCTCCATCAACCCCATCATCTCCACCTACAACTTTGCTCATCCCAAACTAAGCATGGCTTATGGTTGGAAAATAAAATTGTTTTAACCATTTTGATGAACAAGCTCTAGGAAAAACATTTCTATTAGAGTTTTGGTTGATTGTAAGCCCCTTAAGGCTTTAGTTTATTAGTTGTATTATTCATGCATCTTGGATGCATGTTTCTTGTATTTTTTTTTATCTATTTAATGAAGTGTTTTCTTCCATGCTTATATTGCTTGCCTTATCTTTATATATATAATTGTTGCATGCATATATATTGTATGTTCTAAATATTTTTGCAAGCATTCCATATCTCGACTTGTCTTGTAACCTTTAAACGAGGGGGAGTACACATCAAGGGGGAGCTCATCCAACTTCGGGACAACCTTTTTGATGTTTACAAAAAGGGGGAGAAGTGATATAAAACTCACTAAATACTTGCATATATAATAATTTTTGATTTAATGAGTTTAGATTTTGTAATCATCAAAAAAGGGGAGATTGTTGATATAAATAATGCGTAGAAACGTTATTAATATTTTTTGATATCCCTATGTTTTGACGATCACAAAATATAAAATCATTAAACGTAAAATCATTACGTAAATAAGTATTTAGTGACAAAATATCATTATATCCAACTAATTCACTTAAGGTATGAATAAACAAGTGCCTAATACATTTTATGATCAAAGGAAGGTTTATTTACTAATTACAAATTATATAAAATGGTATAAACATTTTATATATTTAAGAAAAATAAATTTGGTATTTAAAGGAAAATGTTTATTTCATAATAAATAAATGAATTCAAAATTTTAACCAAATTCAGTTAAATTTACACCAAATAAACTTTCACCAGAAAAGACAAAGAAAAAAGGCCGTTACTGTGGGCGGCCCCCTTAATTTTAATGGGGCCGACACACAATTAAGGGGGCCAGCATACGCTCCTATGTCAGATTTCTTTGCCTATAAATACTGGTTCAAATCTGAATTTTTTCCTCACCTTTTTGCACTAAAACTTTCTGTTCTAATTCTCTCAAATCATATTCCTAAAACCTTTGATCATAAACATATTAGTTCTTGTTTTCAAGTGATACAATCCATCCTCATTCAAAGTGCAAGAGAAGAATATTTCTTCAACATTTTGTTTAGAAGTATTGAAGAGTTGTGTTTATTGTTTGGAGTTGTGTAAATTATTTGTAAAGGTGTAGAAGGTGTGTAATTGATAGATCTAGGTGAGTTAGTAGTCGTGAATAGAAGTAGTGAAGAAATAGTTGTGTTGTGAAGAAGAAGTTGTGAAGGTGTGAGAAGTAGTGTAGTAGTAGTGGTGTGTATAAGTTGTGAAGAAGGTGTGTAGTGGTGTGAGATTGGTTCTAGCTACTATTAGGAGTCGACATTTAGCTTAGTATCGTTAATCGGTGTAAGAAAAAGTTGTGTAAGGTTTCTCCGCCAAAAGGGAGCTCATTGTGTTAGTGAAGAAAACTCTCGAGTAGGAGACTCGAGGAGTGGAGTAGGGAAAGGAAGGAGACCTTGTTGCCGAACCACTATAAATCCGTCGTGTCTTGGTTTGATCTTACCATCTCTTGCTCATTATTCTATTTACATCTTTATTATTTACATACTCATATATATTTGCATCTAGTTGTAGCTTGTGATATTGTGCTAAAGTTGATTTCACACAAAGTTCAAATAAAAGGATCATTCACAAAATAAAGTTTTATAAATAATCTAAAAAGATACAATATATACATACACATAAACTAGCGAACTTGATCATTTAGATTGAGTATATTTTTACAATAAATCTTGTATTGAAGTTTTTATAAAACTAAGTTTTTAAAATCTAAATTGACGTAAAACTATTCAACCCCTCTTCTAGTTTTCCACAACTTTAGTCTTAAAAACATGTAATAAATTATAAATCTTGCTAGTCTCGCCTCGGAGCCAATTACCATGCGAAGCGAACCACTGTCGGCACATAAGACCTTGCAAGTGTCTTAATTTAGCACAAAAAATTTCACGAGTATTAGTCCAATTAATTTTCTTTTAATAAAATTACCCTTTTTTGTTTACAAACATGTTAAACAAATAAACAAAAAACAAGTAATAATAAAGAAAATATAAACAACTAATAAACATAACAATTATTAAGTGAAACAATTAGCCACATGCATACTTGATTAGATAAACCCTAATCAAATCAATTATAGGTTTTCCAATATGCATATAATTAACTAAGGCATTCTCTTCAAAAAGAAATTCGAGACACATATATTGACGAATCAATTGCGTAGGCCATAGTCAATTATACACCACATAGCACATAAATTGATTTATTAATATATTGAGGTCTTTTTCAATTTAGAACTATCTAAAAATTACATGTGATAAAAACAATACTAACAATTAAACAATCAAATAATCCATGACTAACATGCATGTTTCGTCATGGATTCATGCATAACAATTAGCAATTAGGTCACAAGATACGTTCATGAACACATAAACATGTTGACAACCTAGTGTTTCTAATCCAATTAATATTTAAAACACAAACCCTAATTTGGATAAAGGAGGTAATCAAACCCCCGCCCCCCAAATTTTTTTTAAGGGTTTCAAAAATTTTAAGAACCCTAGTTCTATAAAAAAATAATCAACATGTAACAAAAACAATAAACATTCATTTTTTTATGTGTTTTTAGTAAGCAATTACATGTTATAAATAGCTCGTGATGCCACTGTCATTATTTAAATACCATGACAATCATATAAATCAAGTAGTCACGTATGCGGAAGCGTAGGATCAAGTATAACATATAAAAGATTAACATAAACATAAAAAAGAACGTACCTTTGGATTCTAACTAAACAAGTATCAAACTTTAATTAACTTGAACAAGTGATGAACCCTAATTAGGGTTTATAAGGATCAATGATTAACCCTTTACCGTTTTGTTAATTGATCCAAGATATTAACTATAGTGACTTAATACCATGTTCTTTTACACATGAACTATAATCAAATTAATGTTAATGCTAGTTAATGAAAACACAAGAGTTTGTTTTGTAAAACAAACCAATCGAAAACCCTTGTGGGTTTGTGTTCGACTAGCCACCAAAGAAACAAGAGGAGAGAAACAAGTTTAGGTTATAACATGTACAAAAAAAAGTCCCAAAACAAATAATCTAAGCCTTGTCTATATACTAATGATAACTTGGAGCACAAGTTGGTGTAGGATTGGGTTACCTCAATCCCATTCGACTGGCCAAGGGTCCAAAGTATCCTTCCGGATCCTTCTGGTGTCCAAGTTTCACTCTAGTCCTTTATCTTTGATATTTAACGATCATTAGTCAATACTTGTTAATTACTAACACCATTTAAATATTTATTTGTGTTTTAAATAATTAAATATATAACATTTTACATATTAATTATTATTCATTAATTTCTTTATTCGTAACGTGTGCAATCCCGTGGTCTCGGGTTCGATACTAGACATATACATATTAATATTTATCCACAAACTCTAACAAATATGATCTCAAGAATACTTTAATTTGTATATTTATGAATTCTTGTAATGACATAAATTAATAAAGTAATCTAATGCTACTTCAATATAAATATTTATGTGTTCTTAGAATGACATAAATAAATAATGTTGTTTACATTATTATGAAGTAATAAATTAACTTAAAATTACTATTGAAACCAAGAGATGGTGTTCATAATTACTTTAGTTAAACATGTTTATGTTTCATTGTAAAGATATAAACATAAAGTCTTTTAATTGTTACAAGACTTATAATAAAGTAAGACGTTATCTTGTTATGTTTTTTAATTAAGACATATACATGAAGTCATTAAATTGTTAAATGACTTATAACATATAGTGGGATTATAACAGTTTATTTTTTCTTGCAGAGACATCGACATGAAGTGACTTTATCAAAAGTACTTTTGTTATAAAGCATGTAATTGGCTTGAAAATATTATTATACCAATAAAATGACTTAGTTGGTAAACAGACAAGCCAAAAGGAATATGGTTATCTTAAATATTGTTAGATTGTCTTACAATATTAATATTAATGAAATACAAAATATTTATGTTATGTTCAATTAGGAAAATCAAACTCTTGTTATATTGTTTGATTAAAGATAACTAAGACTTCTTTTCTTCCAAAAGTTATCAAGGTTAGAAAATTGAGTATGGATTGAATATACTCAATCAGACTCCAACCTAGAACATTAATAAGACATCATCATATTATGGAATGTGATAAATTAAATTAAGTCTTAAAATGAATTTCTGAGTTTATTAAACTACTTATGAGTTGGTTATTGACAAACAATAATCATGAACTGTCACTATGTTTTATATTGTCCCAAAAGAGAACATTGTATTGTTGCTCTATTTGCTAAGTCCTTAAAGATAGTCTTTAAATTACTAAAAGCAAGTGGGAGTTTTGATCTTTAAAGATAAAATTACAAGATACATAATCGTCTAAAATACACTAGTAAATATCATGATGAGACTTGACATTAAAATGTTAAAACTCAAGATGATGTACTTCTCATTCATATAATAGCAAAATATCTTAGATATTTGATTAATATGCTAAGGGCTATGATTTACAGGATTATTGTAAACCTGGTAATCATTATGATACATTACCAAATATGAAATTGGGTAAAGTACACATGCTATGAATGATTAAGTTGTTGTCTATAAAGATAATCAATTTTAGAAACTTGGTTTATCTTAATAGTTAGACTAGAAAATGAAGATGAGTTTCTTCAAAGATAAGATAACCCTTGTGGTTTAAATCTTTGTATAGAAATCATATGGACAATATTGTGCACGTATTTAATGCATGTCTTATGACAAGATTATTAATCACACTTAAGCAATTAAATGTGATTGAATATTCTATTCTAAGCACATTAAATCTATAAAGATTATGATTGTCATATTTATTTTCAATAATATGAAATTGACAATGGAATATTAAAACTCTTACTTGAGTGATTACTTGAGCGAGGACGGTAAGTAATCAAAAGGAGTTTATGAATTCAAATAAATTTTTGGAAGTGTACAAAGTGCAATAATCCATGGATGGATAAATGCATGCATCTAGAAGATTACTCTTATGTATAATTTTTTAAATGTTTTGATTTATAATTAAAATAAGATAATTTCTAAATATTCCTGAAAGCTAGCGGGAGTATTATGTTTAATTTCCTAAATCATATATGTTGTAAAACATATAAAAAGTAATATTCCATATAAGTAAAATATTAAGTCTTAGTTTGGAATGAAACTTTACTTGAATGATTTAGAAAATAAGAAATACAACCTTGGAATGATTGTTTATTGTTGAAACATGTGCGGTAAATGAATCTAATATAACATGATATATCATTTAGAAAGTCTAAATGGATATGTATAACATGAATAAAATCTAAGTATGACTCACAGATTTTTCATGAACATCATGTTTTGTTGTATCATGCTTGATTATAAGATGATTTGACAATGTTAATATCTAATTAAAAGTTATTAAATAACTTTTGTAATATTCTAAAATAATATGTTTGATTATAGAATACATCCTAAGTCTGGAACGGCTCAAATTCTATTGACGAATAATATGTCAATTGTTGTGCAAATTGTCATAGCTGACAAACTTAAATGTTTGGAAGGCATCAAACATTACACAATAGATATTAATGTTTACGGGAAGTTTTTAAGAGCATATTATGAAATTGAGATGACACTCAATACTAGTCATGGTAAGGATTTCATCCTTGGTCATGTATACGAGCATAGTTGCATTATACATTAAAAGAATAAGAATACTTTAAACTTTAAAATGTTTGGAGTTTGATTATCATAAATTGGTGGTTAAGAATGACACTCACTTTATGAAATATTATGTTGCAATATCAAATTATTTGAAAACACACATACAAGAACTTTACTGGTTGAATTCTTGAACTAAGTATTCTTAAAATTCTGATAAATCAAAGTTGGATGATTTATGTTTTGTCAACAAGTATGAATGGCATTACTTGAGATATAATTAATCAGCTAGAGTTATCATGCATTGATCTATTTAGTATTTGGATAAGGGATGTTAAACAATTATTATAATAAATTTAAATACATGGTATGTTTAATTTATAATATATTGTATCCTATATTTGTATGATTAATCCATGAATAAATGTTATTCTAAATTGTCCGTTAATAATATGGGAATATTATTAAATTATGACAAAATATGAGTTTGGTATAATATACTTAAAAGTATATTGATGCGTGTACATGCCAAATTCATATGATATTCTATGATATCGAATATAGGATTATCCCAACTATATGATGTTACTTATGGATCTTCTCATTAAGTAAATCATAAGAAGTTATCCTCAGACTTGAGATGCAAGATAATGGTCATGAATGTAGTACATTTCTGTGAAACAACTTAACGCTATACGTAACTGGTAGTCATAAGGGTTGTTTTCGGATGTGTTACAAAGTTTGTGAGTTTTGCTTGTATTCAAGATAGAATTTGTTCCTTCAAATTTATTTTTGAAGTTCAATACTGTTGGGCCCCTCGTAGGGTTGTCAAGATGTTTGCATGGCCGTGCCCAAGATCTCCCCTGAATATGTTCAGAAGATTTGGTAATCTTGCTCAATAATAAACAACGAGAAACAGAATGATTAATAAAGGAATGACTTTGATCCATATCCTTATTAACGTGGTATTAGTAACAAAAGGATAACAATAATGAGAGATCATTAAAAGGTTTTTCCAGGAGCCTTACTCGAGATCATACTAGAGGCATCGGCGTGTTGCACAGGGACGGAACCAGGACATAAAACGACCAGGTGCAGTTAAAATAAATTAACAATAACGCAAACGCAAGTTTTAGGGACCGGGTACATTTAAAAAAATCGAGGTTTTTTTTAACAAAATTAACACTACGCAACAAAAATCCTTGGGTGTCCCGGGGACACCCCTGGTTCCGGCACTGGTGTTGCAAGACACTAACCGATATGATCACACTATTAAGATATGTCCAAGTGGGAGCTGTTAGTTTTATGAACATAAATTAATAGTCGTGTGTTAGGATCGAGCTCGAGATCACGGGATTGCATAATTTACGTATGAAGAGTAAATAAATAATTATTTACAAATGTTATATATAATTATTAATAAAACAAAACCATTAATGACCGTTAATATTAAACGGACAATAACTAATGACCGTTAGACGAATAAAAGCAAAGTTTTATATGTAGATAATTGGTAAGTCAAGAAGCTTCCAGAACAACCCTATGGGTTATGTGGTCGGTCGGTGGGGAGGGTAAAACCCAACCCATGTTCAACTTGAGCTCCAAGTTATCTATATCTATAAATACAAATCAAGGGTCATTAGTTTTTGTATCTCTTATACACATACTAAACCCTAACTTTGTGTTTTTCTCCTCTTGTTCTATAGTCGGCCGAACACCCTCTTTATTAAGGGTTTTGTCTTTTAGTTTTGATAAAAACATTTTGTGTTTAATTTTACTTGCATAAACATTTACTTGGTATTAGCATGTGTGTACAAGAACGTGTATACAAGTACATGTGTACAAGAACCGAGTGTGTAAACCATACTTGGATAAATTTGTTATAGTGTTCATAGATGATATCCTTATCTATTCTTGTAACGAAGAAGAGCACGCCCAACACTTGAGAATAATCCTTGAATTGCTTAAGACAAAGAAGCTTTATGCAAAGTTCTCTAAGTTTGAATTTTGGATTAGTGTCGTGCAATTTCTCGGATACCTGATAGATAAACAAGGACTTCGTGTCGATCCTACAAAAATTAGCCATAAAATATTGGCCGTACCCTACGAATCCTACCGAAATACGCCAATTCTTAGGACTAGCGGGCTATTATCGAAGATTTATTGAGAGATTTTCAAAGATCGCAAAACCTTTGACTGAGTTAACCTAGAAAAACAGGAAGTTTGTCTGGGGAAAAGACCAAGAGATAGCTTTCCAACTTTTGAAGAGAAAGTTGTGTGAAGCTTTGATCTTAGCATTACTAGAGGGAAACGATGATTTTGTTGTTTACTGTGATGCTTCGCGTCGAGGTCTTGGAGCTTTATTGATGCAACGGGACAAGGTTATCGCCTATGCATCACGACAACTCAAACCACATGAAGAAAAATACACCACATATGATCTAGAATTAGGTGCAGTAGTGTTCGCCCTAAGAATATGCAGACATTATCTGTATGGCACAAAGTGTACGGTTTTCACCGATCATAAAAGCCTACATCATATTCTTAATCAAAAGGAGTTGAACATGAGACAACGACGTTGGATATAACTGCTCGCTGATTACGATTGTGAGATTCTTTATCATCCTGACAAAGCTAACGTAGTAGCAGATGCTTTAAGCCATAAGGAACGAATCAAACCACTTAGAGTTAGGTTGTTAGTTCTGAGTCTTCAATCTAATCTACCTTCTCGGATATTCGAAGCCCAAAATGAAGCCCTCAAAGAGGAAAATCTAAAAGTTGAGAACTTACGAGGGATGGACAAGGCTTTTGAGATACGTTCTGACGGAAGTCGTTGTATTAAGAATCGGAGATGGTTTCCATATTATGGTAACTTAAGGAATTTGATAATGCACGAGTCCCATAACTCTAAGTACTCCATCCATCCAGGTTCTGATAAGATGTATCAGGATCAGAGGAAACACTATTGGTGGCCCGACATGAAGGCATCCATTGCTAGATATGTGGGCAAATGTTTAACATGTTCTAGAATAAAGGCTGAATGTCAAAAGCCATCCGACTTATTGGTGCAGCCTGAAATTCCCATTTGGAAGTGGGAAAGAATTACGATGGATTTTATCACAAACCTCCCTAGAACATCCAACGAACATGATACTGTTTAGGTTATTGAAGATCGTCTTATGAAATCAGCACATTTCATCCCTATACAAGAAATGGATGATTTGGAAATCCTTGCTAGGTTGTACCTAAAGGAAATAGTTTCCCGACATGGAGTGCCAATATCTATCATATCGGATCATGATTCTCGTTTGACGTCTAGATTTTGGCAGTCTATGCAAAGTGCTCTAGGTACTCAGATAGACATGAGTACGGCATATTGATTGATGCTAAACAGTCAACTAAAGTCAACCACAACTGTGGTCAATATAGTCAACAACCTAGACCAATGCTTCCGGATAGTACAGAGTTTTCCTGGGTCGTTATGTCCCGACGAGATTGAAATTGTGTTTTGAAACGTTTATGGGAATGAGTGATACTGAGGACAGTAACCAAAGATGATTTGGATTTGAATTACACTACTGTAATTATTTGGATAACAGTAAATAACAAGCACAGGAAACAGATATGTATACACGTAAACTTAAATTTTAAACAGATACGTATGCGTGCTTGGAAAAAGGTGAGTTTCTCACAGAAATGAACTATAGGGGGTGAAAATGAAACTTTTATAAACTTAATATTAAAAGAAAATTAAATTAAAAAGAATTTTTGTTTGATTATTTTATTATTTATTATTAATTTATTTAAATAAAAAATATTTAATTATTTAAGTAAAACTATTTAACTTATAATACAAAATTAAACTAAAAAATTGCAAATTTAATTTTTAAAATTCTAAAATGACTTAAAATAAATTTAGAAACTAAAAATATATTTTTTTGTCTTTTTGTAGATTTAATATTAATTAATTAAATTATATTAATTAAACTAATTAAACTAATTTGAATTACTAAAAATACTAAAATGACTTAGATAATTATGAGAAAATTTACAAAACTAATTAACCATATCAGGAATCCTAGAAAATTATAAAAAGTTTATAAAAAATATTTTAAACTATTTTACTAATTATTTACTTATTTATTAATTAAAAAGTATTTAAACTAAATTAATTAAAAAAAATAGAAAATGAGCAGTGAAAATTAAGAAAAATTTCCTAATATTATTTTATGATATATAAAACCTAGGAAAATATAAAAAGGTACTGTTGTTACAGAAAAATTAATAATACTATTTATTATACTAATATTACTTAATAATTATTTAAAACTAATATTAATTATAGAAAATACTAAATGAAAAGATAAATATCTGAAATTTTTTATATAAATACTATGCTGATGCAGAAACTTAAGAGAAATAAGAAAACACCTACGTGCTTAATGAAAAAGCACAAAAAATAAGCTAAAAAGCAAAAGCTTCTTAAATAGAAGCTATCATTAAAATTAAAGTGGGCTTTTTCTGGTTTTTCTTTTTGAAAACTATTTATACACTGAAAACAAACAACTTTTGAGAAAACACTTTTGTTGTAACTTATTAATAAGTTGTATGGAGACAAAAGTTTGAAACAGAAATCCTAATAAGCTAGTTAGCTTAGGATTTTTGGGCAAAAAGCTTTTAATGAGCTACAAGTTGGTAATTAAGCTACTAACTACTGAGAAGTTCATAAAATAAGCACACAATACTGATTAAGCACAAGGAATAAGCCACAAGGATCAAATAAGCACTTTGGTTATAACACAGACCAAAATAGGCCAAAATGGTGGACTTGCAGCCCTCTATGGGGTCCACAGGGCTGATTGGGGTTCCAAAATAGAACTTGATCTAGAAAGATGGTCTGATAAGCTTTCAAAAGGCCAATAAGCAAGGCTTATGGCTCAGTAATGAGCTTATGGCAAGCTTTTGAAGTTGGGGTATCTATACTGATGACTCAGTATGGGATCAGTGATGGGCGTAACTTGGTGGGTTGATTAAGCTAGGGGCAAGGGTTCAAAACACCAAAATAAGCACTAATGTGTGGAGTTCTACTGATAAGCTACCTATAATACTAATTATGAGGTCTGGGGCCCACTAATAAGCTCTGTGTGAGCTTATGAAAGTGGTTCAATATACTGATGACTCAGTGTACTGAGAGAAATGGGACAAACAAAAAGCTATAAGCAGCCCTATCAAATAAGCTAGAAAATGAAAAACATGCTTTGGTTCTATGAGATGGGTTCCTGAGCTTTCCAAAAAGCCAAGAATCCAATGGTGGGGTCCACTAATAAGCTCTGTGTTAGCTTATGAAAATGGGTGTTTGAGACAGTACTTTGATACAGGGCAGTACCTTGCTCTGCAGCCTGATTTGAGCACCCAAATAAGCTATAAGGAAAAATCTTAAAAATAAGCTACTAATGGATTTTGAAACTTAAGATGGTAAATTTTGACTTGTGAAAAGCTTAAGGTCTGAAAGTAACCACAAAATTCAGGAAAAATCCTTGAATATTTGGATTTCTACAAAGCACTTAGATTTTGACTTTTTGATTTTAAGCTTAGGTTGACTAAAGTGAACTTTGATCTTGATTTTTGGACTGATTTAGGTTAAATGAGCTACATGAATACTGAAATAAGCTAGATCACACACTTGTGAGTGGAAATGGGGCTTATGCCACTTCAAAATCCACACAAAGTATTTAAGGGGTGATTCAAGGGATTTTGACTTTAAAAGCTTTCAACCACCTAAATCCTTGTTCTACTGGTCTAATTGGTATAAAGAAAGATGTTGCAAAAGATTTAGATCAATGAACACCACAGATGCACACCACACAGTCTAAACCAAACACTACTTAAACTTTGAAATTAGAATGAAACTTGAACAAACTAGCACCTAAATCTAGTGTATGATCTTAACTATATCTAATAAGCAATAATAAACCAAAATAAACACAGAGAAGCAAGCAATAAGCAGAAATAAAAACAAACTCAGATTTTTGGAAAGAAATTGCTTACATTAGCCTTCCAAGCTAAAATCCAAGAACCATGAACCAAATTCACTTCCTATAGGTCCTCCACAGAACCACTAACCCAGGGTCATCAACAATCTACCCTGCTCCAGCTGTGATCAGCATTCAACCTGCAATTTTTTTTTATCTATTTTTTTTATTATTATTTTTTTTTGGTTTTTTTTACTACCATGACTTTTATGGTTTCTAAAAGCTTTGATAAGATTTATAGGGAGCTTATATGGCCTAATCAATCCACAACAACAACTTTTACTAACATTAAGATAAAATTGAGAATTTGATATGAAATAAGCATTCACTGATTTCAAAAGGAACAACTGAGTTTGATTGATGAAAAAGGTTCAAAATACAATGAAATCACTTAGATTACAACTGAAAAGCTTTGAAATACACTAGAATTTAAATACTTAACAATTTGACATATATTTTTAACTAATTAACTACAAAGTCTTCTCCCTTGCTTCTTCTCTATTTATAGCCATCATTTAGGGTTCCTAGAAGCCTCTTGAGTCTTTCCCACTTGGAATTAGGGCCATTGGATTAGTAACTTTCAATCTTGGCCATTTGCTGCTTTTGGCGCCAAAAATAGCATAATACCAATTGGGACTGTTTGCGTGCAATTAGGGGGAAAGAGCATTAATTGTGGCTTGTCTTGTTAGGTAATAGTGGTGGTAAGGGTAGTGGGATGTGATGGCAAGTGAGAGTGGTGAAGTGATGGTACTACAGTGCAAGTGGGAGGGGGTGAAAGGGAAGGGATGGTGTTTGTTTGACTGTTTGACCAGGGTCAAACATTGACCCTAGGGAGTATTAAAACGGGAGTGAGGTTTAGGCCCAGGGGTGTTGGGCTGGATGGAGCTGGGCTTGGAGAGTGGGTGTTGGGTATATGTTTGTGTTGGATTTGTTTGGTTTGGGTTTATGATAATACTTTGGTCCGTTTGGTTTGAAGTAATAGTAACAAGGACCAATGTTGCAATTTGTTGTAATTTGAGGGACTGAGCATGCAACTTTCCCAAAGTTTTCACAAGGACCATTTTTGCCTAAGATGAATAGTACAAGGACCATGATGATAATTTCCATAATTAAATACTCAGGGACTATTTTTGCCAATTTGTGAAACTTCAGGGACTAAACATGTAATTTCTCTAAACTTTTCCCCCAAGTACCATATTTGCCAAAGTTTAATAACACAAGGACCATAATTGAAAATTTCCAAAGTTTTAGCTCCAAGGGACTAATTTTGACAATTTTGCAAAGTTTAGGGACTAGTCTTGTAAACTTTTGAAATTTTTTACCAAAGGACCAATTGTGATAACTTTTGATTTTCCAAGGACTTTGGTTGACTTTTCTTCCAAAATAAATGCTCAGAGACTAATTTTGACAAGTTTTGAAAGTTGAGGGACTGAAACTGCCAATTATACAAACTTTGTTCATTTTTAATATGTTTTCAATCATTTTGCATCTGAAACATATAAAACACAATCCTGGGATGTTTTCAGTATTTTGATGCATATTTGAGTGTTTTTGGATGTTTTGGCAGTTCAGATACGACAAAAATGATGAGTATTTACACACTCACCAATCCCCCACACTAAAATATTGCTAGTCCCTAGCAATCTTTTATGAAAACTTAACGGATTTGATGTCTCTTTACCAAAAGCCATTACTTCTGGAGTAGCCAAATGTTTCAGTATGTGATACTTTGGTACACTGATAACCAAATGATTTTCAGTAAACCATCAGCTGTTAACGGATTTGATTTGTCTTTTCCAAAACCCGTTTGCTTCTGGACTAGCCAACTCTTCACGATTAAAGATATGGTGAGTTGAATCCTGTACAATTTTTGGCAAATTGTCAGCCATTAACGGTTTTGAGATATCTTTACCAAGAGCCGTTTGCACTTGGATTAGCAAGTCCTTACGTGGGTTAGACATGGTGGACTGATTACCATTTGTTGTGTTTAGTGCAAAGCACTTCCACTAAAAAAACATTTTAGGCCAAAACGGGGGTATTATGGCACTAAAAGGTACACAATGTGATCAAATTCGCCAGAATTTCACCCCCCATACTAGAATTGAATATTGCCCTCAATATTCAAAGTACCGGATATTATGTCGATAATTTGAAAAGCTTTAGATTTGAAATTTTCTAGATTTGGGCAAGTGTGGGAACAACATTTTTTTTGAATTGAGATTACTTTATATACAACAGCATGGGCAACTCCCCCACACTAGTTGTTAAAAAAGAGAAAGAAGTCAGAGATATGGGTGAAAACCCATGTTGTGCTAATTTTTGTTCACCGAGTCACTAGCTTGACTCGATCCCCGCATTCATTGGTCCATGGGGAAAGTTTGGAGATCCGGGACAACCACGGGTGGTATGTCCTCTCCAAAATAGTGTTTTAACCGATGACCGTTCATTTTGAAGTTAGGACCATCTGGTTAAGATAACTCAACGGTACCATATGGATAAACCTTTGCAATAGTGAATGGTCCAGTCCAACGGGTTTTTAGTTTGCCCGAGAAGATCTTTAACCTTGAATTGAAAAGTAGGACTCGGTCACCGACGTTGAAAACACAGTTCTTAATCTTGGAGTCATGGATCTTCTTTGTCTTTTCTTTGTAGATCAAAGAGTTCTCGTAGGCCTGATCACGAAGTTCTGTTAATTCATTGAGTTGAACTTCACGGTGATCCCCCGCTTTATGAAGGTCGTAGTTGGCATGTTTCAAGGCCCAATAGGCTTTGTGCTCAAGCTCAATCGGTAAATGACACGCCTTCCCTTATATAAGCTTGTAAGGAGTACACCCAATGGGTGTTTTGTAAGCTGTACGGAAGCCCCAAAGTGCATCATCTAGTTTATCCGACCAAGAGGCACGGTTTTCACCTACGGTCCTCTCCAGAATCTGTTTTATACCACGGTTAGAAACTTCTACTTGCCCACTAGTTTGTGGGTGATACGCGGTGGAAAGATGGTGAGTGACACCGTACTTAAGCATGACTTTTGCAAATTGATCATTGCAAAAGTGCGTACCACGATCACTAATGATAGCACAGGGTGTTCCAAAATGAGTAAAGAGGGATTTCAAAAATTTCACAACAACTCGGGCATCGTTGGTGGGTAAGGCTTTTGTCTCAACCCATTTTTAAAAATAGTCAACAACCACGAGTATGTACTTGTTTCCATGAGAAGACGGGAATGGCCCCATAAAATCAATGCCCCAGACGTCAAAGATTTCACAAACTTGAATGGCATTTTGTGGCATTTCATTCTTTTGTGAAATATTCCCGTGACACTGACAAGCATCACAAGTTTTGACTAAGTTGTGGGCATCCTTATAGATTGTGGGCCAATAAAAACTGGAGTCAAACACCTTTTTAGCGGTGTAGTTTGGACTATGATGTCCCCCTGTGGGCCCAGCATGGCAAGCTTTGAGAATATCATTGGCTTCCTGTCCGTAAACACATCGCCGGATGACTTGATCAGCACAAATTTTGAATAAGTAGGGGTCATCCCAGAAGTAATGTTTAACGTCTTTAAAGAATTTGTTTTTCTGTTGGGACGACATCCCTTTCACAATGAAGTTACCCGCATGGTAGTTTGCAAATTCGGCAAACCATGGGGTAGTAGAATCTCCACGAAAAGAAACCACATTGAGTGTCTCGAGAGGAAATGTTTCATTTATTTCCTGTTTCTCGGACACATCCTGGTGAGGGTTTTCTAATTGGGAGAGATGATCAGCAGCCAGGTTCTCGGCTCCTTTTTTATCACGTATTATGATATCAAATTCTTGCAGGAGGAGAACCCAACGGAGTAATCTCGGCTTTGCATCTTGTTTTGCAAAGAGGTACTTCAAAGCTGAGTGATCTGTATACACTATACATTTGGTCAATATCAAATACGACCGAAACTTTTCAAAGGCATACACCACTGCTAATAGTTCTTTTTCAGTGGTGGTGTAATGACTTTGAGCCTCGGTCATTGTTTTGCTTGCATAGTGTATAGGCTGAAAGTATTTTGCTCTTCGTTGCCCCAAGACCGCACCTATGGCAAAATCACTTGCGTCGCACATAAGCTCAAAAGGAAGGTCCCAGTAAGGGGAAACTAGGATGGGTGCTTCCGTAAGCTTTTTCTTCAAAGTTTCAAAAGCTTCGATGCACTCAAGTGAAAAGATAAAAGGAGCATCCTTCTCGAGGAGATGGGTCATAGGCCGGGCGATTTTGGAGAAATCTTGAATAAATCTACGATAAAAACCGGCGTGACCCAAAAAACTCCTAATACCTTTGACGGTAGTGGGATGGCGATGACATCAATTTTGGCTTTGTCAACCTTAATCCCGGTTTTTGAAATTTTATCGCCGAGGACAATGCCCTCTTTGACCATAAAATGGCTCTTCTCCTAGTTGAGACACAAGTTTGTGTCTTCACAACGTTTTAGCATATTTTCCAAGTGAGAGAGACAAGAATGGAAAGAATCACCAATGACCGAGAAGTCATCCACAAAAACCTCCATGGTTTTCCTAATCATGTCGAAAAATATGGACATCATGCACCTTTGGAATGTGCCAGGAGCGTTGCATAAGCCAAATGGCATACGACGGTAGGCAAGGGTTCCATAAGGGCATGTGAAGGTAGTTTTCTCTTGATCCTGTGGATCAATGGGGATCTGAAAATAACCCGAGAAACCATCAAGGAAACAGTAGTATTCATTCCTGAATATGGGAATCGCACCAGGTTTTACCTTTCAAGGGATCTCGAGAAGCTTACAACCCCCACCAGGCAGTGTACCTGATCGTTGTAGTATAGTATAGTGACAAGTACCGTGGGATTGATTGTTCAACTCAGGAATAGTGTCTCTAGGATTAGAAAGTCTATTAAAGTAGGTCTAGAGGCGAGGGATGATTCTTTTTGTATCCTTATATTTTATAAAAGTAAGTAAAATCTCGGGTTTTGAAGGAGTGGGCGGAATTAGTTCATAGCCAACTAACCCAAATAACTAAAGATGCAATCAAAATAAAATAACAAAAATGAAAATGAAACTAATTATACTAGTGGTGGAAATAATAATGAGAAAAGTTGTGTTTACTTAGGTTTCATTACTCCCTAGATATCTTTTACAGGTTGATAGCTTGTTACAATTGCATGGATGACGGGTCATATTCCTTAATACTAGTCGTAGGGCCGTGTACAATATTCCCTAACTCTATAGGATCCTACTTCACTCCTATGTCGAGCCGTTAGAAGCTCCTAACATGGGATCATTAGAATTCTCCTATGCATTAAATGCAACCAAAAATCGTAGTACACCTCCGATCATGTTTCTTAAGACGTTCAAGCAAGTGACCAATGGAAGTCTGCCAGTTTTCATAAGCCTAACATCGAATACAATCATCCGTAACAACAATAAACAAACAATCAACCCATAATTAACATCTAGGTTTCACTACATCTAAGCAAACACAAAAGAAATCTAGCCTAGCATGTTAAATAAAAGACAAGCGTAAGATATAATCAAACAACGCATAGACATATTAAATGATTTGAAAGAGTACTTATCTTTAATTGAACATGAAATATTCAAAGGGTTGAAACCCTTGAAAAATCTGGAAAATTCGGCCTAGGGTTTTCCCTCAAAGTTGCACACTAATGAATGAAATTTGGAAAACTATATATAGATTTTACAGGGTGACGACGTCATGTATTACGTTGTGTCACAGTCAACTCGCCGCCATAATGAAATCGTATTGCCTTGATCTACTTTGTCATGCCGTCATGTGTGATTTTCTTCTGGGCCGTCACTAATACTTGGACCATGACAGCCTTGAGTGACACCGTCATCTCCAATGCACAAAAACTCTCTGGATCGTCACGTGTATATTCCACATCCACCTCTTTTGTAAATCTTGATGCCGTCATGTGGAGAGCCTTGACGCCGTCAGGTACTGTTACCAGCAAGGAAAATTAAGACTTTGCCTTTTTCTTCACTTTTATGCTCCAAAAACGTCTAAAATGCTTCCTTTTCCAGATTTCTCTCCAAAAGTACCTAAAATGACAAAAGGAACGATTTAGGGGAATATTTGATCAAATAATTACGAATTCGGGCTTAAATGACCCCCTAAAATCGGTTCACTTTTCGCCTCATCAAATAGCCTTAAACTTGAGATTTGCTTGTACTCAAGCAAATGCGCTTTTATTCTAATCAAAATACAAGTTAGGGGTCATTTAACACTAATATAAAACTAATTACAACAAATAATCGTTCCACTAAAACCAAAGACAAGCACGGAGGTCATACACTAGCACCTCACAAATAGTGTTTAGATACTCACATCTCTCGGGTGTAATAAAGTATATATCACAATATGGAAATGGAAAACATCTCTCACTACCTATCATAGCAAAATAGATTACCATAGGCTTGGGAAAGGATCAAACCTCCACCACATGGCGTAAGCACCTAGGATAAACTATAAAAGAGGTCTTTTAAAGGGTTATAATGTTAGGTGTAGGGATATGGAATACACGGTTTTGTTGGATAAAGGCAATATTTACTGGTGGCGAGTTAATCATCTTGGTTAATTACATGTACATATGGCGTTGCTAAGCCAAGACTAGACTCGACTTAAGCTAATAAATCAAAAATAACAAAAACATAAAATAAACATAGAATGAATCGGGATGGTAGTCCGTATGTTTTTTTCTCTTTTCTTTTTTCTATATATATATATATATATATATATATATATATATATATATATATATATATATATATATATATTTGCATACACTCTTACCCTACCACCTAAAATAATACATCATAGGGAATGTACATTCCCCTTACACTTGAATTTTTACATACTTTACAATAAACTACTCTAATAACTCGAATCAAGATAATCAAAACACTTGGAGTACTTTTTAAGATTAATGCACATATGGGGGGGGGGGGGGTAATAATTTGATGTTCTTCCCCATTACTCCATAACACAAGTACTTTACCCATGAGTCCCAATCGTCCCAAAACAATATGTACAAGTTATGACTCGACTTAGAAACCATGTAATCAATTAGATAATTAACTAAGGGTTTAAACATGTAACAATAATGCACTAAAGATGAGTGCATACACGGAAGGCTAAGGCGATTTGCTTGCACATTTGGGTGGGTTGTAACAACTTCTTCCTTTAATTAAGATGCTTAAAGTCAGAAATGAAAGGATAGGCTTGGAGGGGTGTACTAGGGGTTTCGTGTACTAAAAATGAGTACAACGCTAAGGTTTGGGAAAAATTAATTGACTTTACTAGTCAAGTAATATGACTTAAATGGTCAAGTAATTATGATACGGGTTTAAACACAAGGGTGATCCTAATGCCTCTTATCATGTAGTAAATCCTACTACACGAATGTAGTCTCACTAGCGGTCTCGGGATGCATCACTAACGCAAGTTCTAGAATCTAAATGCTACCGATACACTCATAAGCACTAATAATGAATGCTTTTCCTATCAAATCTAAAGGCGAACCTCACATATTTGGGTGGAAAATTATTCTGAATGGTACGGTTTTGTGCTAGTCATACAACTCCTATCCATGAGACGCTTCTTAAGGCTAAAGTTTCACTCCTAAATGTTGTAAAAAAATTTAAATTTGGAGCTAAAATTACACTAACAAGTATTTCTCTTAGTTTTTTTACACAACTACCATCAGACAAACAAACGCAAGTGCAATTGTATCCTATAAGGTATCATCATTTACCATCCCCTTACACTTAGGATGAATATTGTCCCGAATATTCAATTAAAGGATGTAAAAGTAAAACAGGTAAAAGAATGAAAACAAATACTCCCCTGATTCGTTCGGTGTGGATAGTGTGTCAACAAGGTTAGATCTTCCTCCAAGAAAATGAACATTCAAAGCTTCCCTTCCAGAAAAATAAATCATCTTCTTGTCATATATAACCTGTTAAACCTGAGAAAACAACAAGGCAACATCGCGTAAAATCGGCGGCAATCTATATATACTAACAAATCCTACAAAGCAATTTAAGATATAATGCTTGTGGAATGAATGTTTGCAGATTTCCTGGAGTTTATAAAACTAAAGAATTAACAAAAACTTTAAAACTCCGTTAGAAAAACAAAACTCACAAAATTTCCAGAATTTTACACATGATGCCGTCAGGTATTAATTCCTGACGCCGTCAGAAGTGACCTGTAGAAATCTTTACGTTAAGTTTCCGGAAAATTTCTGGAAAAACTTATGTCCTACTTCCTGGAAAATCCTGCAAAACATCATTATGACTCGTGTTACAACTCGTAAATTCTGGTCATTTCCCGAAGTTTTCAAATTTATTATTCATCATTTTACTATTCACCATTTTCGGAGTTAGTTTGTGATTCTGAGAAGCATTCAAAAATTTTACTATTCATCAATCACTATTCAACATTTTACTATTCATCATTTTCGGAGTCAGTTTGTGATTCTGAGAAGCGTTAAAAAATTTTACTATTCATAAAACACTATTCACCCCCCGGAGAAAATTTGTCATTCATGCGTGAGTTTGCATCATTTCTATATACGTACGGTTATCTACCTAATAAACATTATCCTATAAACTATTACTTTGAATAACTGATCCGACAATCCCAACTATGGTTCTAACACATTTTTACACTCATTATAATGATATAAAAGTTATATTACTAATTTACCCGACGTTTTAGATTTATTTGTTATACGTATCGTTAAACGTTTATAACTTCGACGATTTTTGTAATTTCAATACAACAAATATTTATTCACCCGAAACTTGTGAGAAAAGTAATTTTATAATGTTTACGACTTTAAAATATTCCATTTGGTTCAGATAAAATTTAATTCTAGTTAAACCGGTACCCAAAACTTATAACATAACGCATTATATACATCAAATACATATCAAATACACCAAGAATACAAGATTTCACAAATATCTCACCCATTATACACCTTGGCCGACCCTCCCTAGTGTATGTATAAACATTTATACTTGAACTTGTCCATTTATTTACCATATTGCCCTAAGCCAAAGATATTTCTACTACAAACATAAATAACAAACACTTAACTCATTTTGAGAATCAAAAAGCAAGGTTTTCTTCCTTTCTCTCCTCCCCTAGCCACGACCCAAAATCAAGATCAACACAAGATCCATCAAATTTTTCAAGAACAAGTTATTTTCTAGTCCTTTACATGATCCTTGTTAAGGTTTTGAAACAAAAACCTCAAGGTTATTAATCAAACCATCTCCAAACTCTACATATTTCAAGTAAGCTTCAAGTTATGATTTTCATCATCTAATACTTTTCTTTTCATGATAACATGATGTATTTTCTATTTATATAGAATACATGTAAGTATATATATGTTAAAGATACCACTTTCAAGTATATTTTAATTTTACAAGGTTATAATTAATCCTATGATCATCCCTTTGATATCCTTTTGGTTTTGTGAATATTAGGAACCCATGACACCCTAAGAAGTTGTATGGTAAGATTAGACTAGCTTGTGGTGTATTGAAGTGGTTAAAACATAAACTAGAAACAAGAAAAGTGAGTTTTAAACAAATAAAATACCTACTGTCCCTATTTGTAAAACGTGGGAAATCCAGGGGGTTAGGAGTACTTTTGGGCCAAATATTTTGAAAATAATTTCTAAGAAGAAACTATGGCCGAAAGTTTGGATAAAAACGAGTTAATAACGAAGGAGATATGATTTTTCAAAGTTTAACGACGAAAACTATATTTTTCAGAAAATAGCTTGCTGTTGAACAGTTTTCATGGACTGTTTCGAGGCGTAAAACTTGATCTAGCCATCCCGACTTATCAAAAATATGTTAATATGCCATCCCACGATTCCGGGGATATAAAGAACGTAGAAAACAAGCTTATAACGAAAAAGATACAAGCGTTTGAAATCCGACGAAACATATACACTTTTGACAGCTTTTGCTATAATAGAAATTACTAAGTGTTAATCACTATATTTTTCAAGTAACGACATGGAGAGCCAATTTTCTCATCGATCGAGGTGCGTACGATCAGAAGTTAAACAAGACGACATCTAGATATTGTTACAAGGTTTTCAAAAACGCCGAGCTTGAACACTAACACTTAACGTACTATATTTCACGACTAGTTTTGTGAAGCCGTTTGGACACATTTTCTAAGTTAAGAACAATGTTAAACTACGCAGGAAACTTTATATTTACTCATACAACAATAAACGATAAACGTTATTTTCAAAAACTACAAGTGGTATTGATAACGTACGTATACGCATGTGTAGCATTGTTTCATTTCTTACATTAGAATCATATCATTCATAATAGGTTGTTGTTAAGGAATCGAGACTATTTCTGATCAGTCACTAGCATTATTCTAGCTGTTGCATCAGGTGAGTCATAGCCCCTACTCTTTTTATACTTGTTTTAACTCTTTGGGGGAGATACATGCTCAACTACTTGCTTACTTATACAAATACTCAAAACATTTATACTTGATTGCAGTATACTTGATTTCATACATACATGATTGTGTTATACTTAACTGCGTTATACTTTTATACTACGCTAAGTTGTTATTACTTTTAGCAGAACTACTATATGTGCCTTAATGTGTAAATCTTGATTGTGTATTCTTGAGCAACGTATACTTTGGGAAATGGCACTCAGTAATCTTTTATACTTTGGGAAATGGCATCCAGTAATCTTTTATACTTTGGGAAATGGCACCCAGTAATCTCATAACTTTGGGAAATGGCACCCAGTAGTCTTTAATCTTTGAGCATTGGCATGTACACATATCGTATTCTCATATGTCTTAATCATTATATATATATATATATATATATATATATATATATATATATATATATATATATATATATATATATATATATATATATATATATATATATATATATATATATTAGCAGTGGGTTGTGAACACACGGGTTACAAGTCTTGTATGGGCAGGAATTGCAACTGAGTGGATTCACGATGCCTTTGCCGTGTGATCATTTTTATAGGCTTTATTTGTTAAACAAACTCTATGAACTCAGCAACCTTTGTGTTGACACATTTAAGCATGTTTATCTCAGGTTTGTAAGGCGATAGCAGGTGTGTGGAGCTGAGAGTCTTAGGGCATGCTTTTGGAGACTTTCGCTTTTATCGTTTACCATTCGATACACTTTAAAAACTTATGTATTATTCTACTTTGGGATCTTGTTTTGTAAACCATGACTTTTATCTATTTGAATGGTAACTTTTCAAAATGTCTCATTTATAGGTCGTTTTCTATATCTTGTACTTTGTACCCTGAAGTAGCATCCCAATGACACTATCGTTCCGCTGCGATATTTTGGGGGTGTTACAGATTGGTATCAGAGACTTGGTTATAAAGAAATAGGTTGTTTTTAGAGCCTAGACTATAACTACATACATTTAGACTCTCCTCCCTATCGCCTTGCACTTTTCATACATGTACACTTGTTGATAATTTTTCTTTTTCTAGACCTACGCTATTAGATATTTTGTGGTACCAATGGGGAAGTCCCAAAATCTAGTCAAGTCATCAGAAAAGTAATAACTGATTATTTAACTTAATCTTGTGACACTTCTTGTTTGATGAGACATGAGACTGAGTTAAATAAAGGTTATTACTTAGCTGTAGAGATTTGATGATTTGCCCGAGGATGGGGATTCTCTTGAGGATACTCTTGAGACCGTTAGAAACTAGACTTCCCAGTGACTTTAGCACTTAAGGGAGAATCCTTTGTTCCTTTGTACTGAGCGTGACATTCCCTAGATACCCATTTAAGCAACGTCTACCACTGAGATATGTGTGCCTGCTGATATGTACACCTATGAAAGGAAACATTTATAATTGTGGTGGCCAACATAATTATAAGTGCTTCACGACCCATGTGGACATATGACTATGCTTATGTAGATCGGTGTTGGCACAACTTAGGAAACAACTGGTGGCGTGGTATTATGTATGAGGATGTTAAGTATAGACTTTGGATAATCAACGGTTTTCCCTCATCTCTGACGTTCACTAAATGTCCTTCCTTTCAGGAAATCATGGCACCAAGGAGAGTGACTCGTAGCTCTAGTCGAGGAGGCGCAACACCAAGGGGTGGAAGGACTGGTGGACGTGGAGGTAGAGGAGCTGCTCATGACACTAGTAACCCTAGTAACGATGGTGGAAGAACTGGTGGACGTGGAGGTAGAGGAGATGGTCGCGGCATTGAAAACAATGATAACAACGACGGTGGAAATCCTGATTTTGAAGCCATCATCGCTCGACAACTTCAAAACTTTCTCCCCACTATTGTCACTCAAGTTGGCGATCATATGAATAACTTGGCAAACCATGAAAGCGTAATTAACAACACCAATGGTATAGGCCAAAATGGTAATGGCAACAACAACAATAGGACTGGATGTACGTATAAGGAATTTACGTCATGCTAGCCAATTGATTTCAATGGTGTAGGAGGCGCGTTGGTGTATACTCGATAGGTCGAAAAGATGGAGTCGGTGATCGACATTAGTAACCGTGCAGCACATCAAATGGTGAAGTATTCCGCATGCTTGCTGTCAGGAAAGGCATTGACATGGTGGAATACGTAGATTCAAGCTAGGGGTAGAGAGGCAGCTGTAGGTATGACATGGGACGATTTTAAGGCATTACTGAAGGAGGAATACTGCCCAGACAACGAGATGCAGAAGTTGGAGGATGAACTTTATCATCACTCTATGATAGGGGCTGGTCATGCAGCCTACACAGATCGATTCCATGAATTAGCCAGACTAGTTCCACATCTAGTTACCCCTGAGTCCAAGAGGATCGAGAGGTACATATATGGCCTTGTCCCAGAAATTCGTGGGACTGTAAAAACAACTGAGCCTTCTACAATTCAGAGTGCAATATTGAGAGCAGGGACTCTGATAGATGAGATGGTTAGAAATGGAAGCTTGAGGAACAGTCATAAAAGGAAGGGAACAAGCGAGTCGAACAAGCAAATGGGCTCAATAACTGACAACAAAAGGGCAAGAACCTTTGCGGCGACTAGTTTTGGTCAGAAAGAGTATCTAGGCCCGCATCCTAAATGTACGAAATGTAATTTTCATCACCAAAAGACTGCGCCCTGCCGTATGTGTGCAAATTGTAGACAGTCTAGTCATTTTACAAACCAGTGTAGAGAACCAGTAAATGTGGGCAATATGACGAACAACCAAAGGACATGCTATGAGTGTAATAGCCCAGATCACCGTCGGAACACCTGTCCTAAGTTGAAAAGGAATCTTAACCAAGGAAGCAATCGTCCAAACTTAGCATCAGCAATTGAAGGGCCACGAGATGAGGCCAATGAGATTCCTCCCGCACTTGGCAGAGCTTACTTCTTAGGAACCCTATCACCCAACATGTCCGCGATAGCATAACGGGTACATTCTCTTGAACAACTATCTTATTTTCGTAGCACTTAAGTCTTAGTATAGGACTTATACATAACATCGACTAATCTGAGACCTAGCATCATCAACTTTAGTTATATTGATAGTAGTTGATTTGATTAGTGTAAGCAATTCCAAAAATCGAGCCAATCTTTAAATAGACCTTTTGCATTGTCAAATCAGACCACTAGGCACATATGTGGAACGAATGAGCTGAACTTCGGGACGAAGTTCCTTTTAGGGTGGGAGACTGTCACAACTCGTAAATTCTGGTCATTTCCCGAAGTTTTCAAATTTATTATTCATCATTTTACTATTCATCATTTTCGGAGTCAGTTTGTGATTCTGAGAAGCGTTCAAAAATTTTACTACTCATCGATCACTATTCATCATTTTACTATTCATCATTTTCGGAGTCAGTTTGTGATTCTGAGAAGCGTTCAAAAATTTTACTATTCATAAAACACTATTCACCCTCGGAGAAAATTTGTCATTCATGCATGAGTTTGCATCATTTCTGTATACGTACGGTTATCTACCTAATAAACGTTATCCTATAAACTATTACTTTGAATAACTGATCCGACAATCCCAACTATGGTTCTAACACATTTTTACACTCATTATAATGATATAAAAGTTATATTACTAATTTACCCGACGTTTTGGATTTATTTGTTATACGTATCGTTAAACGTTTATAACTTCGACGATTTTCGTAATTTCAATACAACAAATATTTATTCACCCGAAACTTGTGAGAAAAGTAATTTTATAATGTTTACGACTTTAAAATATTCCATTTGGTTCAGATAAAATTTAATTCTAGTTAAACCGGTACCCAAAACTTATAACATAACGCATTATATACATCAAATACATATCAAATACACCAAGAATACAAGATTTCACAAATATCTCACCCATTATACACCTTGGCCGACCCTCCCTAGTGTATGTATAAACATTTATACTTGAACTTGTCCATTTATTTACCATATTGCCCTAAGCCAAAGATATTTATATTACAAACATAAATTACAAACACTTAACTCATTTTGAGAATCAAAAAGCAAGGTTTTCTTCCTTTCTCTCCTCCCCTAGCCACGACCCAAAATCAAGATCAACACAAGATCCATCAAATTTTTCAAGAACAAGTTATTTCCTAGTCCTTTACATGATCCTTGTTAAGGTTTTGAAATAAAAACCTCAAGGTTATTAATCAAACCATCTCGAAACTCTACATATTTCAAGTAAGCTTCAAGTTATGATTCTCATCATCTAATACTTTTCTTTTCATGATAACATGATGTATTTTCTATTTATATAGAATACATGTAAGTATATATATGTTAAAGATACCACTTTCAAGTATATTTTAATTTTACAAGGTTATAATTAATCCTATGATCATCCCTTTGATATCCTTTTGGTTTTGTGAATATTAGGAACCCATGACACCCTAAGAAGGTGTATGGTAAGATTAGACTAGCTTGTGGTGTATTGAAGTGGTTAAAACATAAACTAGAAACAAGAAAAGTGAGTTTTAAACAAATAAAATACCTACTGTCCCTATTTGTAAAACGTGGGAAATCCAGTGGGTTAGGAGTACTTTTGGGCCAAATATTTAGAAAATACTTTCTAAGACGAAACTATGGCCGAAAGTTTGGATAAAAACGAGTTAATAACGAAGGAGATATGATTTTTCAAAGTTTAACGACGAAAACTATATTTTTCAGAAAATAGCTTGCTGTTGAACAGTTTTCATGGACTGTTTCAAGGCGTAAAACTTGATCTAGCCGTCCCGACTTATCAAAAATATGTTAATATGCCATCCCACGATTCCGGGGATATAAAGAACGTAGAAAACAAGCTTATAACGAAAAAGATACAAGCGTTTGAAATCCGACGAAACATATACACTTTTGACAGCTTTTGCTATAATAGAAATTACTAAGTGTTAAACACTATATTTTTCAAGTAACGACATGGAGAGCCAATTTTCTCATCGATCGAGGTGCGTACGATCAGAAGTTAAACAAGACGACATCTAGATATTGTTACAAGGTTTTCAAAAATGTCGAGCTTGAACACTAACACTTAACGTACTATATTTCACGACTAGTTTTGTGAAGCCGTTTGGACACATTTTCTAAGTTAAGAACAATGTTAAACTACGCAGGAAAGTTTATATTTACTCATACAACAATAAATGATAAACGTTATTTTCAAAAACTACAAGTGGTATTGATAACGTAAGTATACGCATGTGTAGCATTGTTTCATTTCTTACATTAGAATCATATCATTCATAATAGGTTTCGGTTAAGGAATCGAGCCTATTTCTGATCAGTCACTAGCATTATTATAGCTGTTGCATCAGGTGAGTCATAGCCCCTACTCTTTTTATACTTGTTTTAACTCTTTGGGGGAGATACATGCTCAACTACTTGCTTACTTGTACAAATACTCAAAACATTTATACTTGATTGCATTATACTTGATTTCATACATACATGATTGTGTTATACTTAACTGCGTTATACTTTTATACTACACTAAGTTGTTATTACTTTTAGCAGAACTACTATATGTGCCTTAATGTGTAAATCTTGATTGTGTATTCTTGAGCAACGTATACTTTGGGAAATGGCACCCAGTAATCTTTTATACTTTGGGAAATGGCACCCAGTAATCTCATAACTTTGGGAAATGGCACCCAGTAGTCTTTAATTTTTGAGCATTGGCATGTACGCATATCGTATTCTCATATGTCTTAATCATTATATATGTTAGCAGTGGGTTGTGAACACACAGGTTACAAGTCTTGTATGGGCAGGAATTGCAACTGAGTGGATTCACGATGCCTTTTCTGTGTGATCATTTTTATAGGCTTTATTTGTTAAACAAACTCTATGAACTCACCAACCTTTTTGTTGACACTTTTAAGCATGTTTATCTCAGGTTTGTAAGGCGATAACAGGTGTGTGGAGCTGAGAGTCTTAGGGCATGCTTTTGGAGACTTTCGCTTTAATCGTTTACCATTCGATACACTTTAAAAACTTATGTATTATTCTACTTTGGGATCTTGTTTTGTAAACCATGACTTTTATCTATTCGAATGGTAACTTTTCAAAACATCTCATTTAGAGGTCGTTTTCTATATCTTATACTTTGTGCCCTGAAGTAGCATCCCAATGACACTATCATTCCGCTGCAATATTTTGGGGGTGTTACAACTCGATACAAGCATTTGACTTTAACAAGTACTAATACACATGTCCATTTATTATTGTGGCGAATCAAGATCAATTTCTTTCTTAGAAACAGATTTGGGGTTTCCCCTTACACTTAGCTTTTGCAAAATACCTTTATATGAAGTTAAGACGAAGTTAAACAACAAAATAAAGCATTTTCACAATTTTAGTATGAAACATGATCTACCAACAATAAAAATAAAACATCCATAGAAGCAAATAATAATCAAACAAATAAAAATCACAAAAAACATGGGTTGCCTCCCAGGAAGCGCTTTTCTTTATTTACGAGTCTTGTAGCTAGACTCAAGGTCATGGGCTACGTTTTCCTTCCCCACTTTTGTGCTAATTCAAAACATCTAACCCAATTCTCATCACGCTTGTACTCAGGGCCTAGATTCATGCAACCCGAATAGTATGTTTGCCTCCTCTCATAGTAAACATCATCATCAATTCCGTCGTCCTTAATCTCATAAGGTCGAATCTCATCAATTGGTAAATTCTTGATGTCCTTTAATTCTTCCCTCATGTGAGGCATCATAAAAGTGGTCTTTTCTATCACATCAGTAAACTGAACTATTCCCTTCCCTTGATCACAATGCATCTTAGTCGTCTCAACAAAAGGTTTCCCTAGGACCATTTCTCCTAAGTGTGGATCTATAATGCCTCTAACATCTTTTAGGATTACAAAGTCACATTGATAGGTAAAATTTCCTACAAAGATGTGTACCCCTTTCACCCTCCTGATAAAATTACATAGTCGATTAGGGTTGTAGGGGTCTTTTCTAGGGTTTAACCTTTCATTCATTATCCAGTTGTAGTAGAGCCTAGACATGATATTCATGGGTGCTTTTAAATCAATGTATGTGTGCTCTCTAGACATGTGCCCAATCATGCAAGGAATTTTTATGTTCCTACAGTTATGCCTCCTAATCCATGGTATTTTTCTATATTTTGAGGGGCAGGGGTGTTGTAAAAGGAATCTGTGGTAACTCAATTCATCAGGGTTTGGAGAGAAGTCGGTAAACTCAATTTTCATCTGGAAGGGTTTATTAAATTCCTTAAATGTGTCAACTTCCCTCTTTCTTCTTTTACGCGCTATAAGCCTCTTGCAAACTTCTAAATGGCGATTCTCTAAATCCATTAAGACAAACCTTATGCGAACAAAGACACAAAGAAATAAGATAGACTAAAGAAAACCTAAAAATAAAAATAAAATCTTACCAGAAAGGAATCTAGCAAGTAGACCTAATAAAAAGAAATCCTAACCTAGACAATAACTATTCCCCGGGCTGCGGCGCCAAAAACTTGATACGTGGGAATCGCACCAGGTTTACCTCTCAAGGGATCTCGAGAAACTTACAACCCCCACCAGACAGTGTACCTGATCGTTGTAGTATAGTATAGTGACAAGTACCCGGGGATTGATCGTTCAACTCAAGAATAGTGTCGCTAGGATTAGAAAGTCTATTAAACTAGGTCTAGAGGTGAGGGATGATTCTTTTTGTATTTTTATATTTTATAAAAGCAAGTAAAATCTCGAGTTTTGAAGGAGTGGGCGGAATTAGTTGCTATCCAACTAACTCAAATAACTAAAGATGCAATCAAAATAAATAACAAAAATGAAAATGAAACTAATTATACTAGCGGTGGAAACAATAATGAGGAAACTGGTGTTTACTTAGGTTTCATTACTCCCTAGATATCTTTTACAGGTTGATAGCTTGTTACAATTGCATGGATGACGGGTCATATTCATTAATACTAGTCGTAGGGCCGTGTACAATATTCCCTAATTCTATAGGATCCTACTTCACTCCTATGTCGAGCCGTTAGAAGCTCCTAACATGGGATCATTAGAATTCTCCTACGCATTAAATACAACCAAAAATCATAGTACACCTCTGATCATGTTTCTTAAGACGTTCAAGCAAGTTACCAATGGAAGTCTGCTAAACATCGAATACAATCATCCGTAACAACTATAAACAAACAATCAACCCATAATTAACATGTAGGTTTCACTACATCTAAGCAAACACAAAAGAAATCTAGCCTAGCATGTTAAATAAAAGACAAGCGTAAGATATAATCAAACAACACATAGACATATTGAATGATTTTAAAGAGTACTTATGTTTAATTGAACATGAAATATTCAAAGGGTTGAAACCCTTGAAAAAGCTGGAAAATTCGACCTAGGGTTTTTCCCTCAAAGTTGTACACTAATTAATGAAATTTGGAAAACTATATATAGATTTTACAGGGTGACTCGTCGTCATGTATTAAGTTGTGACGCCATCAACTCGCCGCCATAATGAAATCATATTGCCTAGATCTACTTGTGACACCGTCATGTGTGATTTTCTTCTGGGTCGTCACTAATACTTGGACCATGACAGCCTTGGGTGACGCCGTCATCTCTAATGCACAAAAACTCTCTTGATCGTCACGTGTATATTCCACATCCACCTCTTTTGTAACTCTTGACATCGTCATGTGGAGAGCCTTGACGCCGTCAGGTACTGTTCCCAGCAAGGAAAATTGAGACTTTGCTGTTTTATTCACTTTTATGCTCCAAAAACGTCCAAAATGCTTCCTTTTCCAGATTTCTCTCCAAAAGTACCTAAAATGACAAAAGGAACGATTTAGGGCAATATTTGATCAAATAATTACGAATTCGGGCTTAAATGACCCCCTAAAATTGGTTCACTTTTCGCCTCATCAATTCCCCACTAATCTCTCGAGCATTTGGTCCATGAAGGGTAGAGGGAAATGTTCTTTGAGGGTGGCTTCGTTTAATTTTCTATAATCTATGCACACACGCCAACCCGTAACCAATCTAGTTGGAATCAACTCGTTTTCCTAATTCGTGACAACAACTATGCCACCTTTCTTAGGAACACAATGAATGGGACTCACCCAAGGACTATCAGAGATAGGGTAAACTAATCCAACATCAAGAAGTTTGAGAACCTCTTGTTTGATAACTTCGTAGATTTTAGGATTGACCCTTCTTTGATGTTGAACTGCGGGTTTAAAGTCATCCTCCATCAAGATTTTGTATGTACAAAAGTCCGGGTTAATACCCTTAATGTCGGAGAGTTTCCAAGCAATTGCTTGCATGTGTGGCTTTAGAACCTTTATGAGCGCAGTTTTCTCCTTATCATTCAAGTCTTTAGCAATAATGATGGGTAATTTATCATCATCCTCCAAAAATACATACTTGATACGTGGGAATTGCGCCCTCGCAACAGGTTTTACCTCTCAAGGGATCTCGAGAAGCTTACAACCCCCACCAGGCAGTGTACTTGATCGTTGTAGTATAGTATAGTCATAAGTACCGGAGGATTGATCGTTCAACTCAGGAATAGTGTCGCTAGGATTAGAAAGCCTACTAAACTAGGTCTAGAGGTTAGGGATGATTCTTTTTGTATTTTTATATTTTATAGAAAGCAATAAAAATCTCGGGTTTTCAAGGAGTGGGCAGAATTAGTTGCTAGCCAACTAACCCAATTAACTAAAGATGCAATCAAAATAAAATAACTGAAATGAAAATAAAATTATTATATTAATGTGGTGGAAACAATAATGAGGAAAGTTGTGTTTACTTAGATTTCATTACTCCCTAGATATCTTTTACAGGTTGATTAGCTTGTTACAATTGCATGGATGACGGGTTATATTCCTTAATACTAGTCGTAGGGCCGTGTACAATATTCCCTAACTCTATAAGATCCTACTTCACTCCTTTGTCGAGCCGTTAGAAGTTCCTAACATGGGATCATTAGAATTCTCTTACGCATTAAATACAACCAAAAATCGTAGTACACCTCCGATCATGTTTCTTAAGACGTTCAAGCAAGTTACCAATGGAATTCTGCCAGTTTTCTTAAGCCTAACATCGAATACAATCATCCGTAACAATTATAAACAAACAATCAACCCATAATCAACATCTACATTTCACTACATCTAAGCAAACACAATGAAAATCTAGCCTAGCATGTTAAAGAGAAGACAAGCGTAAGATATAATCACACAACATATAGACATATTGAATGATTTGAATAGGTACTTATCTTCAATTGAACATGGAAGAATCAAGGGGTTGAAACCGTTGAAAAGCTGTTAAAATTCGTCAAGGGTTTATTCCCTCAAAGTTGCACACAAAGTTCCACACTAATGAATGGAAATTGGAAAACTATATATAGACTTTTCACCTTGACGGCGTCACGTTATAGCTTGTGACGCCTTCAACTCGCCGCCATGATGAAATTCGTATTGCCTAGATCCACTTCTGACGCCGTCATGTAGAATAATACTCTGGGCCGTCACGTGTAATTGGACCCTAACGGCCTAGGTGACGCCGTCAAGCCAATAAGCTTGAAAACTTTCTGAGCCGTCACGTTATAAGTTCCATATCCACCTCTTTTGTCACTCTTGACGCCGTCACGTATAGAAGCTTGACGTCGTCAGGTACTGTTCCAGCAAGGAAATTTGAGACTTTGCCGTTTTCTTCACTTTTATGCTCCAAAAACATCCAAAATGCTTCCTTTTCCAGATTTCTCTCCAAAAGTACCTAAAATGACAAAAGGAATGACTTAGGGCAATAATTGATCAAATAATCTCGAATTCGGGCTTAAATGACCCCTTAAAAGCGGTACACTTTTCGCCTCATCAAATACCCTTACACTTGAGATTTGCTTGTCCTCAAGCAAATGCGCATTTATTCTATTCAAAATACAAGTTAGAAGTCATTTAACACTAATATAAAAGTAATTAAAACAAATAATTGTTCCACTAAAAACCAAAAACAAGCACGGAGGTCATGCACTAGCACCTCACAAATAGTGTTTAGATACTCACATCATTTGGGTGTAATAAAGTATATATCACAATATGGAAATGGAAAACATCTCTCATGATGCGTGGGAATTGCACCAGGCTTTACCTCTTGAGGGATCTTGAAAAGCTTACAACCCCCACTAGGCAGTGTACCTGATCGTTGTAGTATAGTATAGTGACAAGTATCGGGGGATTGATCATTCAACTCAGGAATAGTGTCGCTAGGATTAGAAAGCCTAAAAACTAGGTCTAGAGGTGAGGGATGATTCTTTTTGTATTTTTATGTTTTTATGAAAGAAAGTAAAAATCTCGGTTTTTTTTGGAAGAGTGGGCGGAATTAGTTGCTAGTCAACTAACCCAATAACTAAGATACAATTAAAATAAAATAACAAAAATGAAAATAAAAGCTAATTAAACTAGCGGTGTGAACAATATATGGGAGAATTATGTTTACTTAGATTTTACTACTCCCTGGATATCTTTTACAGGTTAATTGTTTGTTACAGTTGCATGGATGACGGGTTATATTCCTTAATACCAATCGTGGGGTGGCGTACTTACTTCCCCAACTCTATAAGCTCCTACTTCACTCCTATGTCGAGCCTGCAAGAAGCTCCTAACATGGGATCACTAGAATTCGCTCATGCATTAAATACAACCATAAAAACCTAGTACGCATTGGTTCATGTTTCTTAAGACGTTCAAGCATGTTACACAATGGAAGTCTGCCAGTTTTCTTAAGCCTAACATCAAAATCATTCATCTATTACAACTATAAACAAGCAATCAACCTATAATCAACATCTAGGTTTCATTACATCTAAGCAAACACACAAGAGATCTAGCCTAAGATGTTAAAGTTAAGACAAGCGTAAGATATATTCAAACAACACATAGACATATTGAATGAATTGAAAGGATATTTATCTCAATTGAACAAGAAGGGTTTCAAAGGGTGAAAACCCTTGAAAATACTGTTAAAAACGATCTAGGGTTTATTCAAGTCGACCCTAAAATTCTCCTCTCTTTAGAATGAAAATTACAAAAACTATATAAAGATTTCCTAAGGTGACGGCGTCAAGAAGAAAGTTATGACGCCGTCAACCCGCTGCCAAAAATATAATCGGATTGCCTAGATCCAGATCTGACGTCGTCATGTGTATTGCTGCTCTGGGACGTCACCACTTTTACTCTTGACGGCCTTGTTTTGACGCCGTCACATTTTCACTGGGCCGTCACCTCCTTTGCTCTTGATGTTGCTAAGCCAAGACTAGACTCGACTTAAGCTAATAAATGAACAATAACAAAAACATGAAACAATCATAAAATGAAACGGGATGGTAGTCCGTATGTTTTTTTTTCTCTTTTTCTTTTTCTATTTTTTTTCTTTTTATTAATTATTATTATTATTATTATTATTATTATTATTATTATTATTATTATTATTATTATTATTATTATTATTATTATTATTATTATTATTATTATTATTATTATTATTATTATTATTATTATTGTTTTTATTTATTTATTTATTTTTGAGTGTGCATACACTCTTACCCTATCATTCAAAATAATACATCATAGGGAATGAAAATTCCCCTTACACTTGAATTTTTACATACTTTACAATAGACTAATCTAATGACTCGAATTAAGATAATCAAAACACTTAAGGTACTTTTAAGATCAACGTACATATGGGGGTAATAATAGATGTTCTTCCCCATTACTCCATAAGATTAGGACTTTACCCATGAGTCCCAATCGTCCCAAGACAATATGTACAAGGATATGACTCGACTTAGCAACCATGTAATCAATTAGATAATTAACTAAGGTGTTGACATAAATAATGCATAAAAACGTTATTTATACTTTTCGATATCTCTATATTTTGACGATCAAAAAATGTAAAATCATCAAACGTAAGATTACTACGTAAACAAGTATTAAGCTAGTTTATATCATTATATCCAACTTAATCACTTAAGGTATGGATAAACAAGTGTTTAATACATCTCATGATCAAAGGGGTATTTAATTAATTAATACAAAGTTTATTTAATTATATAAACATATTATATATTTTTGAATAAACACTTTTGGTAATAAAGAAAAATGTTTTAATCATACTAAATATATGATTTCAAATTTTTAACCAAAATCAGTTAGTTTTTCACCAAATAAACTTTTCCCACTAAATGACAAGTTTTTTGGCCGTTACAGCTGGGCGGCCCCCTTAATTATAAGGGGCGGTCCCCTTAAAATTAAGGGGACCGGCCATGATTTAAGAGGACCGGCCAGGCTCCTGTGTCAGAAACTGTCAGAATTTTTCTCCTATAAATACCACCTTAAATCTGGAATTTTTCCCCACCTTTTGCACAATAATTTCAGATCTAAAACTCTTTAAACTTCTTCCAAAATCCTTTGATCATTTGATTACTAATCCTTGTTTCAAGTGATTTAATCCCATCTCATCCATCCTCATCCAAAGTGCAAAAGAAGAACACTCCTTCTACAACTAAGTTCAAGAAGCATTGAAGAGTAGTTGTGTATATTGTGTATATTGTTTGTGAAGTTGTGTTGTGCTTGTAATTAGTAGTTTAGAAGAATTAGAAGTTGTGTAGGTAGAAGAAGTTGTTTAGTAGTGAAGTAGTGTAGTTGTGAAGAAGATAGGTGTGAAGTAGATTGATGTGAAGAAGATTGGTGTGAAGAAGAAAGGTGTGAAGAAGATAGGTGTGAAGTAGATTGGTGTGAAGAAGTTGTGTAGAAGTTTTGATCAAGTTGTGACGTAGTTGTGGTGTGTAAATTGGTGTGTAAAGTTTTCTCCGCCATAAGGGAGTTTGTTGACATAGTGAAGAAAACTCTCGAGTAGGTGACTCAGGGAGTGGAGTAGGAACAAGGAAGGTGACCTTATAGCCGAACCACTATAAATCCTTGTGTTGTGGTTTGATCTCTCCAACTCTTTTCATTACATACTTATTTACCTATACTATATTAGCTTAGTTAGTTAGTTACTACATAATTGTTCATATAGTGCAAGTATTGAGATCACATAAACTAGAATCGAAGTTTTTAAAACAAACTTGTTTTTATAAATTTTAAAAGGACGTAAAACTATTCAACCCCCCTTCTAGTTTTCTACAATTGGTATCAGGAGCCACGTCTTGCATGATCTTTAAAATATATTGTATTTTAAAACTTGTAACGATCTATGGAATCTGAAAAATATTTAGAAGGGCAATCTATGCAAAGACCACCACTATTTGAAAGTGATGGATTTTTATATTGGAAAAATCGATTCGAAACTTATGTGAAATCAAAAGATCTAGATCTTTGGCATGTTATTACCAATGGTTATTTTTTACCTATTCAAAATAACCCTGAAACAAAGAAAGATGAAATCGTACGTTTTGAAAAACAAAATGATGATTTAAAAAGAAAACTTGCTAAAAATAATGAAGCAAAAATGGTTATTTATAACGCGCTACCACGTAAAGAGTACGAAAGGATCTTTATATGTGAAACTGCAAAAGAAATTTGGAACTCTTTATTAATAACTCACCAAGGTAATAATCAAGTCAAAGATAATAAAATAGATCTACTTGTTCAACAATATGAGCAATTCATGATTCCAGAAGAGGAATCAATTGATAATGCATTCGCTAGATTTAACACTATCATCACAAGTTTAAAAGCACTTGATGAGAATTTTTCTAGTAAGAATTTTGTTAGGAAGTTTCTTAGGGCTCTTCACCCAAAATGGCGAGCTAAAGTAACGGCTATTGAAGAATCAAAGAATTTGTCAATGTTGCAACTTGATGAATTAATTGGAAATTTGAAAGTCTACGAAGCAATTATAAAGAAGGACTCCGAAATGGTTAAAGGAAAACGAGAGCAAAGCAAGTCAATCGCCTTGAAAGCTAGAAAGGAATCCAACAACGAAGATAGCTCATCTTCCGAAAGTGATGACGAAGAATATGCCATGGCCATAAGAGATTTCAAGAAATTCTTCAAAAGGCGAGGAAGATTCGTTAGAGAACCACATGATGAAAGGAGAGCACCTCAAAAGAATAATGGTGACAAGTATAGCAAGAATGAGAGAAAGTGTTTCAAGTGTGGTGATCCGAATCACCTCATTGGAAAATATCCAATGATGACAAGAGATCAAAATCAAAGAGCATTTGTTGGAGGAGCTTGGAGTGATAGCGATGAAGATGAGAAAGAAATAACAAAGGAAGAAAAGTGTCTCATGGCTAAGACATCAAGTGAGGTACGTTCCGAAACCGAATACTTTAGTGATGAAAATTTATCATTAGATGAAAAAGATTTAGGTGTCGTTTGTTTTTTCAGAACCTCTTCATCTTCAAACCATGTATGCAGAAAAAGAGGTGCACATAAGCTCTTCATCTACAAGAAGAAGACCGTTTGTTTTTGTGCTATTGAAGTACTTCTTTCTTTCATTCATTTTTTTCACTATTATTTTTTGCGCTATTAAAATACTTTTTTTCCTTTCCTTTTTCTATTTTTCTAGTTTTTTAACGTTTTCGTCCGTTTTTTTACGTTTTGGTACGTTTTTATGTTTTTTACGTTTTCGACCGTTATTTTACGTTTTTTCTGTTTATTTACGACATCGTCTGTTTTTTTAACTTTTTCTTTCGTTTTTTTATGTTTTCGTCTGTTTTTTTTACATTTTTACGTTTTCGACCGCTTTTTTACCTTTTCGTCTGTTTTTATACGTTTTCTTCTGTTTTATACGTATTTATCCATTTTTTAACGTTCTCGATCTTTTTGACTTTTATGTCAGTTTTTTTAGGTTTTCATCCGTTTTTTACGTTTTCGTCTGTTCTTAACGTTTTGACCTTTTTTACTTTTTCGTCCGTTTTTTACTTTTTCGACTATTTTTTTTGTTCATTTCTGTTTTTTTACGTTTTCATCCGTTTTCATATGATTTTGTATGTTTCTACGTTTTTTACGTTATTGTACGTTTTCTTACGTAAGAAAACGTAAGAAGAAGGTCGAAAACGTAAAAAAAATAGACGAAAACGTAATTAAATACGAAAATGTGAAAAAGATATAAGAAAAAGTAAAAATCGGTTGAAAACGTAAAAAAAACAGACGAAAACGTTAAAAAAAAGCAAACAAAAACATAAAAAATGGTCGAAAACGTAAAAAAACAGACAAGAACAGATGAAAATATAAAAAAATACAAAAATGTAAAAATAACGGACAAAAACAGACTAAAGCGATTGAAAACGTAAAAAAAAAAGACGAAAACGTAAAAAAATAAGGCGAAAACGTAAAAAAATGGGCAAAAACGTAAAAAAACGAACGAAATCGTAAAAAAAATGGCGAAAACATAAAAAAAGGGCAAAAACAGAAAAAAAATGAGCGAAAACGTAAAAAAATGAACGAAAACAGGCAAAAACGTAAAAGAACGGGCGAAAACGTAAAAAAAGGGAGAAAACGTAAAAAACGGACGAAAACTTAAAAACATTGGGAGAAAACATTAAAAAATAGACGAAAACGTAAAAAAAAAACGGGCGAAAACGTAAAAAAACGGACGAAAACGTAAAAAAAGGACAAAAACGTAAAAAACGGGCGAAAAAGTAAAAAAACGGACGAAAACGTAAAAAAAAATTGGAGAAAACGTAAAAAAATAGACGAAAACGTAAAAAAAACGGGCGAAAACGTAAAAAAACAAACGAAAAAGTAAAAATTTGGTCAAAAACGTAAAAAAGTGTTGAAAACGTAAAAAAACGGACGAAAACGAAAAAAAACAAACGTAAAAACGAATATTGAGAAAGAGATGTAAGGTTTGTGAAAGAAGAGGGAAGAAGTGAAAGAAGAGGTAAGAAGTGAAAGATAATGTCTGAAATTTAGAAGAGGAAAGAAGTGAAAAGAAGTACTTATGTCTGCAAAAAAACAAACAAAAACCTCTACCCTCCTGTAGACAAAAGAAATGAAAAGAGGAAAAAAGTGCTTATTGTGAAAAAACAAACGACACCTTAGATAGTGAATACAATAGATTATGCAAACTAGGACAATAAGTAATGGCTAAAAATAAATCATTAAAATACATAAACAACCAATTAGAAAATGAAGTACTAGAACTAAAAATTAAAATACATCAACTTGAAAAAGGTAAAGAAATTTTTGAAGAATGTAAATCATGTCAAGAGCTTAAAAGTGAAAACAATAAACTTAGGGAAGAAATTTGTAAACTTGATAAATTTGAAAATAGTTGTAACTCACTTAGTATTTAACTGAACCGAAGCTTCAACAAGTGAAATAAAAAATGTTAAATTTGAAAGTGAACTCAAGGAACTAAAACCTTCAAAATCTGATCCTAAGTATAAACTCATAAATGATAAGAAAATACCTCTTGCTAGTAATGAAGAAATAAAACCGTTTATAAACCATCTTTAAAAACCGAAGTAGGATCGTCTAAACCTAAAACAAGATCTAAAACTCCACCACCTAGGAAACCAAATAATTCTTACCCTAGACCTAAAACACCTCAACCAAGAGCAAACCAAAATAGACGAAACTTTAACAATAATCAACAAATGTGGAACTTCAATCCGTAGGGAATGTTTCCACCATATATGCACCCAAGTCAAATACAAAACATGTTCGGATCAAATAACTTTGGTCAAATGAGACAATGGGGACCAACGTAAATAAAATTCGCCATTCAAACATGGAAACTTTTGATGTCACCTCTTGTTCGGACTATTCCTTGAAGACTTTGAAGATAAACGCATTGAAGACGAAAGGTACACATTTACTTTTATTTCCTTGTCAAGAAATGCATGCTTAGTTTAGTATCTAGTTTTTATGTGATTTTGTTCGGCTCATTGTTTCTTCTATATATATATATATATATATATATATATATATATATATATATATATATATATATATATATATATATATATATATATATATATATATATATATATATATATATATATATATATATATACGTATCTAACTATATTATATCTAAATATATACACATATATATACTTAGCTCTATCTAGGATCTTATAACCTAGAAAATTCATTTGTTGATTTTCTAGAACTAGAAATTGTTCGTTTACGAACCTTTTCTTTCCCCCCATTTGCCTTATTGAACTTTAATGTTCAAACAACACTCATGCTGATGTAGAGAGATGAGTCAAAAAATCTATGGATGAAACAAACTCCCGGCTTCCGTTGCATACGTCTCCCTCCTGTATTCTCGTCTTATAAGCCCATACTATATATGTATATATATATATATATATATATATATATATATATATATATATATATATATATATATATATATATATATATATATATACTTATAAGCCTTCCACAACTCTCTCGTCCACTTGACAACTTGATAAATTTCATCCGAAATGATCAAGAAATCTTAATTGACGAAATGTCAAGTAATTCCTTTCGTGCGAATTCTCTCCAACGTATTTTTGATTAAATATAAATCTAATATATATATATATACAAATATTTTCTTGTTCTTTCCATGAAAAATGATGCATAGAAAAGTATAAATACGTTATTTATACTTTTCGATATCTCTATATTTTGACGATCACAAAGTGTAAAATCCTCAAACGTAAGATTACTACGTACACAAGTATTAAGCTAGTTTATATCATTATATCTAACTTAATCACTTAAGGTATGGATAAACAAGTGTTTAATACATCTCATGATCAAAGTGGTATTTAATTAATTAATACAAAGTTTATTTAATTATATAAACATATTATATATTTTTGAAAAAACACTTTTGGTAATAAAGAAAAATGTTTTAATCATACTAAATATATGATTTCAAATTTTTAACCAAAATCAGTTAGTTTTTCACCAAATAAACTTTTCCCACTAAATGACAAGTTTTCTGGCCGTTATAGCTGGGCGGCCCCCTTAATTATAAGGGGCAGTCCCCTTAAAATTAAGGGGACCGGCCATGATTTAAGGGGACCGGCCAGGCTCCTGTGTCAGAAACTGTCAGAATTTTTCTCCTATAAATACCACCTTAAATCTGGAATTTTTCCCCACCTTTTGCACAATAATTTCAGATCTAAAACTCTCTAAACTTCGTCCAAAATCCTTTGATCATTTGATTACTAATCCTTGTTTCAAGTGATTTAATCCTATCTCATCCATCCTCATCCAAAGTGCAAAAGAAGAACACTCCTTCTACAACTAAGTTCAAGAAGCATTGAAGAGTAGTTGTGTATATTGTGTATATTATTTGTGAAGTTGTGTTGCGCTTGTAATTAGTAGTTTAGAAGAATTAGAAGTTGTGTACGTAGAAGAAGTTGTTTAGTAGTGAAGTAGTGTAGTTGTGAAGAAGATAGGTGTGAAGTAGATTGATGTGAAGAAGATTGGTGTGAAGAAGAAAGGTGTGAAGAAGATAGGTGTGAAGTAGATTGGTGTGAAGAAGTTGTGTAGAAGTTGTGATCAAGTTGTGACGTAGTTGTGGTGTGTAAATTGGTGTGTAAGGTTTTCTCCGCCATAAGGGAATTTGTTGACATAGTGAAGAAAACTCTCGAGTAGGTAATTCGGGGAGTGGAGTAGGAACAAGGAAGGTGACCTTGTAGCCGAACCACTATATATCCTTGTGTTGTGGTTTGATCTCTCCAACTCTTTTCATTACTTACTTATTTACCTATATTATATTAGCTTAGTTAGTTAGTTACTATCTAATTGTTCATATAGTGCAAGTATTAAGATCACATAAACTAGAATCGAAGTTTTTAAAACAAACTTGTTTTTATAAATTTTAAAAGGACGTAAAACTATTCAACCCCCCTTCTAGTTTTTCACATAAGGGTTTAAACAAATAACAATAATGCACTAAAGATGAGTGCATACACGGAAGGCTAAGGCGATTTGGGTGTACATTTAAGTGGGTTGTAACAAATTCTTCCTTTAAGTAAGATGCTTAAAGTTAGAAACGAAAAGATAGGCTCGGAGGGGTGCACTAGGGGTTTCGTGTACTAAAAATGAGTACAACGCTAAGGTGTGGGAAAAATTAATTAACTTTACTAGCCAAGTAATATGACTTAAATGGTCAAGTAATTATGATACGGGTTTAACACAAGGGTGATCCTAATGCCTCTTATCATGTAGTAAATCCTACTACACGAATGTAGTCTCACTAGCGGTCTCGGGATGCATCACTAACGCAAGTTCTAGAATCTAAATGCTACCGGTACACTCATAAGCACTAATAGTAAATGATTTTCCTATCAAATCTAAAGGCGAACCTCACATATTTGGGTGGAAAAGTTTTTTGAATTGTGCGGTTTTGTGCTAGTCATACAACTCCTATCCATGAGACGCTTGCTAAGGCTAAAGTTTCACTCCTAAATGTCGTAAAAAATTTTAAATTTGGCGCTAAAATTACACTAACAAGTATTTCTCATAATTTTATTACACACCTACCATCAAAGAAACAAACTCAAGCAAAAGTGTATACTATAAGGTATCATCATTTTACCCTCCCCTTACATTTAGGATGAACATTGTCCCCAATGTTCAATTAAAGAATGTAAAAGTAAAATAGGTAAAAGAATGAAATCAAATACTCCCCTGATTCGCTCGGTATGGATAGTGTGGTAACAAGGTTAGATCTTCCTCCAAGAAAATGAACAATCAAAGCTTCCCTTCCAGAATATAAATCATCTTCTTGTCATACATAACCTGTTAATCCTACGAAAACAAACAAGGCAACCTCACGTAAAATCGGCGGCAATCTATATATGATTAAAAATCCTAGAATACAAAGTAAGATATAATGCTTGTGGAATGAATGTTTGCAGATTCCCTGGAGTTTATAAAACTAAAGATTTAACAAAAACTTTAAGGCTCCATTAGAAAAACAAAACTAGCAAAATTTCCAGAATTTTACACGTGACGCCGTCAGGAGTTTCTTCCCGACGCCCTCAGAAGTGACCTGCATAAATTCTTACGTTAAGTTTCCGGAAAATTTCTGGAAAAACTTTGTCCTACTTCCTGGAAAATCCTGCAAAACATCATTATGACTCGATACAAGCATTTGACTCTAAGAAATACGAATATAGATGTTCATTTAATATTGTGGAGAATGATGATCAATTTTGTTTCTTAAAAACATATTTGGGGTTTCCCCTTACACTTATCTTTTGCGAAATACCTTTGGATGAAGTTAAGACTAAGCTAAACGACAAAATAAAGTATTTTCACCATTTTAGTTTTGAAACATGATCTACCAACAATAAAAATAAAGCATGCATACGGAAACAAATAACAATCAAACAAAATGAAAATCACACCAAGCATGGGTTGCCTCCCAAGAAGCGCTTTTCTTTATTTACGAGTCTTGTAGCTAAACTCAAGGTGGGTTACTACGTGACATGGGTGAGTTCCTCGTTGAGGACATCTTTGGGATCAAACTTAGGTTTCAACTTCCTATCGGTTTTCTTAGTGCGGTATGACCTTTCAAACTTTTCTCCATCCGGATCATACAAAATCATCTTCATATGCCATGATCCGTCACCTTCCTTAGGTGGCTTGTCCCACCTCCATTTACACTTATCCCCCTCTCTTTTCCATTTGTTCATCTCTATATTAATAGGCATTACGCTCAAGCACTCAATCATTTTCCTAAAGACTATGGGGTCCTCAAAATGGTCTAACTTTTCATCTCTAGCTATGAGTTTTTCCACCGAATGTGTCTTATCGATGAAATCTTTTTCTAGATAGAATGGGCGTTGGGGTCCTATAAAGTTTCTTTCTATCCAAGGTCCATATCTAGATGGTCTCCTATTCATCTCTACCCAATGTGGTGTTGGTTCATCCTCATAATCATAGCTATGTTTCTTAACATCATATACCGACCAAGTATCGCCCTCACCTACTACTATCTTAGACTCCTTATATTCTATCATGGCGCTAGCGGTTGCTAAAAATCCTCTTTGTACTAATAATGGGCATTTAGTATCACTAACCATATCTAGGACGTGAAAATCCGCTAAAATAGTTAACTTCCCTACGTGAACAACTACATCCTTTGTCATCCCAACCGGGTGGGCAATACTCCCATCTGCTAGACCAATTAATACCTCCGTCTCCTCTAACTTTCCTAGCTTAGGAGTGGTGAAAAGGGATAAGGGAATCAAGTTGAGGCTTGACCCTAAATCGGCTAGTGTGTCGAAAGCTTTGGATTTTCCTATCTTACAAGGCAAAACAAATATACCCGGATCATCAAACTTTTTAGGCAACTTGTTTTGAACGAAGGCGGTCCCATTTTTACCTAGTTTAAATTTCTCATATTTTTCTAGGAGGGCACTGTAGTAGGGAGCACGGGCTAAGACATCAATGACGGGACGTTCAAGGTGAAGCTCCTTGAATTCATCGTCAAGGTCTTGTGTAGGAGGTGTTTCAACTATACTTTTGACCGATTTGATATCGGGTGTTTTATTTGATTGGTCCTTTTGAAGAATTTGGTTTTGCTTGAAACACGTGCTCATTGATTTAACCGAGTAGTATTGCGGACAAGAAGTGGGTGACGAAACTGATGATATGGAATTAACGTTTAGTTTCGGGTTCTTGACCGTGTCGCTTGGGAGTGCTCCCATTTCTCGGTAATTGAGAACTTTCAACAATGTGTCGATTTTGGTGGTCATCTCGCTTTGCTTTTGTTTGAAATCGGCTTCAAACTTAGATATGCGAGCTTCTTGAGATGCCATAAACTTGGACATCAATCCTTCAAGATTGTTGGTACTACCATAGTTGTTAGAAGGATTGTTGTTGAAAGTACGATTGGAGGGTGGACCATTTGGTTGGTAACGATTAGACGGATTGGAGGAATTGTTTTGGTTTTACTTCCACCTAAGGTTTGGGTGATTTTTCCAAGAAGGGTTGTAGGAATCACCGTAAGGGATTCGCTCGGGTTTGAAAGTGTACCACTTATCTCCCGCTTCGTCGGTACGCGAGGATGCGTAGTCTGCAAAAGCTATTCCGGGGAGTTCCACGCAATCACGAGTGTCATGGGGACCACTACATGATTCGCATGAAGAAGTGATTTTGTTCACTTGGCTTGAAGGCTTAGGAGCTTCGTAAGATTTCATGAGAAACTTGACTTGGTCCTCAAGTTCCATGATCCTACGGTCGGGAGTGCTAGAATTGTTCGAAGGCAAAGATAATGCCTTGACCGTTTTGTTCAAATTACGGGGATCATTCCAACTTTCGTTGTCATAGAGAGCAAGATCTTCTATGAGTTCCCATGATTCTTCCGCACTTAGATCACGTAGCTTACCACCAGCCGATTGGTCAATGGTTCGCCTTGTGGAGAGATCGATATGGTCATAGAAGATTTGGACTTGGAGCCAAATATCTATGCCATGATGAGGGACTTTTTGGAGTAAGTCCTTGAAACGATTCCATGCTTCATATAGAGTTTCACCTTGACGTTGTTGGAACATCAAGATATCATTTCTAAGCTTGGTAGTTCTCCCCGGTGGGAAAAATTGCGCAAGGAAACGAGTGGTGAGATCATCCCATGCGGTGATAAATCCCGCGGGTAAACGTTCAAGCCATTGACTAGCTTGATCACGTAGAGAGAATTGGAATAGGCGTAATCGGGTTGACTCTCTAGTTGTAACATCAAGGTCTATAGAATCTACGATTTTAAGGAAGTCCTTGAGATGTTGATTAGGATCTTCGGAATGAAGTCCATGGAATGCACATCCGCTTTACACCAATCGGATGGTGTTGGATCGCAAGGGGGACACATTGGCTCCTTGGGTGAGCTCAATAGTGTTTCGATAGCCATGGTGGCTAGGTCGGGAATATTCTCCTAGGGATCGGGGCCTAAGAGGTTGGTTTGCTAGTGGTGGGTTTTGTGGGTGGCCTTGTTGTGGTGGATTGATGGGTTCAAAGATGTTACCACCTTCCATGATGTCGGATGGTAAAAAGTTACGAAGAAATAAGATAGACTAAAGAAAACTAAAAATAAAAATAAAATCTTACTAGAAAGGAATCTAGCAAGTAGACCTAATAAAAAGAAATCCTAACCTAGACAGTAATTATTCCCCGGGCTGCGGCGCCAAAAACTTGATGCGTGGGAATTGCACTAGGCTTTACCTCTCGAGGGATCTCGAAAAGCTTACAACCCCCACCAGGCAGTGTACCTGATCGTTGCAGTATAGTATAGTCACAAGTACCGGGGGATTGATCGTTCAACTCAGGAATAGTGTCGCTAGGATTAGAAAGCCTAAAAACTAGGTCTAGAGATGAGAATTGATTCTTTTTGTATTTTTATGTTTTTATGAAAGCAAGTAAAAATCTCGGTTTTTTTGGAAGAGTGGGCGGAATTAGTTGCTAGTCAACTAACCCAATAACTAAGATACAAGCAAAATAAAATAACAAAAATGAAAATAAAGCTAATTAAACAAGTGGTGTGAACAATATATGGGAGAATTGTGTTTACTTAGATTTCACTACTCCCAAGATGTCTTTTACAGGTTAATTATTTGTTACAGTTGCGTGGATGACGAGTTATCTTCCTTAATACCAATCGTGGGGTGGCGTACTTACTTCCCCAACTCTATAAGATCCTACTTCACTCCTATGTCGAGCCTGCAAGAAGCTCCTAACATGGGATCACTAGAATTCGCTCATGCCTTAAATACAACCATAAAAACCTAGTACGCATTGGTTCATGTTTCTTAAGACGTTCAAGCATGTTACACAATGGAAGTCTGCCAGTTTTCTTAAGCCTAACATCGAAATCATTCATCCATTACAACTATAAACAAGCAATCAACCTATAATCAACATCTAGGTTTCATTACATCTAAGCAAACACACAAGAGATCTAGACTAGCATGTTAAAATTAAGACAAGCGTAAGATATATTCAAACAACACATAGACATATTGAATGAATTGAAAGGATACTTATCTCAATTGAACATGAAGGGTTTCAAAGGGTGAAAACCCTTGAAAATACTGTTAAAAACGAACTAGGGTTTATTCAAGTCGACCTTAAAATTCTCCTCTCTTTAGAATGAAAATTACAAAAACTATATATAGATTTCCTAAGGTGACGGCGTCAAGAAGAAAGTTCTGACGCCGTCAACCCGCCACCACGTTTACTCTTGACGACCTTGTTTTGACGCCGTCACGTTTTCACTGGGCCGTCACCTCTTTTGCTCTTGACGCCGTCATCAAAATCCTCTTGACGCCGTCAGGTACTGTTCCCAGCAAGGAAAATCAAGACTTTGCCGTTTTCTTCACTTTTATGCTCCAAAAACGTCCAAAATGCTTCCTTTTCTAGAATTCACTACCAAAATACCTAAAATCACAAAAGGAATGATTTAGGGCAATATTTGATCAAATAAATTCAAATTCCGGCTTAAATGACCCCCTAAAAACGGATCATTTTTCGCCTCATCATCTCACTACCTGTCATAAAGATAGATTAACATAGGCTTGGGAAAGGATCAAACCTCCACCACTTGGCGTAAGCACCTAGGATAAACTATCAAAGAGGTCTTTTAAAGGGTTATAACGTTAGGTGTAGGGATATGGAAAACACGGTTTTGTTGGATAAAGGCAATATTTACTGGTGGCGAGTTAATCATTTTGGTTAATTACATGTACAATATGGCGTTTCTAAGCCAAGGCTCGACTCTACTTTAAGCTTATAAATCAAAAATAACAAAAACATAAAACAAACATAGAATGAAACGGGATGGTAGTCCGTATGTTTTTCTCTTTTTCTTTTTCTATATTTTTTCTTAATTTTTCGATTTTTTTTGCATACACTTGTACCCTACCATCCAAAATAATACATCATAGGGAATGTGCATTCCCCTTACACTTGAATTTTTACATACTTTACAATAAATTACTCTAAGTACTCGAATCAAGATAATCAAAACACTTGGAGTACTTTTTAAGATTAACGCACATATGGGGGTAATAATTTGATGTTCTTCCCCATTACTCCATAACACAAGTACTTTACCCATGAGTCCCAATCGTCCCAAAACAATATGTACAAGATATGACTCGACTTAGCAACCATGTAATCAATTAGACAATTAACTAAGGGTTTAACCAAATAACAATAATGCACTAAAGATGAGTACATACACGGAAGGGTAAGGCGATTTGGTTGCACATTTGGGTTGGTTGTAACAAATTCTTCCTTTAAGTAAGATGCTTAAAGTTAGAAATGAAAAGATAGGCTCGGAGGGGTGTACTAGGGGTTTCGTATACTAAAAATGAGTACAACGCTAAGGTGTGGGAAAAATTAATTGACTTTACTAGTCAAGTAATATGACTTAGATGGTCAAGTAATTAAGATACGGGTTTAACACAAGGTTGATCCTAATGCCTCTTATCATGTGGTAAATCCTACTACACGAATGTAGTCTCACTAGCGGTCTCGGGATGCATCACTAACGCAAGTTCTAGAATCTAAATGCTACCGGTACACTCATAAGCACTAATAATGAATGCTTTTCCTATCAAATCTAAAGGCGAACCTCACATATTTGGTTGGAAAATTTTTCTGAATGGTACGGTTTTGTGCTAGTCATATAACTCCTATCCATGAGACGCTTGTTAAGGCTAAAGTTTCACTCCTAAATGTTGTAAAAAATTTTAAATTTGGCGCTAAAATTACACTAACAAGTATTTCTCTTTAGTTTTATTACACACCTACCATCGAACAAACAAACTCAAGTGCAATTGTATCCTCTAAGGTATCATCATTTACCGTCTCCTTACACTTAGGAAGAACATTGTTCCCAATGTTCAATTAAATAATGTAAAAGTAAAATAGGTAAAAGAATGAAAACAAATACTCCCATGATTCGTTCGGTGTGGATAGTGTGTTAACAAGGTTAGATCTTCCTCCAAGAAAACGAACGTTCAAAGTTTCCCTTCCAGAAATATAAATCATCTTCTTGTCATATATAACATGTTAAACCTGAGAAAACAATCAAGGCAACCTCGTGTAAAATCGGCGGCAATCTATATATACTAACAAATCCTATAAAGCAATTTAAGATATAATGCTTATGGAATGAATGTTTGCAGATTTCCTGGAGTTTATAAAACTAAAGAATCAACAAAAACTTTTAAGACTCCGTTAGAAAAACAAAACTCGCAAAATTTCCAGAGTTTTACACGTGACGTCGTCAGGTGTTAAACCCTGACGCCGTCAAAAGTGACCTGCAGAAATCTTTATGTTAAGTTTCCGGAAAATTTCTGGAAAAACTTATGTCCTACTTCCTGTAAAATCTTGCAAAACATCATTATGACTCGATACAAGCATTTGACTCTAACAAATACTAATATACATGTTCATTTAATATTGTGGCAGATCATGATCATTTTCGTTCTTATAAACAAATTTGGGGTTTCCCCTTACACTTAGCTTTTGCAAAATACCTTTATACGAAGTCAAGACGAAGTTAAACAACAAAATAAAGCATTTTCACAATTTAATTTGAAACATGATCTACCAACAATAAAAATAAAACATGCATACGGAAACAAATAACATCAAACAAATAATAAAAATAAAACAAATAAAAACACACAAAACATGGGTTGCCTCCCAAGGAGCCCTTTTCTTTATTTACGAGTCTTGTAGCTAGATTCAAGGTCATGGGTTACCATGTGTCGCTTATGCTCACATACCCAAGGGTGAGCCATCTAATAGTCGCCTCATCTTTCTTATAGTTATCACTTAGCTCTAAACATCCGCGATAATACCTTTTATTCTTTTCATGAGGATACTTAAGCCCTTTCCTTTTATCATTTTCACTTAGCATTTCAAGAGGTGGATACCTATTACATTTTTCCATAGAAAAATCCTTGAACCTAGGGTGTGCACGAGGCATTTGGTAAACAAAATCTTCATCCCCATCCGAGAATGTAATTAACCCTTCCATAAGTTTTTCATCAAGGTTGGTTAACCTTTTGAAGGGTTTCCCAAACACAACTTGGGTTAACTTACTATTGATAAATTCTCCTAGATTCTCCATAACCATGAACTCAACCAGATAAACAAAGCTTCCTACAAACACATGCAATGCCATTGCCCTAGCAACAATATTATCTCCTTTGTATTCTAACTCATCTACCATAATTTTATTGTATTCACTACGCGAGATTATGTTCATTGGTATAGATGAGTTAAGGTAGGCAT